>JAVHZZ010000008.1:144150049-144750049 GCA_036250195.1 Mixophyes australis | reverse complement strand
GCAGACGTGTACCATAGAGTGTTCCTTCTGTTTAGAGTCTGTGCCAGCATCCTCCTCAAGTAGATTGGTATACAGCATAGGCCGCGGCAGTGCCAGCCTCCCCCACACATACGTATACAACACAAGATGCAGCAGAGAGACATCACATAGCTTGTATAGTGGCAACCTGCCTCAACACCTACCACTCTGCAATCGCACTGTACTGAAAGTGGCAGCAAGATTCTGTCAGCAGTGCCAGGCTTCTTCTAAGGCCTCGGGCACATGGGCGTTATTTTAAAGTGTTTAATGCTCTTTTATTTTCTGAGCCTGGTAAACGTACTTGGAGAAGAAACTAATGTAAGTGAATGGATCTGGGCGCACGCACACTTTCCGGCAAGCGTTTATCCTGCAGCATTCGGAGCGTTAACGTGTAATAAGAATACAAAGCTCTATGAGAACGCTCATGCTACCAACTATTTTCTATTCTATCCACAGGTATAAAATGAGTTGTACTAGACAAGAGGTCACCTTTGAGAAAAGAAACATATAAAAAGCTTGGGTCTGTTGTTGGAAATTAAGGAGGATTTACACCTTTTAACATTGCTGTCCAAGCCTATTTCTGTTGAGCGTCAGCGTGAGTTTGTTCTGGGAGTCCAGAAATGGCCGTTACCCTTCTAACAGTCTACCCCAAAATGCAGATTTTGGGTCCGAACCTGTAGGCCTCGCACCTCTGCGTCTGGAATGCCCATGTTTCAATTTGAAAGGAAACAAGCTGCTTGTATGAGGTGGTCTTCTATCCAGGTATGCGTTACCTTCTGAGCGATGCTGTTGTCACATGACCAAATCATGTGACACAATGACATCACTGCTCACTAAATAAAAGGATCTGTTTTTGGTTATATGATTATGGCACTTGTGCATATAATTTGCTTGTTTAATTGTCTTCTAGTTTTCTACTTGGCATAGGTTAGTCCCCTTCCCTGTACCTGGACAGTCCAGTTCTCTCCTGGGTTTCAGCTAATCATTTCCACTGCGCTCTGACTATGAATGTGATGGGAACTGACGACAGGAGGTGAAATCTGGGGCAAGAGAGTTGCTTGGTGGGGGTGATGGCTCACGCTGTTCATCTCGGGCTTCTGACACTGGTCATTTTATATCTTGTGAACATTAGAGGATAGAGGAAGAAGATTCCACAGGAAAATTATAGATAGAGACAATGAAATTTGTGCGGTGACTTTGTAACACATATTCTTGTAGAGTGAAACATTTATATATGTTCAGATGTGTAAATTAGCACATGGCATATGCTCCTGTCCGCATAGCTGGCATTGCAGCATTTACATGTTGTTATATATTTGGGATGTGGAGATTATTTATTTTCTTATTATCCTTTACTGTGTTATATATATATATATATATATATATATATATATATATATATATATATATATATATATATATATATATATATATATATATATATATATATATATATATATACACCAACATATACACTCTAGTGTATCAGTCCTGTCGTGGTGAAGCTTACAATCTACTTTCCCTGCCACAGGCACATCATCATCATAATTTATCACAGATCCATAGTGCCGGTCAGTCACATTACAGGTATTACAAACATGAATACAATAAATATAATGACAGACATAGATAATAGTAACATGAATACAATTTGTAAATGGTAGGGGCGAGCAGGATGGGCATAGTTGGTGCACAGTGCTAGAAATATAAGCTATTTGGGAGCTGCCAATCAGAAGGTGCACAAATATATGGGATATTAAGAGAGTCCTTTGTTCTCCTGGCCTGGTTACATACTAGGACCATGGTAGCTGTAATTAAGCTAAATATACACGCATGAGCATCCAAAACACATTGGCTCCACAGGTAACTGTGTAGAAATGGTGGTGTTGCCCATATCAACCAATTAGACCGTTGTTTACATTTTCTCATCTGTACTAAAAAAGTTAGAGGCAATCTGATTGGTGGCTACAAACGGCTGGTGTATACTAAGGAACTGGTTCTAGTGTATCTTGTCTGTTGGGCTTGAGACAAAGTTGTCATTTATTTTCTTGCTGGAGCTGAGAAGCATGGCACTGTTATTGGAGATGACATGTGGAGGGTGATAAAGGGGGATGGGGGGTTGTGTCATCACCAGACACTCTACATCTTGGAAGAGTGTTGCAGCCAGCTTTGTCAACAAATGGTATGAGAGGTTCCTTAACTGTCCTTCCTACTGTCACACATGATCTGTTATCTGTAAGTGCTGTGAAGAGGAAATCGCGTTCCTGTGGTTGGGGATGTTTAACCGCCCCGTTCTACGGCACTCGGCGTGTGGGTGTACATTCAGAATACATTATGTCTCTGGCAGCAAAGGGTTAACATGAGCCTACACACGCAGTGCCCTGTATTTATATGGCTGTCTGTAATTATACAGGGCCCTGGCGTCGTCATCTTTATTCCTACCCGCCACCCAGCATGGCAAAAGTCATGTGACGAGCCAAAGAGAGGTGTCATTAGTGATCCTGATGGCAAGCTGGGAGGGGGGGGCAGGGGGTAGATGGTATATAGTAGTGCAGATTACGTTACCTTACTAAGAATCGTGTAAGAGGGCTCCACCCTCAGCTGCAATCTGTACAAGTAAGATGGCTAGTAAAATATATTCTTACAGGTGCGAGACCACCGACTAGGGTAACATCCGAAAAGGAGCAGTGAGTGTTCAGTAAGTGAGGTGGGCGGATGCCGTGAAATCAGTAGATATGTGAATATATTGAAGTAAAACTATTGTCAGTACCCCTGTTGCACCAAGCGGGTGAAACCGCTGTTCTGGGACCAGATTTGCCCCTTGGTTTATATTCCTTGTCAACAAAACTTTGCCCACCATTTTATTTGGTTGTATATCACCAGCTAATATGGTTCATGGATCAGTTCATGGATTAGTAGTTCACTGCTGCCTAATTTGGGTTAGAAATTGTAGTTGTAAAGCTGAAAAACATTATTATAAAACAAATATTTGGTATGGGCCGGAAAGTAGAACTTGGGAATTAATTTATCCTTTGTTCCAGTGGACTGAAGAAAAAAATAAAATAAAAATAATAATATATATATATTATATTGCACCTGCATTAGCGAAGCTTGACCAGTGTTATACTGCTCCGCTACATGCTGGGCGTTGCGCTGCTCCGCTATATGCTGGGTATTATGATGCTACAATTGTCATTGAAACCAAAGTTGCACAGTGCTTGTTTAGCATTTTACAGTGTTACAATACCTGGCCTATTTTACCCATGAAAATTATACATATTGGAGGACACTTATGAAAACTGGTGTACAGGTAACTTTGTAAAAAGAAAGCAGCCATTAAAATTTTTCAGTTTACAAAATGAATGCAAACATCTGTCTGCAATACATCACCTTAGCACCGGCATAAATGCCTCAGCACCCCCAGTCTTATGTTCATGTACCTCTCCTCATTTGTCACCTGCTGTCAGTGTTTGGCAGATGCACCATGTGAAAAATCTCAGCCTTTATCACTCAGCCTGGGCTGGGGCAGTGGTCTGTAGGGTGTTATGTGACCTTTCCATCAAGGTGAGATTGAATGGCTGCTGTGTCACACTCAGGTCACGTGTCATGGTGGCCTGAGATGCTGTTATAGGTCCCATCAGTCTGTCGCTGTGTCAGATTGTGCACAATCTGGGGTTTATACATGGCAGATGGATGTGACTTCGGGTATCACTGTTTGCATCTGGTCTCCCTCCCCCTTTCCTGTCCGGAGCAGCTAATCAGGTTTAGAGGCTGCGAGGTGGCAGAGCCTTCGTTTCACTTCCTTTGAGTCTTGCAGTAGAATGGCAGGAAATGGAGATTCGAATGATGCAGCCAGAGACAGGAGAACACAAGAACTGCGAGGAAGGGGGGGGTTGTTTAGACAGAATTCTATAGTATTTCATCTGGAGAAGGACAATGGAGACTGGGGATAAACGCCCTCCGAGCAAGTGAGAGACAGTAAAGGGAATCTAGAACATACTGGCAAGAGGGGCAGTTTGTACATATTATCTTTGTATATTCTTGAATAAGAAAATGGTGTTAATGTGCGATAAAGCCAAGTGAGTGTTCTGCCATTTCCAGAAGGATTTGGAAATTTGTGGTACGGTTCTTATGGTTTGTTGTTGATAATTTTATATTTGTCACTTTGCTTCCGTAGTAAAGCATGATATATAGCACCGTATGTAGAATATATGGATTCGGTATAAATAAACCTTTTGTAGCTGAGATACAATTTTTCTTTGGTGTATAAAATGCACACACACGATCTTAATCGACCCTAAAAGAAAAAACAGTAATTATAGATTAACATCCACATGTAAAGGAAAATGGTAATCTTGGCAGCCAGCTGCTGGATCTATCAATTGATTAACAAGCTGCAAAGATTTTAAATAAAAATATTTTCCTGAATTTACCTGGGTGACAGAATAAACCAGGGCCGATACTTACAGGACCATGACGAAACCTAAAATATACTTTAAAACTCTCCCCTCCTAGATCTCCCGAAGGGGAGGTCAAATGGCAAATCCAGGGGGGCCGTGGCGCCGTAAATTATCTCATTTTGGCCCTGTACTTGCAGCATTGCACAACACTGTTCACCTGGGGGTCTCCAGGACATTCCGGGAGCGTAGGCAAGTGTGTTCTTTAATGTCTGATAACACAACAATATATGGCGGTGTATGTAAATACAATGTAACCTATATCAAGGTCTGTCAAGGTTTGGAAACTTTTAGAAGTGTGACTAATTGGTAGGTAAATTTCCGGGTGGATAGTCCTAGGAGAATAGACTTAGCAGGGATTGTCTCTGTAGGATGTGAGAGTCTACATGTCCCAGTATAGTCAGAGCCTCAGCTTCCTAGGCTGGTGCTATCGCCCCATAATTTACATTGCACCCTGCGATGGACACTTGTAGGTTGCACCTGCTCTATCAATGATGGTTCTGTGCTTGGGTCTTAGATGGGAGAGAGCGCAACAAAGGCTCAGTATGTGCTGGAGAAATCTCCGGCCGCGTACAAAGGAGCTGGTGATTGGTAACGCAACACGTCCTCTTATCCCACCGAGCCATGTGAACACCTATTCTACTAGCATTCATATATAGTGGTAGCAGAGGCAGCTCCGTTCTTCTGTCCCAAAGAGCTGACACTTCAGTCATACCAGACTAGGCTAACCGTTATGAATTGTTAGCTCACACAGTTTATACTTGTTCTTTATTATTAATAATATTTGTTCTTTAGGTAATTACACAGTCCCTCGCCAGCCCTCACCCAAGCCTGGTACAAATGTTCACATGTAAAGCAAGGATGAGTATGACATGTGTAATGGGAAGACATTTTAGTTATTTCAATGAACCCTGACAGATCTTGAAACTCTTCCCAACTTTTTTTCTTCCAGATATTAAACATTCAGACCTTATTTGACCCCACGTTATTCTTCTGTATTTTTGGAGCAATGTAAGTTTAAGCTGATATATTCCCCTTACCAAATGAGTGACTCCCTGCATATAACTGGTATTGTAGAGAGAAGTCATTACAGAACTACTAAACGTAGATCCAAACCTACCCATTGTGTGTTTCATCCTGACACACCACGTGCTTGCTGTTCATGAAGCCGTTAGCTTATTAATAATGTATTATATTACATCCATCGCTTTGCGGGTTCCAGCTAAACATTACATGGACAATTCTCACCACAAGCGTGTAATATACTGTGATCAGCACTTGTGAGCCTGAGCACCCTTCTACAACCTTCACTCATCCCTATTGGCTAGTTCACAACAATAAACCCATCATCCTGTTTCCATGAGTTTTGGACACATAATATGAGATATAATTGCAATTTGACACCCTATGCATTGAGTGCTTTGGGGTGATTGTTTCCCAATTTGATTTATTGCTGTTTTCGTTCAGACAGTTTCAGTGGAGTCCGGACCAGCTCAGCAGCATCGTGTTGTTGTGCACACAGGTCTTTGATATTTCATGTGGCTTAAACATTTGTAACTACATTTTCTTCCTCCCATCCCCCCCCCCAATGCTTCCATGGATTGTCATTATTAAACTAATGGAATAACAGCTGAACTTGTCACCTGACACTGAGAGTGGACTATGAGCAGGAGAATAAGCGGATGTATGTTAAAATTTTGGAATCCTGTGTGAAAAATGGTCGCGTAGCTTTGTTGCAGTTACTCACTTCTATGTTGTCAGCGGCATTTACCCTGCAGTGTACATATGCCACAAGCTCCTAGGCACAGCAACATTATATATATATATATATATATATATATATATATATATATATATATAATTAAACCATGCGGTGAGAGTAAAGCATAGGCGTTGGGGCCTTTCTATAACTAGCGTTATGAATAGTAGATCTGACCTCACCCTTCAGGTGAGCACAGGGTAGCCACATGTATAATGTAATATATCTTCGTTCTGTGAGCAGCATGATGCTGTTACTGTGATCTTCCTCCTAAATGCAAACAAGGAGACATAGGCACACTCCTATGTAAACACAGCCCCCATATTCCTGGATAAATCATCAGTGGGGGAGGATGGTGTCTCCATGCATGCAGTAAACTGTTTATTCAGGATTTAAGGTTTCTCTTCTCTTTTTCAGTTCACCAACTTTCCCAGCCAGAGCCTGATTAAAATCTGCATCTTGCAGAATTAGCTCCAGTGTCGGGATTTGGAGCCAAAGACTGATCTTGTGTCACGTGATGGGAGTCACTACAGATCCTTTGAGGGGCCTTTTGGGTGTTTTGTAGCACTCATGGACAGACCTTATTTGTAAATAAGTGTTCTGGGTATCTGTATTACCATTTCATCTGCATCACTATTATGAGTCCTATTAATGTACCGATTGCTCTAATGTGCAAAATAGGATATGTCTGAAATGACATTATCATGTAGATTCCATTGCCCGCGCTATAGAGGATCTGTCACCATTGTTAGGTACAGGTGGTTTACAACCTAGAGGAGATAATTCCCCATTCACCCAGAATGACAGACGACCTCTGTATGCTCCATGCCAAGTGCCTCGTACAGGTATAGGGTGCAAATCATCCGAGCCACGCCCTGATTACCTGTACAGAGTGATAAGACCGCGGCCCCACGGAGCTGCCACCATATATATCCCACCCCTGTGTTGTGCCAGAATTCACCCTTCTCCCTTGTGACTTGCGGTCCAAACGAAAGGTCTGAGGCATTCTTATAGTTTAAAAAAGAAAATACTTGGCTAAAAAGTGATTGAAGCATGAATAGCGTATCGCACCTGTCCATTTGGTTATTTTTGAAATGGATCAAAATCTGATTCACAGATCCAAAACTGATCTCCTGGGATTCCAATTGTACGGTCAGGCTGGTCAGTTGGATAATGTAAGGCCACCAACCAACATGGAAGTGTAGAGGATTGCAGAGCTATTTGTCCAGCTGTATGAACAACTGGATATGTGCTATATGTATGTTCAGTGGTGGCAGGACAGTGGCACAGAGGTTGATGTTGGGGATGGTTTGTGTGCTCCCTGACTTCTCCTGTGGTCTAAAGGTGTGTGTGTGTGTGTGTGCGCTCCTGTGGAGCTTTCATCCTAATTTCCTTACCAGAGACTGATGTGCCTGAATAAAATAACTGACTGTACATCACTAGCTCTGCCCTATTACACAGGGCTTTCCAGAGAATAGTGAATAATTTATCAGTTCCTGTCATATTGGAGCTTAATTTGAAAACTGTTTAAATTGTCTACCACACAAACGCACGCCCACAATGGTCTGAGGGGTACTTCTAGAGATGTCAGCTCTCGCTTGTAGCATTGTTATGACAAGACCCCTGTCTGACATGTGGGTGTGAAAATGTTAATCAACAAAAACCACCTGGCCTGCCTAAAAATGACTAGAGAAATATATATTGCATTGTTAAATACAAAACACTGATGCCACAAAGGTTTAGTTCAAGAGCTGAAACTCTTTTCAAGTCTCCAGTTTCTTCTTTATCACATCATGCAATCACTCAATTAATCGGACCAAAAAATTCACTGCATAAATGTAACGTCCTAATAACCAAGACTGACGTGTGTTTAAGAATATGAAGCCACAATGTTTCAATATGACAAATCACTATTTGTTGAATAAAAATTTATATAAAATGTTGACATACAAATATATAAATGCAGTACAGTTTCTTACACTAAAATAGACACAGAAGAAATACTCGAATGTTCTAGAAGTTTTGGATAATATCTCAGTAGCTAGCTGATCCCCAAAACCTGACAATTTACAAAACAATTACACTGTTTTTTGTGGGTTTTCTTAACCTTTTTTAACAATTTTCCTCCTTGCCCATAACCCCTTCTCTGTGAAATCACAGAAAGAAATGTGCTGGTATGTAAATCTGTTTTACAACCGATGTATTGCTCTAATGTCCAAGAACACTTCTAGTTTATGGTCTAAATTATGGTACTGTTTTCTGCACATTTACATAGGAAACCTGATTTGGTTATATTGACTCTTAGGAGAGATACATCATCAATGTAGTTTCCTTATTGGGAATGTAATTGTCGTTGAAACATGTTATTTTGTTACTTTTAAGAGGCTGCAAAAGCATACAGGGTTAACTATCATCATTACGAGAAGTGTGCCTTTTATACATTGTTTCCCATATTAAACACAGATAGAACTTGGATCCCACAAACTCACCCCCCCCCCCCCCCCCTCCCATATTTTTCTTTCTGGCACAATTAATTTTTGTCAGTCTTTCAGGGTCCTTTGAACCCTTAAGAAGGCAATAAAAGGGGTTGCTTGTGTCAGACTAAGGTGACAGGGGGCTGTTTATCACAATACAGTAACCCCTTGTTTACTGATACAGTGATTCGACTGAAGTAACATCTGGCGACAATAAGATATGGCCTCCTTAGCTCCTCTGATTAGGGTATATACCCCTTTCTAGGACATGATACTCTGTCATGCTCTGTGCAGCCAGCTGGGTGCGGCTCAGGAAGAGTCTCTGCTTCCTGCCCCTGTCTTGCGCTTTCTTCTCAGCTGCAAGAGGAACTGGGCTGCATCAGTGCGTTATAACCCTGGCAGTGAGAGCGTTAAATCACTTGTCCCCTTTGTCCCATCTCCCTGCTCTGTTCCCCAGAGTTTGTACAGCCTTGAAACCTCTGTCATGTACTGAATGCAGCTTGTAAACTGTGAGAAACAATCTTCTCACTAACAAAAGGTGGTTAATGACTGAGCGCTCTTTACGACCTCTAGAACATGCTGCAGTTTTATGAACTTCCACTTTTTTTCCTTTTTATATCTGTTTACCCTGTCACATTGGTGAGATCACGACTGCATTTATTCAGTGAAACCATCCCCCCCCCCACCCCCTACTTACTCCTCCCCTGTAACACTGACAGGAAGGGAGGGGTGGAGGAAGTTGGGGTATGACATCTCTTGCTTCTTCCAGCAACAAATCTGTTTGCTGCACAGAAGGGAAAATGTATCAACCAGAAACTAAATGTGCAAATGTAATAAGATGAGTTTTCATCTTCCTATTTCTTGGTTGTCTGTCTGTCTCTGTCTGTCTGTCTCTCTTCTCTCTGGAGGTCATTTATAAATCACAAAACGCTCTGCTGGGTGAAGTCACTCGTGGTCTAGATTTGCATAACTGCACCTAGATCTCTGCCAGGGCGCGATGGTTTGCATGATGTGGCCCAGAAGAAGTTTGCATAGGATGGGTGCACCTGGCTGTGCAGAGAAGTCCAGATCTCCGTTTGTGGAGCTGGATTGAGAGGAGACAAAGAGATGGCGAGGGCGGTGCATATATTGCAGAGTACCCTGCTGTATGGAGGTGCGTTTCCACTCCGCTAGAGGATGGGAATTTTGCCCCAACTCTGAGCTGGTGGAGACTGGGATTCACCCTTTGCTTTTAATCCATTTTGCGCCTCCATTTCTAGATGAGCTCTGAGCAATGTTATAACAAGTTACACCTGTAATAAGAAGAGTCTTGATGTCCCCTCGCTCTAATGATTAATGTGAGCCAGTGTTGTAGGCGGAACACAGAAATGATTAATAAAAGCGGTGGTAATCTGTAGGTTTTTGCGCCTATTGCACACAGTCTGTGGAGGCAGAGAGTAGGAGTGCACAAGGCGGCCCATCTAGCACCTGATACACAGCGGTTTACTGTGTATCAGGTGCTCCTTGTGAATGACGTCCCCTCTATATATCTGTGTGTGCCTACCTCTCACATCCCCTTCTCATTACAGTATTACTAGATCCATAAACCAGGATATGGGCCAGATTTGGCCTTTCTGTAAAGTTCTGTGAGAATATTCCCGTTTATGCCGTTCTATGATCTATTAGCATCGATATAATGGAAGTGATGCTATAAGATCCTCACTGCCACACTTTGGGGTAGGTCTGTAGTACATTATCAGCCATCTCCGTTGTACCTGGGCTCCCATAGTACTAGATGGGCATTCTCCAGCTGTGGATTGCACTTTGCTCAGTCCACATAAGCGTTTTATGCTATAGATATAAGCTCTGTATGTGTCTTAATCCAAATAGTGGTTATAAGACATTGAGACTTTATAAATACTTCCAGCACTTTATACTCTCACCTCCAGTCTGTAATCTCAGCAGGTCATGTCTTTACGATTTCCAGCTTGGGAGTAGGTAGATGAATTCACCTGTGTATGATCTGTTGGAGTCCTTTGATGAACTGTTTGCATGTTGTATCTATTCGTATGACTGTGTCCGTTGCTGGGAGGCGCAGACACAATATATTTCAGCGTGACTTGTATTCTGAATTCAGCACTTACCGCATTTTGCAATTTATTCACATTTGACAAATGATCTGTCCCCTAGAATATCTCCAGTCCCACTCGGGAGTAGATGCTACCAGGTTTTTAGAAGCACAAGTTGGGAAATTGTGAGCTTTTCAAATACAAAGTGAAGCTTTGTGTTTTAGTGCAAATATGTCCCTGATACCACAGTGTTTTAGCACGAGGAGATACAGTATTTGCATATGTCTGTTATAGAAACAGTTAATCATAGGCCTGACTTACTGTACTGCGCTGCAGAACATCTTGGTGACAGTTTGTGGAACAATCTTTATCTATTTATATAGCGCTACTAATTCCGCAGCGCTGTACAGAGAACTCACTCACATCAGTCCCTGTCCCATTGGAGCTCACAGTCTAAATTCCCTAATATACACACACAGCCCGAAAGAGCCTAAGGTCAATTTAATAGCTGCCAATTAACCCACTAGTATGTTTTTGGATAAAATGTAAAGATAAAAGCTTGTATTATAGATCTTATTTTGGGAGAAATTCCAATACTTTTATTTTTGGCACATATGCACTGTTGGAATGATGCATCTCTAGCTGATGTTTGGTCTCCCCATATTGGTGTGGAGTTCCTCCCTGTGCCTCTAGTTTGCTCCCATGGTCCTGACACATACTGATAGCTTCATTTGCTTATACTAAATGGGCTGTGTGTGTGTGTGTCTGTGTTAGGGAAATCAGCTTGGAGCAGAGACTGATTACTCTCTTATTATACAGTGTTGTGGACTGTGCTGGCACTATAACGATGATGGATAATATAGGTGCATTATTTTTAGAAACTGTAAAAAAATCCATAACACCAACTCTCTGCAACGCCATGCATGCATGCATGCATACATACATACATGCATACATACATACATACATGCATGCATACATACATACATACATACATACATACACACACATACATACATACATACATACATAATACATAATAAATACATACACACACATACATATACATACATACATACATACATACATACATAATACATACATACATACATCTGTCTCCTACACACAGTGCAGGAAGCCACTTGGTGAGCTAAGTCACTAATTATGAGAATACTAATTTACTAGAAATCGGTGACTTCACTAAGACACACACTGACTCACTGTCTTCCGGTGTCACCGATTCATAGTGATAGGCTGCATTGTCAATCAGTTGACAACATGTATACGTAGGTGACGGGCACCCTGTAATCTGAGTATTGAGACTATTAAATGTATTAAAAGTGCTGGGACAGAATCTCATCTGGTCTCCAACAAGTGATCTCACTATGCTGACATTCAGTCTCCCCTGTAAACTGGTGAATAAATGTAAATGATGAGTCATATATGTCCAGCTCCTTCTCCATCATAAGACCCCCAGCACCTCTATTCCTTGGTCATACCAGAAGGCAAATGTCCCTGGACCCGAGATCTGTGTCCGTCTTTGTGTTTGTTTCTGGGGGTTGTATGAATGATGTAAAATAATCAACAGCAGAATGTTTTTCTCCTATTTTTCCTGACCTACCTATCAAATAAACTACACGACTAGTTATAAAGGGATAAACAGTCTGTACCATTGGTGATTGAATTGCATTTAGAAGAGTGTTGACAGCTTCTAGTAAACGCAAGGCACATCATAGAGCTGGCACCGTTCTGACCTGGCAGTGCCTGCAGCTGTTGGATGGAATCCGCTTATTTAATGTTGGTGAGATAATACCACAAGGATAACGAGTTTAGCAGTTTAGAGATGATCAGATAAGCGTCTTATCTGCTAATGAACATCTGATCATTTCAGGTACACTGGGACTCGTAGGGTTAATAGAGCCGGTAAACCATGGAGTGTCTTACAAATCTCAGGTGGTATAGGGGGGCATCATCTTTTAACCCCTCGAGGAGCCGTGGCAGCTATGTGACATGGTAGCACCTTTTTACACTAGTAGAAAATTGAAGGGAGAGTTGGCACTGATGGTACGATTTGCAAGGAGGAATTTCAGAGAGACAAAACCCTTATTGTAGACTGAACGGGACACATGCTTGTGTCCGCACCGGCCAGCTGTCAGTGTGTGTGACAGGAGCCGCACTGGGATATGGTAATAATGGGGGCCGCCGTGGGGCTCTTTCTGACTATTATATATCGCTCTGTGGAGCTTTACACATAACGTGATTGTAATTTGTGGCTGTCTCTGGCCTCCGAGTCCCATTTATTTATTTCAGTGCTCAATCACTCATGTTGACTCCTTAAATACTTGCAATTAAATTTCCCCAATACCTCCTGCATAGGAAGATTAGGAGAAATCGCTCATCCGTAGTCAGATACATCACATTGTACAGTCAGCTGAGTGCCCACCTCGCCCATCCCCTTCCTCTTCTCTTGTGATAAAATCAAGACCTTCGCTCTGTTTGTCTGGTCACATATCAGTCTCTGATCCTTTGATATCTTTACACACGGCTGCCCGCTGGACTCGCTCATGCCCAGGATCCTGTCCTTCTCGAAGGAACACTAAGTAGAGTTTAGGAGCTTATCAGAACTGAAGATATTTGGGATGAAGCAGAGTGGAAATATTTATTCAAACTTCTCAAATCTCAGTAACCCTTCGAAAAAGATGCAGCTTTGTTAAATAAAAAGGTTGATAAGAGAGAACAATAGCCTCCACATAGCGACTGCAAATGTCAGTCAACGACAGTTTAGTGGAGGTTTGTGTGTATATTTCCCCTTCAGTCTTAGTGATATTTACTTGCTGAAAGTGAGACCCTCCAATATGTGCCCTGCTGAGACCAGTGGGGAGAGCCCAGCGTATGACTGGAATAAACGTGTGAGTAAATCTCCCTTTCATGTTTCCGCAGGCGCTGGAGAGTCTGGAAAGAGTACCATCGTCAAACAGATGAAGTAAGAACTCGCTGTATTTCTAGTCCGAGGTTTTTCTTTTGCTTTTGTATCTGTCTAATATAAGTGTAGACGATTTATAATAATCCTTAGACGAACATTATATAACACTCTTATTATTGAGTGACGGGAATGCAAGGGGGGTAGGTGCCGGTTTGTCACTGGCTATGGATGTATTATGTGACTGCTATTGTCATATCTCTATCCTGGATGAATGTTTGTAAAGACCCGATAGACACTCAGTGCTTGATAAATCCTGTGTATATTGCATGTAACATTACATAGTCTGTATGTGCAGCTGGCTGTGGTGTTAGATTTGTATATACAGGATGTTGGTGTTCTCCACTTATGTTGTGCAATCTTCCAGGATTATCCATGAGGACGGTTACTCGGAGGAGGAATGCCAGCAGTACCGTGCTGTGGTATACAGCAACACCATCCAGTCCATCATGGCCATTATCAAGGCTATGGGCAACCTGAAGATAGACTTTGGGGATACGGCCAGAGCGGTAAGAGTTGTGCTATAAAATGTGTATGATTTACAGGGTTAGCCATAGTATGTCATATATATATACACACACACACACGTGTTCTTCTCTGCACATGTAGTGTAACTCTACATACACTCTAACAGATGTTCTATTCCTAACCTTTCACATGTGCTTGTGTAAGATACACTGAAAGACAAGCACACAGCTAACACTCTCAGGTGTATTTGTGCCCAACAGAAGGGCAGATAAAAGTTAGCAAAGTCTCGGCTAGAGAGATCTGGAGGAGGGGGTTTATGAGGGTTCCTGTAGTATGCTGGCCTCATATGTAGGGACCATGAAATTACAGTTTGATAAAATCTCCCCAACTCCAGAACCAACTCTGTTGGTCTTCTCACGGCCAGTAGAACCACAGGAGTCCAATGGCCATGACTGCGGTTCTACAGCGCCTGCACCCTGGTAACCGTTGCTTCTGCAGTATGGAGCAGTGGTTACTGATGACCACCCAAGCTGATTAGACGTCTGTGAGCTTTGTCCATTCAGTTCTCTTGTCTGCTGTTCTGAGTATATCTCTACCTTCTCCTGGCATTTATAACCTTAGCTAGCACTGGTGGGATGGAGCAGCTGCTCAGACCCCTTTCTCTTCTATAGGGGAAGATTATTGATAATAAAATGTGCATTAGTCTGGAGTTCACCTAAAAAATGTTCATATAGAGGTATAAACAGCCAATAATCTGGAGACCTGTATTTCAATGAAAAGACTGCGCTTGTGTTATGGGAAGACCAGCTGAGAAGTCTTGTGCCATGTTTAGATGGTAATGCCAGGATGTATTAGGGGGTATCATTCCAGGTATTGTGCAGGATAAAGTGTAATGTCCTTCTATCATCCAGTCACATTATAGTATCCGTCTGAATGGTTCGCATGTCATGGAGATAATTAGCTGGTGGAGATGCAGCCACTGGGGATTGGTTAATCTAATTAGGAACAGTCCTGGGATTGGGTGCCCTGGTTAAGCTACGTTCTCATTAAATTCTTCTCTGCAGGGTGCTCGGCGCTTGTTGCCGTTAGGGAGTTTAACCCTATCCTATCTGGCATCTTCTATCTAAGCATGAACCTGCAGATTTGTATGATCATGTAACATCCTCTAACACACAGCACTTGACCCCAATTATCTGCCGTAGCCTCTCTAATAACAGCCCTGTGTGCGCCTCGTATCTGACTGACGGCCCTGTGTGTGTGTGTGCGTGTGTACCTCCTATCTGACTAATGTATAGGTAAAGTGGATGAAATTCACCTTTTAAATAATTCACATTTGACAATTGCTGCAATGTCACATTTTGTGTCCCAGGTGCCATTTTTTTAAAATCTTTTGCCCAAGTGAAAATCTCTGCTCTGTATTTCAGACAGTTTCTCCAAAATGTAGGATAAAAATGCAATTGATGCTTCATACTATAAATATAATGTTTTCTGTGACCACCTGCCGTAAGCACACTATATCAGGTATTCACATCCATCGATGCTAGGATTGCTACATAAGGTTTAGGATTTGGGGTGTTGGACCCTGGTTTCTGGAGGAACAGGATGCGGGTCTCTTAGGCTTCTGATGGACCTGGAGCCACTAAAGCTCTATATCCACCTCTGGTTTTATCAACAGCTCAACAGGGTTTAAAGGCTGATCTCTCCTAAAAGTGAAGTTTTGGGTATAATAAAATACCAATGGTTACTTCCCTGCACTCTCTCGATCCTGGGGGTGCCTTTATGTACCTAATGGTCCTGAGCAGGAGATCGTCTCCTTCTCAAGGTGCCTTATTTGGGGTTCAGAAAGGATCTCCTGCTGAATCGCCCATCACATGTAGGTAACATTTGGTATCTCACTTACATTTCTAGTTTTGGGTGTAATTGACCTCTCTGATCACGTGCACTGTGTGTGTATATGGTGCAGGATACTGCATAGCAAGATTGGTGCATTATATAACAGTACAGAGAGAATGTAGACAACCTGAGGAACTACAAGTCACACAACGGCTGGAAAGACAGTCTGCTGTCACTGTTTTATATAGTTCTCCCACACACTGTACAATAACATTACATAATATTCTTTCTATATTCACTGTTAGTCTGATTTGTAGAGAGGAGACGTCGCTTCTCATTCTGTAACCTCCAGTTGTTCTATGTCCCCTCTCTCTTTACAGGATGATGCGCGGCAGCTCTTTGCGCTGTCCTGTACGGCAGAGGAGCAGGGAATCCTGCCGGATGATCTTGCCGGAGTAATCCGCAGGCTGTGGTCGGATCAGGGGGTACAGGCCTGTTTCAACCGTTCCCGGGAATACCAGCTCAATGACTCTGCTGCATAGTAAGTGACCACTCTGCTGGGTGTCTGATGGGGTCCGAGCTGCTCATACTGTCACTGCAATAATGTCTGCCCTGGTCTATTGCCAAGCCCAGAAGGATCCTTATGTAATACTTTATTGCTGCATAATGTATCATCCCTGGAAATATAATTATAATACAGTTTGTCTCCAGAGAACAGTAATTTATGCTGCATTACTACTTATCATACACACACAGTCGGACGGGCACTTGTTCTGTGTCATGTTGCTCTAACCTGTGTGGTGAGGTCACAAAGATCTGGGCACTTGATGCTCAGGCTGAACGGCTGGATCATATGGCATACTGATAGCAGGATCGGATGATGACCTCACGTGGTCAGATAGGTCTTCACCGAACCGGATTAACCAGCTGAATGATCCGCAATCGTTTTGGGCTAACTTGCTGGCAGAGATATAACGATGTAGTTACACCAATAATTACCTCTTGTATCTAGTATCTAATTCCTGTTCATAACAGAGATGTGTTTTCAACAGGAGATGTTAGAAGAATATACAGATGATTCTCAAAATGATATCATCATCATCATCAATTTATATAGCGCCTCTAATTCTGCAGCGCTGTACAGAGAACTCATTCACATCAGTCCCTGCCCCATTGGAGCTTACAGTCTCAATTCCCTAATATAGATACACAGACAGACAGAGGGGGAGAGACTAGGGTCAATTTTGATAGCAGCCAATTAACCTACTAGTATGTTTTTGGATTGTGGGAGGAAACCGGAGCACCCGGAGGAAACCCACGCAAACACAGGGAGAACATACAAACTCCACACAGATAAGGCCATGGTCGGGAATCGAACTCATGACCCCAGTGCTGTGAGGCAGAAGTGCTAACCACTAGGCCACTGTGCTGCCTATTAGGCCGTAATATAGGGGAGAGTGTGAGACTTTGTGGACCAATGGAAAGCTTTCAGCTATCTAGTGATCTACATGGTCACACCCCTCTCGGCGCTTTCGCTGATGGTGTAATATAACTCTGTGAAAACCCTGCTTCAGCTTGCACTTCCCTGAGCTCCGCTGAGGTGGGAGGAGCTTGTGGTCATGTAGACAATGGCAGCATGCTGGGAGTTGTAGTTCAGTTTGTGGAGCGCAGGGGTAGACTAGCTGCAGCGTTCCAGCAAATGTTCATCTGTTTAAGCCACTTAAGTTCATACCAGGGAAAATGTTTCCGTGACGACCTATGAAGTCCTCTTGGACAGAATTAAATTACATTCTAAAATAGATTGGTAAATGAAGTGGAATATATTTAGACTGTGTGCAGGTGAATCAGCGTAAAGGACGGGGGAGCCGAGCATCTAGAACACCTATTTGCATGGAACATGTTCCTGGATGCAAATAAGCTGAGGGAATTTTCCGTTTACCAACACACGTTTCTTAACACTTTCCTAGCTGAGCGGCAACAATCAGTGGAGAGACTGAGATTGGCAATTTAGGCATCCAGACTACGGTGATGTCCGTGCCCTGCTGCTACAATATGGCATTGGGTCAGGAAATGTCAGAATAAAAGTCAATTGAATATATCTACATTCAGGGGGTAAATGTATTAATGTCCGAATTCTTCAACTCCGGCGTGTTCAACGTCTTCGGCGATTAAATTTAAAGCGGCGCTGCCTTGTAATGGGAAGTTTCTCTTTACAAGTGTCTTCTGGTTTCACGGTTGACTGATTTGATTACTGGATATTTGAATGGATTTAAGAAGTTGGGACAACCTGCAATATGCTGAGATATTAATACCGGCTCATGCAATTTCCCGACCTCATAAAGCATCACTAATGTATTTCTTACGCCTTCCGAGTGCCTGATGTAATAGGGTTTTTGTCTCCAGCAAACGAGTGGTCAATGGCAAATGACAAATATGCAAAGCAGGTTTTGCATGAAGAGCTCCGTTCTGACAGATCCATTTAAGGGGATCCTCCAGTGTTTTCTAGTTACAAAGTGTTCCAAAACAAAAACTAAAATATGCAAAGTGCAGCCCTCCCCTCTACCACTGGTGGGGTAGTTTCCGGCTGGTGTCCTCGCCCTGTGTGCCACACAAAGGAAGAATCTGGCAGCAGATGGCAACCGTTCAGCCCGCTCATTATGCCGCATCTCTCACATGATTTCTAAATCCTCATCTGTAATCTTCCCTGTGCTACAATTCATGGATTTACCTGATCGCAGGTGTATAAATCAGTTAAATCCTCAGCTGAGCCAAAAAAGTTCATATTTCAAATGTGAAGATGCCACGTTCAGTCTCCTTCCACTGATACTCTGTAGAAATAAGGAAAGCGTGATGGGGTATTTCCTACTTCGTCACACACGGCAAAGGACACATCAAGCTGCTCTTCATGGGCGGGGGGTCATGATACATGTCTAATTTGGTCACACATGTAGGTGGACTCAGGCAGATTGCTGGGTCACTTCTGTTGATCTGTATGTGTTGTCTTCTTAGATAATTGTTTTGCAGATCTTGGCCAGGTTTTAGGATATCCTCCTGTAACGGACTGTTAATGCCTAAAGTACAAAAGACTAATGCTGTTCACCAATATATGTATGTACAAGTTTCAGTAACTCATCAAAAGTCTCTCCCCCCACTATAGGCGCATAGGAATACTCCTGAGTAAGAATGCTCAGGAGAATTCTCCAGTATTCAAATTTAGACATTGTGCCGTTCTCTTACCTGCTCCTGCAGCTTTGTTGTCCTTTATCTGGTTTGGGGAGAGTTGAGATCCAGTTTTGAAAATATGCAGCAATTGTATTCTAATGCTAAATGTTACCAAGCCCTAAATGATCAGGCTCTTAAGTCCAAGCATAATAGTCAATTATAGTTCGTTAAAACAACCCCATAGCACAGACATATGTAGGCAATAAAATATATGAAAATTGTTGTCAAAGAGCTATAATCGAATGTATACCTCTATCAGCCTCACCTGACTAATATTTAACACCCTAGTGACCCTAGAGACCACAGAGAGCATCCTCATAACCACCACACAATAAAAAGATCATACCCTCCCAAAGCTGCTCTTTTTATTTTTTAAATACCCCCCTCAGCCATTTCATCTACCCCTTTTATGTATTTCAGCTACCCCCTTCAGCCATCACCCTTTAGAAATGTCATCAGCCCCCTTCCTCTACCCCTTTAGCGCTTTCACATGCCCCACATTTAGCGTTTTCACCTGCACAGCCCCCTTCCTTACTTACCTGTTGTTTTGGCGCAGCAGTCTTCTCTTCAGTGCTATAAAGTCTGGCAGCGATCGCTGCGGGCACTTCCACATCTCCGTAACCAGAGCAAGAAGTCCTGATCTCATGTGACCACAGTAAGAAGCGCCGGCTGCCAGACTGCCTGTCATGTAGTAGTGACAGTCGGGACCGCTCCTTTAGACCAGGGGACTCCAGCCCCGCCAGCTCCAGCGCCCCATGCTGCAGCCTGATCAGCCTATTGGTTGATCAGGCCCTGGATCCACCGATCCCTTTGTCATGCCACATGTGTTCTGGACACAGAGAGCAATGGAGAGGAGAACAAGATATGCATCACTGTCTGTGTGGACAGTACACACAGTGCTGCACACTGTATATTACTTGTATCGTGTTACATAGGTGTTTGATATGATGGAGTCCTCATCTGGATGAGCCCGTAGTCTCCTTTTACATGAAATGGTTTATAACCGAGAAATAGTTTGCACTAGACTTAATAATTGCAGTAAACCCAATGTCAAATATATCCTGTCCTTTCAAGATATGGGAACCTTTACATATATATTGGTGGATGTTCTTGGTAGCTTTGCTTTTTTTTTTTAGTTGTGGCCCTTTAAATAAACCACCAACCCCCCTCTGCGAAACTGCAAATAATATTCCATATTCATTGCACAGATAGAGCTTTTGCACCAACAAAGCTCTGCCTCTGTCGCCTGTTCTAGTGATTTAGAAGGAACACAAACCTCGATTTGTCGGGTGAATGGAGTTCTTGCGTCCTTAGAGTCTCGTTTGCAGCTTCTCTCTGAGGGATTAATGTGCTAAATAACTACATATATCTGTACATTTCTGCCAGCAGCTGCATAATTAGTTCATTATAGCCCTTAACGAGGTCAAATCAATATTAATTAGTAGGGTGGTAAGTGAGGGACCCACCTGGGGTTTTATTGTTCGGAAGCATTTTCATCCCCATTGAGACACCCGGCAGGTTGAGACTTGATCTGCTTAAACTGGCGTCTTCCAAGGGACAGAAACTGCTGCACGATCACCGCTTCTATATGTCCTTTATGTCATACAGCTAATATACTCTCCAGGCCTGGAAATGTATCCTATAATTGTGTCTCTCCACAGTTACCTGAACGATTTGGAGCGGATCTCCCGGTCGGACTACGTTCCCACGCAGCAGGATGTTCTCAGGACGAGGGTGAAAACCACGGGAATAGTGGAAACGCACTTCACATTCAAAGACCTGCACTTCAAGTGTGTATAGTCACAGTACCTGGTGCCCTGTGTTACTATAACTTTCTACCATACACCGCAAGCCCCCAGTGTTACTGTCTCCCATCCCACCCACACCCAGTGTGTGTAATCACAGTACCTGTGTACCTGGTGCCCTGTGTTACTATAATTTTCTACCATACACTGCAAGCCCCCAGTGTTACTGTCTCCGACCCCCCCCCACACCTAGTGTGTGTAGTCACAGTACCTGTGTACCTGGTGTCCTGTGTTACTGTAACATTCTGTCATACCCAATAAAGCCCCATTATTACTGACCTGTCCCCCCACCTAGTATCAGACACTACCTGTGTAGCTGGTGCTCTGTGTACTATAACACTCCCAGTAATAACATGCCGATTCCTCAATGGACATTGCATTGTCTGATGTAGGGAGCCTGAGTTCTACTACTGGAGGGAGCTAAGTGATCATGTTGAAAATCTGTCATTCCAATCAAAATAATTACATTTAATTGTGTACGTAATTTTTTCTTGATGGAGTTCCTTTAATTAGGCACGTTCTTTAAATGCTTCTTTATTGGGTGAGAATATTAGCTGGGGTGTAACATGTCGCACTATTCAGCAGTGTCTATTTCTCCATTATATAATCTTGCGTTTCCGCTGCTATATACGTTGTATTACAGGTAGGAGGGGTAAGCTGTTGCCATGGGGACAGGGATTCAGCTAATAGGCCTGAGGCATCCTTGGGGCAGGAACCCCAGTGTGTCTGGATCGCTGACAGTTTGCAGCAAATCCATGGCATATCCTTCAGTTTCTGGGAGAGCAGTTTACACACAGGCAGTAATAATTGGAGAAGGTTGTTTATAAGCAGATTTATCCTATGTAGAACTACAGATAAATACCATCATTATTCTGCACACAGAACCTCGTTCTGACTTTGTTTAATGCGTCATTTTACTCTGCCAGACTTTATATAGAACAGTGCCTCCCAGTGGCCAAGTTCTTAAACTTCCCAGCAATAATATATAAGCAGCGCAGATCTCATACTGAGAATACTCTTGGTTTTTTTTGTCAGCAAGAAGTGTCTGCGGCGCTGAACAACTTTGTTTTTCACACACAACATTGTGTTGCTGACATACTGTCTCCTCTCCTGAGCAGCGGTGGGACATTTTAGGTTATTGCCTTTCTGAAACTGCCACTTGTTGGGGTTATTTTTTACCCACTGTTTTTATTGGGGTGGCTACTGAACCTTTCATCTACACCTCACAAACCTAAATTTATTATAGACCTCCACAGGGTGGCGCTGCACCCCTCCCATACAGACATTCTGCTTTACTACGATAATGTTTGAGAAGAGGAGACAAACTGAACTAGGCTTTGTAGAGAGATGCATTATCCAACTCCTGTTCATGGTTCCTGCAGGATGTTTGATGTTGGGGGTCAGCGATCCGAGCGAAAGAAGTGGATCCACTGCTTTGAGGGAGTGACGGCCATCATTTTCTGCGTGGCGCTCAGCGCATATGACCTTGTCCTGGCAGAAGATGAGGAGATGGTGAGTAACAGGGAAAAGCCACTTCTGCCGCTTCGTATAGTCTTCCATTTATTACTTCCAAACACCATATTATCCACTAAAGATATGATCTAGTTACCAGCGAATGTTTTTCTTAATGCTCTGAGCACAACGGAGTCAAGTGCCTGCCCAGTGAACATATGTTGGATGCGATCTGTCACATGGGGGTTATCAGCATTTGTTATGGCTGCTGCTTGATACAGATCAGAGTGGGGGAAATGCTGCTCTTATATTTTAGGTGTTTGAAGCTGGTGTACGACGTGACATTAATCCTACATGCATGTTTGCAGCTGCTAGGTGAGAACACTGCAGGCAGAGTGTGTATGAGCTGTAGAAGAACATCCCATAGACTTTACTGATCTAATTGCAGAGGTCCTTTATACGCCAGAGACCAGCTGATATAGACCTAACAGGCTACAAGCTGCAGCTTTGCCAAGCATAGGAATTCCTCTGCAGATAGAACAATACACCCAGAGGTTTTATGTGTTTGTTGCAAGCAGAGGCTAATGACCATTAGCCGACCAGCTGCCGTCCTTCAACAACAGTGGCCTGTTAACTCTGCCCTGTTAGGCAGACAATGGTGTCTCAGAGCACCGACATGTTAGCCCAGCCAGCGGAACTACAGGGGGTTACACTCCATCCCTCCCAATCATCGCACACGGCATTCATCATGGGAGCTAAGTGCTGCTTCCCTGTGTCATCAATAATGGATCCGGGCCTCTGCTGTCTACTAACACTGTGGGATAGAGGTGCCTCTATTACCACCCGGTACAGCTGCATGTTCCGTTCCTGTCACTCCTTCAGATAGTATAAATTATACATTGTGGATTGGTACTTGGGGAGCTCGTTGCTGACATTTTAAGGTAAATTATCTGGCTTGCACTAACTATATAGTTTGGAAGTGTATTTTTCCCTTAATTTTTCCGCCCCGCCACCCCATATAACTTACAAATAAATAATTGTTAGAGAGGGTTACTAAAAGAAATACCTATTTCTACCAAGAAACAAAACATAACATTTTACTTTGATAAAGTAAAACATATAAAAATAGTTGACAGACACACATCAAACGTGAAGAATGGCTGGAATCCTGCTCTCAGTAGGTGATTAAATTGCTGGGACTAATATATATGCAGGAACTCAGAGCATATGTGACCTGTGCTAGAGGGGAGAGCTGGTGTATAAGACACTGAGTACCCCACAGCCGAATTGTCCCCGTAGGACCGTCCCGCTGTGTTTTTCTACGTAACCTTCTCTCTTCCCCTCTCCAGAACCGGATGCATGAAAGCATGAAGCTGTTTGACAGTATCTGTAACAACAAATGGTTTACGGAGACGTCTATCATACTCTTCCTCAATAAGAAGGACCTGTTTGAGGAGAAGATCACACAAAGTCCGCTCAGCATCTGTTTCCCGGAATACACAGGTGAGATCTGAGACGACCTCTCCATGTTTCTAACCAGGCTGTTTGTATTTCCCGATTTTCTTCAGTTCAGTAATTTGGAGACATTGGTGCAATGTTTGCATGTTTGGACCTCGCTTCTGTGTGTCGCTCCTTCCATGTTAGCCCTTTGATTTCTTCATTCTCTATTATTTCTGGTTGATATTGTACTGTAAACCCCCCCTCCCTCCCCAACTGTTTCAAGTCATCTGATCTAACAGCTCCCAGCGCCATTCTGAGATACATATGTAAACGTTTCCAAACCTTGCCTTCAACTTGAGGTGACATTGTAGATGCTGGAAGCACTAGGGTTCTCCGCAATGATTGGTATGTACCAGAAGAGGAGCTTGTGACCACTTTATTACAGCATTTCAAGTGCTAATCTGACGCCACCTATAGTATCTGTCGCCATCCAGATTCCAGCCAACGTTTTCTATTACAGAGGGAATGAAAGAAAACATGTCAATATATGGGCTAAAATAAAATAAAAATGTTGGCATTGATGATAAATTGTCATGCGGAGGGCACACTTACCCAGGGGCCCCAGCAGGGGGCACGATTACCCGGGGGCCCTGAGAAGGCATGTTGCTGCATTTGGTACTGAAACGTAGTAAGGAGAATGGGGGAAGGGGGTTTAATAAACTTTGTGTTGCTACTAATGGTCTGTATGTTGTTCCACATTGTTGGATGTGTCTGTTTTCCCGGTCACTCATTTCTGCCCCTTTCTTTACGGTCCTCCCATCAGGTGCAAATCAGTACGATGAAGCAGCCAGTTACATCCAGAGTAAATTTGAGGATCTGAACAAGAAACGCGACACAAAGGAGATCTACACGCATTTCACCTGTGCAACAGACACAAAGAATGTCCAGTTCGTGTTTGATGCAGTGACAGATGTTATCATCAAAAACAACCTAAAGGACTGTGGTCTGTTCTAACCCCAAGGTGAGTTGCTGGCGGCGCCCTTTTATTTTTCAATATTTTGCTTTTTCTACGAAACGGTAGCACAAGAGAGCCACAACTTGCTGACCTCTGACTAACTTATGGGAGCAGTACCTCTGAACCGTCTGTAGGTGGCGGTGTGGCTCTATATACCAGTGACAGTCCTTCCATAGACTAGACTGAACATCACACAATAATATAACCAAAGCTACTGAAATACAATGTAACAATGAAAGTGGATAAGTTCCTGTGCACGGGTCACGTATGGTGGGTCACGGCCGTGCTACTGTTTTTTCTGTGCTCTGTGTCACTTATATGATTCATGTCTGTAAAGTATCGTCTGACAATGTTTTTCTCTGTCTCCTACAGGGGTGCTGGCAACGTCAGATTGGGGAGCAGAGACCCTTTGCCCCTCTGTGGATTTTACAGTTTTTATCCTGAGTGTCTCATTTTGTAATTAACCTTTCCTCTGCTCGATGGGGTCTGCTGTGAAGAGCAGTACTCCGTACAAGGCTGAGCTTTGCAGTCTGCGCTGCGTCCTTCTATTAACCCCTCGGCTTTCACACCCAGGAGTCACACGCTCCCCTCTACATCTCGGCCCTGCACGTGTTGTGTCTGGAAGAGGCGGGGCTCCGGGTGGGGAATGGCGCGGGATTGTGATATGCCGCAGCTTCTTTTTCCAGGATTGGCTCGGACATTTTCTTATCGTGCATCTTTTATTGCCAGCTACAGAGCTATGTCTGTGCATGTGATGGTTTAAAGGCAATTATTAACTCCTTGATTACAAGGATAAGCACAAAACAGTCTGAAATCCGCAGACCCATGTCGCTTCCACGGTTATCCCATTCTGTTCTGGGAATGGGTTACACCTGCTGCATGCTCCCTGGGCTACAGCTTTACACTTTATTGCAATTTAATATTTGGCTTCTAAAACATTCTCTCTGTATATTAATGGTTTCCTTGTCAGGTGGGGGGGCCCATAGCACAATGTCTGCCCCCCAGTCTGGCACTGCTAGTACCGCTTACATTGCACTTCCTCAAGCAAGGTTTAATCCCTCTACCAAAACTCACATTCCTGGGAGAGGGTGTAATCCATTTTAAATGAAATAAAAGGATGGAAATAAGGAAAATAAATGAGACTAGAATATAGATCAGAAGTGGAAAATGTTCTCTCCTTTTGAAGGTGGTGGGTAGGTGATATTTCAGGATTTCCCCCAGGAGATAAATAACAGTAGCTTTTGTGCCTTCAGCAATTCTGTGTGTTTTTTTATTTTTTATGTTTTAGGTTTATCTTAATAAATATTGTAACTTTAGCTCAGCACATAGCAGGATAATAAGAGCTGCCTCTCACTTCCTATTAACGCCCTTATCTTGAGGCCCCCCCCCCTTCCCTCTTTCAAGTTTTCTAACACTCTTAAGATACCAGAATCCTTTGCTTTTTCCCACCTCCTGAATTCAAAAAATGTAACTTCCTCCCGCCTCCAGGTCCACAGTAATCTCTGCTGTCTCCCCAGGCTGACTTCAGTCTATAACCTATGTGGGACATGCTTTACAAGGTCATCTCTTATTAGCTAGATGTTGACATTACCAATTTCCGTCTCACCATTTTCATGAGACATGCTACGATGGGGCAGTGTAGGTAGCTTCCTACAGCGGGGTTACATTAGGGAGGAAGGAAAGTGATGGATTTGGGGCCAGGTGAGTGGTGGATAAAATTATCTTTTTAAATAGATTTGGGAATATGAAATGGCAGCTTCCCCAGCGACATGGACCAAAATATGAAGACGTGACGATGACCACATACTGGAGGAAGCATCGCTAAGTTTCTTAGTGTACCCATTACCCTTACACAGTGGAAGCAGCCATATTGTGGGCGTGGCCAAGACTCGTGAGTACTGTCTATCAAGCTGGTGACAACTCCGGGGCATAAAGTGTATCGCGATATCACAGTTTCCTGTTGATGGGCGGCTTTCCCATGAACACTGGCTCCGCCAACAACATGGCTGCCTCTATGATGATCATTTTAACAAAGAGAGGGATGACGGCAAGTCACACCCTTAGATTTGGGGTGTCTGATGTATATTGCTTATTCCCCCTGCCAGAGCCGCTCTTTTCCCTCACTGTCTTTTATTAGTTTGTTGTTATTTTTTGCTCTGAAATTGTTCACAAAGTTTTAAATAATAAAATGTAGAAATTGACTCTTGACCCTTAATTTACCATATTCTTTGTTTGAGATTATTTATTAAGACCGTGTGAATGTACTGTGAGTCCCAAAGCAACTAATCCGCAACTGGCTCCTGTGAACCTGCCGCAGATTACACAATGACAGGTCACTGAGCTTTTCTCTGAGTTATGTGACTATTTAGAGCAGGCCTGTCCAACCTGCAGCCCTCCAGGTGTTGTGAAACTACAAGCCCCAGCATGCTTTGCCAGTAGACAACCAGTTGATAGCTGGAAGGGCATGCTGGGACTTGTAGTTTCACAACACCTGGAGGGCCGCAGGTTGGACAGGCCTGATTTAGAGGATAGACACCTGAGGGGACTGCAGATAACCTGGGTTGTACGTTTTTTATTATACACATGAAAATATTATTTGCTTTTACTAACAATACTTTATATTGTGCGTCGCTGTAACAAAGTAGAATTATTTCTAAAGTAGTGAAGTTATTTCAATTTTACTTTGTGGCAGAGAAGTAGTGAGGACATCCCTAGGCACTTTATAGGAATGTTTGTTCAGGCGTTTATACATCTATAATGTCACTTGTGTGTCCTGAAACCTGTAGTGATCGGTGTCTGCCGCTCTATAGTCACTGGGGCTCCGGTAAATGCTTAGTGATACAAAGTCACCAGGGAATCTGTAGAACTTCCAAGTATAACATACAATAGTGCCCAGTGGCCAAACTTATCAACACTGGTAATACCACCGGATGTTCAGATATTCAACGTGGTGGTGACAAGTGTGATTCAGGGTAATGTTTCCAAATGCTGGCACTGTTCTGTGGAAATTAACGAATGTAGAATTGCTTTAATAATTACGACCAAGCTCCTTCACAGGCACATTGCGCAGAATCCATTTACACAACCTTATTATCTGCCACATTGCCCAGGGTATAATGCTGCTTATAATTATATTGGTTTCTTTTTAAATCTGCTGCACACATTGTTATTAGTAAACACTGGCTATCTCAGGGATGTGTTCAATGGAAATGATGAATGCATCATTTGTTGTCATAGATTAATGTGCAACTCCCTCCCTTGCCTGCTTGTATGAATCACTCACAAAATGTTGTGCCCTTATTAGAGGCTGAAACGACGCTACATGTACTTCTCTCTCCCAGGACCTCATGTTTCCATGTGTCACTGGTTTTAGTACTATGATTATTCCTATATTAGACCCCACTTGACTACAGTTAGGAGAAATCTGCACCTGGAGAAACCGTGTAATACAGGGGGAGGGGGGGGGGGGGGCATTATTCCTGCATGTAACTTACATACCATGTAGTGTTACACTGCACTATAGAGTTGAGGTAGGACGTGCCCCCTCCCCCAGTAACATCTAGGGCTTGTCCTACCAACTTTTCCAAAAATGGGATCGTGATAACTGTCAGGACTAATGTATCGATGGTGAGACACATTCCTCAAATCGGGACTGTCCTGCCTAAATGGGGACAGTTTGGAGGTACGCATGGCATGATCTCTGCTTACAGTGCCGGTCTCATTCCTGAGGATTGGATAGTCCATGGAGCTTTCAATCCATGTTTCTATATCTTATGTCTGTCTCCTTTTACCAACTATAAATAGTTTTTAGTTCCCAGACATCTAACTACTTTACCATTTCCCTAAAAATAGCTATAATCTTCCTTGGAGCTATATAGAGGAGCAGTCACATCCATTACATACTGTATATATTCTATGTGTATGGGGGGCGGGATTCGCTGCTCGCCCTGGGGTCAGATGACGCAGCCAGGAGCTTCTGTGGGAAAACACAAGTTACTATACATGGTGTGAAATACAAGAGCATCTAACTACTGGTGCAAAAGAATAGCGCGATTCCTGTAACAACCAATCGTGTTTCTGCTCTTTTTTTTTCTTTGTAAACTGTGGTGGAGAAATGTAAAAATCTGATTTCAATTAGCAACACTTTTTCCTTTGCACTAATTTTCTCACATTCCTTTCACAGTTTATAGAGCACTTGTCATCTACACAAAGAGGCAGCCTATCCAGTCACTAGGAACCAGTGATGTCACTGAGTGCAGCCTATCCAGTCACTAGGAACCAGTGATGTCACTGAGTGCAGCCTATCCAGTCACTAGGAACCAGTGATGTCACTGAGTGCAGCCTATCCAGTCACTAGGAACCAGTGACATCACTGAGAGTGCAGCCTATCCAGTCACTAGGAACCAGTGACGTCACTGAGTGCAGCCTATCCAGTCACTAGGAACCAGTGATGTCACTGAGTGCAGCCTATCCAGTCACTAGGAACCAGTGATGTCACTGAGTGCAGCCTATCCAGTCACTAGGAACCAGTGATGTCACTGAGTGCAGCCTATCCAGTCACTAGGAACCAGTGACGTCACTGAGTGCAGCCTATTCAGTCACTAGGAACCCGTGACATCACTGAGGGTGCAGCCTATCCAGTCACTAGGAACCAGTGACATCACTGAGAGTGCAGCCTATCCAGTCACTAGGAACCAGTGACATCACTGAGTGCAGCCTATCCAGTCACTAGGAACCAGTGACGTCACTGAGAGTGCAGCCTATCCAGTCACTAGGAATCAGTGACGTCACTGAGTGCAGCCTATCCAGTCACTAGGAACCAGTGACGTCACTGAGAGTGCAGCCTATCCAGTCACTAGGAACCAGTGACGTCACTGAGTGCAGCCTATCCAGTCACTAGGAACCAGTGACGTCACTGAGTGCAGCCTATCCAGTCACTAGGAACCAGTGACATCACTGAGTGCAGCCTATCCAGTCACTAGGAACCAGTGACGTCACTGAGTGCAGCCTATCCAGTCACTAGGAACCAGTGACGTCACTGAGTGCAGCCTATCCAGTCACTAGGAACCAGTGACATCACTGAGTGCAGCCTATCCAGTCACTAGGAACCAGTGATGTCACTGAGTGCAGCCTATCCAGTCACTAGGAACCAGTGCCAACGCAGCTAATCAATTCAGTAGTTCTCAATTCAAGAAATAAAAGCCATACATTTTGTAAAAGACCAGCCATCATTGCAAACTGAAAATTGTTGGTTGGGAAATATTTTCCGACATGGATAACATGCAGATGTTCAAGTGCATAGTATCTGCAGAAGAGATTTGTCAAGGTCACCAGGGAACAAAGTTTGAAACATTGTCCCTAATCTGAAAAGGAATCGTAGCCTCCTTTGGGAGAAACATTCTAGCCTAGACAAACCAGATGGCAGTTCCAAAAATAAAAACAAACATCTTAAATTGTACATCTAATATTGTTGTCCTTGATGACAGATGAGGGTGATTGTGAGCACAGCCTAGATAGCATACACGTGATGGAAGGGCAGTTACTAGTCACCAATCCACAAACACCCTTCAGTACTCCCAAACACAGGTTATATCCCCTTCAATATTCCCACGGTGGTGAATCTAGATTGTAATAGGGGGGGGAGCAATGAGAAGGCTTAACCCCGCGAGTGTCCTCCCCCTGGTCCTTGGGGGCTGTTGGCTCTAACCAGGGTACTAGTATAACAATGACCTTGTTGGCTAAACATGAAAAGTTTGATAGTATTATATCTGCATATGCTAATTGTTTAATCCAGACCTCTTGTTTTCTCTTATACCTGATTGAACACTCCACCTGGCGACATTTAAGAATAACTTGTCTAAAGCTGGGTACACACTACAGAAAAAGAGGATTTATGTACTTACAGTAAATCCGTTTCTCTGATTCCGTCTGGGGGACACTGCTTACCATGGGTTGTGGAGGGGAGCTTGGGAGTTGGCACCTAACTAGTTAACTTTAGTACTGCCTACAGACCCCTCCCCTCTACAATCCCCCTGCCTCTTCCTCCTCAGTTATTTAAAAAGCCCCAAGGAGATAGGTCAATCAACCAAGAGCATATAGAGGAAAGGCAGAAGGGAGGGATCGCAGTGTCCCCCAGACGGAATCAGAGAAACGGATTTAACGTAAGTACATAAATCCTCTTTTCTCTTTCATCCAGTCTGGGGGACACTGCTTACCATGGGTACGTTCTAAAGCAGCTCCGTAAGGGTGGGACTACTCTGAAAGCCCCGCTCGTAAAGCATTACGAGCGAAATTTGCATCCGCGGAAGTAAATATATTCAACTGGAAATCTTTGTAAAGGTGTGGACAGAGGACCAGGTGGCTGCCCTGCAAAGCTAGTCTGCAGAAGCCCCATATCTCGCTGCCCAAGACGCCCCTACCGATCTGGTAGAATGGGCCGTAAGTCTCTCTGGCACCGGACGTTAAGCCTTATGTAAGCTTGCCTAATAGTAGCCGTAATCCATTTTGCAATGGACTGTTTTGAGGCTGGCCAGCCTCTCTTATTAGCATCATAAAGAACAACAAGGAAACAGTACGCCTCATTAGAGAAGTTCCTTTGACATAAACGCGGAGAGCCCTAACCACATCTAACTTTTCCATAGACTCTGAATCCGAATGGGAAGTGGGAGAAAAGACCGGAATTACAATTTCCTGTTTCAGATGGAAAGCCGAAACTCTCTAGGAATGAAGGAAGGGAGGGTTCTTAACCGCTCTGTCCTTGTGGAAAACCAGATATGGTTCCCGGCAAGACAGAGCTCCTAATTCTGAAACCCTACGCGCAGATGCAATAGCCAAAAGAGAGAGGACCTTCCAGGTCAACCACTTCAAATCTGCCACAAATAATGGCTCAAAGGGAAGCCCTTTAAGCATGTCCAGCACCAGGTTGAGATCCCACGGTGCTGTAGGCGGAACACAGGGAGGCTGAATATGCAAGACTCCCTGAAGGAAAGTCCTAATATCTGGCAAATCCGCTAATTTCAGGTGAAAAAAAACCTGAAAGTGCCGATACCTGAACTTCTAGGGAACCTAAATGAAGGCCTGCTTCCAGGCCATCTTGAAGAAAAGCCAATAAACGAGGAAGACGAAAGGAGGACGTGTGACATGTCCTATTTTCGCACCATCTGATATAGGCCTTCCAAATCCGGAGATAGGTGCGAGCTGAGACCGGCTTTCTGGCTCGCATCATAGTGTTCGCCACGCTGGAGGAAAAAACCTCTAGCCCTCCAGAGGCTGGCTTAAACAGCCATGCCGTTAACTGAGCTGAGGTAAATTCTGGTAACGGAAGGGGCCTTGCAGAAGAAGGTTGTCTCGAGACGGAAGATGGAAACCCTGTCCTTCCGCCATAGAGATTATGTCCGCGCACCAGACTCGGCGCGGCCATGAGGGAGCTATTAGAATTACTGGCAGACCTCCCTGCCTTACTAGTCTGAGTACGCGAGGAAGCATGGGGATCGGAGGAAACAGTTATCCCAACCTGAACTCCCATGACATCGTCATGAAGTCCACTGTCACCGCTAAGGGGTCACTTGGCCTTGCGCAGAACCTGTGAACCTTTCTGTTGTGTCTGGAAGCCCTGAGATTTATGTCCGGAAGACCCCATCTCTGAACCAAGGACTGGAAAATTTCCGGATGGAGTGACCATTCCCCCGGTTCTGCCCAAACCAAAATTTGAGCTGCAATATTCATTGCAGCTGCACTCCTGGTTCCTCCCTGCCTGTTGACATATGCCACGGCCGTGACATTGTCTGACTAAACTCTGACAGGGTGGTCCTGGAGGAGGGACTGGGCCCCCCGGAGGGCCAGTAGAATTGCCTTCAACTCCAGCACGTTTATGGATAGGGCTGATTCCTGAACTGACCAAAGTCCCTGGAGCCTGAGGTACAGGATTACCGCCCCCCCAACCTTAGGCTGGCGTCCATCGTGGCTATGATCAAAGACCATAGAGCGAAACACCTGCCCACTGTCTTGTGATCCTGAATCAGCCACCACTGAAGTGAATCTCTCACCCTGGAGATAGAGAGATTCTCTGGAGATCCAAACGTAGGTGGGATCCTGACCATTTCGTCCACAGATCCCACTGAAGACAGCGAGAATGGGCTCGACCGAAGGGGATGGTCTCGAAGGAGGCCACCATTTTTAATTTATTTTTTTTATTAAAAAAAATTCAGCAGCCGCATGCACAAGTGCATTGAGGGGCTGGGAGAAGACAAGACCTGAGTAGTAATACTCTGAATAGAACTGATCTTCTCAACAGGCAGGAACATCCTTTGCTGGCTGGTGTCCATAATGAGCCCTAGGAAAACCATGCGTTGACACACAACCATCTGGGATTTCCTTAAGTTTATTAGCCATCCATGGCCCTCGAGAACCGCCAAGGTGAGGGATAAGTGATGACGTAAGCAATTCTTCGTGGAGGATTTGATGAGCAGGTCGTCTGAATAGGGCACGACCTGAACTCCTTGAAGGTGAAGACATGCTGCCATAACTGACATGATCTTCGTGAAAACCCTCGGTGCCGTTGAGAGGCCGAAGGGAAGGGCCCGAAACTGATAGTGGAAGGATCCCACCGAGAATCTTAGAAGAGACTGATGTTGGATCCAAATGGGAATATGGAGGTATGCATCTTTTATGTCTATGGACGCCATAAACTGATTCTTCTGTAATCCGTTCATCACTGACTTTAGGGATTCCATCCGAAATTTGTCCACCCGTAAGTGCACATTGAGGCTCTTTAAGTTTAGGATGGGACGAAAAGAGCCGTCCGGCTGCTTGACCAGAAACAGGTTTGAATAAAACCCCTGTCCCTTTTGGTAATCTAGGACCCTGCAGATAACTCTTTGAGAAAGAAGAGAGGCGACACAATCCTGTATCGCCTGCCTTCTTGATGGATCTCGGGGGAGCGGGGTCATGAAGAAGCGATGTGGAACCGGGCCCAGCAGGTCTATCCTGTAACCCTCTGATATCATGCCTCGAATCCAAGAATCTTGGGAGGACGCTGCCCACTGTTCCTGAAACAAAGACAGACGTCCCCCCACTGGCGCCCCTTCCAGGAGAACAGAGTGGTCGTCAGGACGCAGGCTTTTCCTGGGTCTTGGAGGCCTGGCGTCTAGCTGCAAACGAGGATCTCCCTCTGGCAGAGGAGCCTCGAGAATTGGGCTGTCTGCCTCTAAAGTCCTGTCCTCTAGGCAAGGAGGTCCCCCGAAAAGGCTGACGAAAGGAGCTGACCCGAGTGTTTCGGCTCCTGCTAGGGAATACCGGCAAGGAAGTATTTTTGCCCCCCCCAGACTTTCCACAGACTTTTTTGATTCTGCATCTCCTTCCCAGTATTTCAGCCATAAAGTTCTCTTGCTGAAATAGATGCAGCCTGAATAGAAGAGGATACAGCCGCTGTGTTCTGGGCCGCCTCATAAAGGTACCCCGATGCCTCCTTCAAATGCAAAGCCAGGGGAAGTAAATCAGAGTCCTGCAAGGCCTCTGCCAGCTGGTCTGCCAATGCTTCCATGGCTCTAGCCACCCAAGCCGAAGCAAATGTGGGCCTAAAGGAAGAACCCGCAGCCGTAAATATAGATTTCAGCTGGGATTCCACTCTGCGGTCATTAACATCCTGCAGAGATGCAGAACCTGGAGCTGGGAGTAAAGTGTGCTTGGCCAATCGGGTTATTGGAATATCCACTTTTGGAATACTCTCCCAGCGAACGACATCTTCCTCCTGCAATGGGTACAGGGAAGAGAACCTTTTGGGAACAGAGAACCTCTTATCAGGCTGTTTCCAGGCCCCTTCTGCAATATCCTTAAGTTCTAAGGAAGGGGGAAAACGGATAGCCTTTCTTTTGGCCTTCTTAAAGAGACTTCTGTCTCTAGGAGTAGTATCCTCCGGTTCTGGGAGGTCCAACGCTTGTTTCACTGCTAAAACCAAATCATTAATAATTTGGCTTTTAGAGCTTTCTTCCTGTCCCAAAGGTTGAACCTGGTCAGGATCAGAAATAATTTCCCCCTCTTCCTCTGAAAAACTCCTCAGAGTCTGAAAGGACCATAAGGGTATTATCAGATTTAGGCCTCCTTCTTTTAGCAGGCGAAATGTTTGGGGATTAAAGTAACTGGTTTAGTTTATCCAAACCCTTTATAAATGCTGTAGACCATGCGGGTTCTGTGGGAACAGGGGCTAGGTCTGTATGAGAAAAGGAAGGTCCTGGTATAGACGTTCCAATAGAACCTGTGGTAACAGGGAGGCCCAACTGAGTACTAGAATTATTAGCCACCGAAGTAGCCACAGTAGATAGCAATTGATTAGATTGAAAAACCATCTGTGCTAAAGAGGAAACCAACTGTGTCAGGGAGGTCACCCAGGCCGGTTCCTCCGTCAGTGGGGCTGAAACATGCTGGGTTTGCGCAGGGGGGACCCCTGCCTCGCAGACAGAGCAGAGCGCCAACGGGTCCTTCTGCCCACAAGGTAATTTTACATTACATTTAGAACATGTAAAATATTTTGCAATAGGGCCCTTTCCCTTATCTGACATTTTTAATAAAGGAAGGCACACCAAGCACACAGACTTAAATTGATAAATTTAGCTGAGTAGAGAGAGAGAGAGAGAGAGAGAAAAATGTCTGGAGAGAAAAGTGTAACTACAAGTAATCAACTAATCTACATATAAAAGTTGTACTTGTAATATTTTAAACACAAAATAATACCTAAGCAAGTAGGAGAACTATAACATAACCCCTACTAGCTCACTTGTATACATCAATACAGAATATGTGTTTAAATAAATCTGATACTTAGCCCATAGGCCCAACAGGGGAGAAGTCCAACAGCAGTATCCTGGTGCCTGCTCCCTCAGATCTGTTCTCTCTTCCCGGGCTTCTCCTTGGCGCCAGAAGACCGGGTTAGACCATCTCTCGTTCTGGCATGAAACTGCACCTGATGACAACTGAGAAGTGCAATGTGTAAGTTCTCATACCTATTATTTTTAAGCAGAATTAAAAACAGTTATTATTTATAATGCACCACAGATTCCGGAGCGTCAGATACAGAAGCAAGTAACAAAAAGATGAGGCAATATATGTAAGTAGCACAGATGAGTGTGAGTAATGCGATGGGGACTCACACAGAGTGCAGCAAAAGACGTGACAGGGCGTACGAGGGACAGTAGACAGACGTGGGACAATAGGTAGAGAGGACTTTGCCCCCGAGGGCTTACATTCTAAAGGGTGGGGTGGTGAGAGACAGTAGGACCTACTGGGAGAAAATGGAGATGACAGGTGAGGAAGAGGAGGTGTTGGATAGAATGGTTGGGAGGTAGTAGGATAGGCAAGCTTGAAAAGGTGAGTTTTGAGTGAACGTATGAAGGTTGGGTATGGAGTTCCAAAGATTAGGGGCAGCACGGCAGAAGTCTTGGAGGCGAGCATGGGAGGAAGTAATGAGGAGTGAATTGAGGCAGAGGTCAGAGGCAGAGTGGCCAGGTAGGTATGTACCTCGACACAAGGTCAGAGATGTAGGGAGGAGAAGCCTTGGTCAGGGCTTTGTAAGTGAGAGTAAGGAGCTTGACCTGAATTCTGAAACAGATAGGGAGCCAATGAAGGAATTTATACAGAGGAGAATCGGAAGAGGTGCGGTGAGAGAGGAAGATGAGCCTAGTCACAGCATTCTATATGGATTGAAGGTCAGAAATGCGAGAGCAAGGAATGCCAGTGAGAAGGAGGTTGCAATAGTCGAGAGAAATGATGAGTGAATGAACTAGGATTTTGGTTGCTTCCTGAGAGAGGAAGGGACGGATTTTTGTAATGTTACAGAGGCTGAAGTGGCAGGATTTGATGAGGGACTGGATATGAGGGGTAAAGCTGAGGGCTAAGTCAAGGGTGACTCCAAGCCAGCGGACTTGCGTGACAGGAGAAAGAGTGATATTGTCAACCAAAAGGTAGATATTGGGAGGGATAGCAACATTGGCTGGAGGAAAGATGATGAGCTCAGATTTGGAGATGTTGATTTTCAGGAAGCGCTGTGACATCTAGGTAGTTACAGCTAGATACCTGGGTTAGGACAGCAGGTGAAAAAGGTCTGGGGAGGAAAGACAGATTTGTGTGTCAGAATAGAGGTGGTTTTGGAGGTCAAATGATTGAATAAGTTCACCCAGAGAAGTGGTGTAGAGAGAAGGGCAAAGGGGCATGGACAGAGCCTCCTGGAACTCCAATAGAAAGGGGAAGAGAGGGGGAGGAAAAGTCGGAGGCGAATGCGCTAAAAGAGCAGGTCAGAGAAGTAGGAGCAAACCAGGAGAGAACTGTTTCGCAAAAACCTAGGGAGTGAAGGGTGAAGAGTAGAAGAGAATGATTGACGGTGTCAAAAGCAACAGAGAGGTCGAGGAGTATGAGAAGGGAGAAGTGACCTTTGGACTTAGCTGGGAGTCATTTGTTACTTTAGTGAAGGCAGTTACAGTTGAGTGAAGGGGATGGAAGCCAGACTGGCAATGGTCAAAAAGAAAGTGGGAAGAGAGAAAGTGGGTCAGACAATTAAAGACAAGTTGTCTGAGAATTTTAAAAGCAAAGGGAAAGAGAGATATGGGGCGATAGTTGGAGAGACAGGATGGGTCAAGGGAAGGTTTCTTGAGCATAGGAGAGATGAGAGCATGCTTGAAGGCAGAGGGTAAGATACCAGTGAAGAGAGAGATGTTAAAGAGTTGAGCAAGGTGGCAACAGGCATTGGAAGAGAAGGAGTAGAGGAATTTGGTGGCAGAGTGAGTGATAGAGAGGACAGGGGGGGGGGTGAGTCTGATGAGAACAGATATCATTCTGGATAGAGTCAATTTTGTTTTTGAAGTAGGTGGCAAAGTCAAGAGCAGTGATGGACGAAGGGGGGGAGGATACAATAGAGAATTAGTGGTAGCAAAGAGGTTTTGGAGGTTTAATGGACAAGGAGGAGATGAGGGATGTGAAATAGGTTTGTTTGGCAAGAGAAAGATCAGAATGGTAGGAAGAGGATGAATTTAAAGTGAATGAAGTCAGCAATGGAGCAAGATTTCCTTCATTGGCGTTCAGAGGAGCGTGAGCACTTTTGGAGGAGACAAGTAAGTGGGGAGTGCCACGGTTGGGATTTAGATTGGTGGGGACGAAGGGGGGGTGGCTGGAGCTGCAGTATCAAAGGCAAGAGAAGGTGAAGAGAGACAGCAGTGTTGGGACATGATCGGAAGAAATGGGAGCAAGTAAGGGTTCGAGAGAGGACGCAAAGATGATGGGGACAGTTATTATTATTATTATTATTATTATTATTATCATCTTTGACTTATAAGGCACCACAAAGGATCTGCAGCGCCGTACATTACATAAACAGAAAGCAGAGAACCAAGACACAACATGATACAAAAATATATACAAACACAGGTGACAGGGTAAAGCAAATCAGATTATTTCTGGGACAGATAGTGAAAGGGAAGGTAGAAATCAGCGAGAAGAAGGCAGAAGTTTAAGAAAACAGGGAAAACAGGGCTAGGGAAGCAGGCCAAGAGGTACAGAGGGTGAAGGAACAGTAGAAGGAGCAGACAAGGAAAGAGGGCTCTGCTCATGAGAGCTTACATCCTGACAGTTGCAGTAAACTGGAATTTTTGGAGCTTCATACATTACCAACCAGTTGCCAGGTTCTTGAGATCTAAAAAGAGTCTATAATATTGGTACATTACTTTGTCTTTACAGTGATGTAATTTGTGCACAAATACACATGTGAGGAAAAAATATATATTTTTCCGCCACTTAGATATGTTCCAGCAGATGGCGCTATGTACATATGAAACATGGAAATTTAGTCTTCATGGTCATAATTAAGAACTTAAAATAGGACTGAACACTGGTCTAAAAAATTATGTAAGCGTTTAATTTACTTGGTGACTTCAGAAGTGTTAAAGTGGTAAATATACAATGGAGTTCTATGGGGACCCTCATTAAGTACATAGTACATTGCGCTGCAGGAAAGGAGACGCGTTAATAAACAAGCTTCAAATGCTCTGTTGTGTTTCAATGCCCTTCTAGCATAGTTGCCAACATTGGCAGGTTAAGTTCCGGGAGGTCCGGGGGTCAGGTGGGCGTGTGGGGGCGGGTCTCGAAGAATTGCGCCATTAGCCCCGCCCCCAAAACTGTCACCACTTTTTCCGTCCAATAAAACAAGGGGGCGGGGCCACAATGACGCGTCCGTGACGCCGATAAGCCCCGCCTCCCCCATTCAATTTCTACCGTCGCCTGGGAATCGGGAGAATTGCCATCTCTCCCGGGAGCCCGGGAGCCTGACCCAGATTTCGAGAATCTCCCGGATATTCCGGGAGAGTTGGCAAGTATGCCTTCTAGTGATATACAAATGCAGCTTACATCTGGGGTACAGTTCATGCATTTATCTGTAGGGTTATTCTCTGGAAGTACTGTCACCGTAGCTGTAATAACGTGCGCTGGCAGCCATGTTATGTGCTGAACCAATATTCACAAGAACACATCCTATCAGTTCACCAGTGAGATGATGGAGGGATGAGCGTGAAGCGGTGTTACATTAATGTGCTGCAAGGCGTACTGGGCTGTAAAGGAGGTTACATGAGTGGATGCACGTCATGTGATTAGCTCATGTGACTGCTATGTAACGCAATTTAACGACTTTCGAAAATACTTTGACACATACGGTAATGTACGCCAGCTCAGGCGGCGTACATTACCGTTTCTGATAGTTTGCAGCACTGTTAAGTTCTGTCCCGACGAGCAGAGCTTTACAGCGCATGTGCAGCCCTGTCACATGACTCAGGTCCTTCGGGTCAGTGCTGTTTGGATGCCTGTGTGTATGCCTGAGTTATCAATCGGCGCATGCGCACACGATTTGGAAGGAGAAACGAACAAGACCCCCAGGATCACATTATGAAGACGGGAGTGGTAAGTAGGTTTTTTTTTCCACAGCAACAGCAGTTCATCGGAACTGCTGTTCCTGTGTAGGTTTTTTCATAAATATGAGAAATAGTTCAATCCTTATCAATGCGAAACTATTTATCCTTGCAGAAGATAATGAAATTAAAAAATACTTTATTATTTAAAAAAAAAATTCAATGGGAAATATTTTGTAGCTCTGTGATCTCAGGCTGGATCTATCCAGCTCTGTGTGATCTCTGGTTGGATATATGCAGCTCTGTGATCTCAGGCTGGATTTATGCAGCTTTGTGTGATCTCAGGTTGGATCCATGCAGCTCTGTGTGATCTCAGGCTGCATCTATGCAGCTCTGTGATCTCGGGTTGGATCTATGCAGCTCTGTGATCTCGGGTTGGATCTATGCAGCTCTGTGTGATCTCAGGTTGGATCTATGCAGCTCTGTGTGATCTCGGGCTGGATCCGTGCAGCTTTGTGTGATCTTTGGCTGGATCTATGCGGATCTGTGTGATCTCTGGTTGGATCTATCCAGCTTTGTGTGATCTCGGGCTGGATCTATGCGACTCTGTGTAATTTTGTGCTGGACCTATGCGGATCTGTGTGATCTCGGGCTGGATCTATGTGTGGTACCCCAAAGCCCTGTTGAACAGCACAGAGGAGTGCAGAAACGCTTTTAAAATGCAGGGCTACAAGGGGTTAATTGTGCTCCTGAAAACTTGTGCCCAGGAATGATTGACAGGAGGAGGATGAAGGCACCTGATTGGCTGGGGGAGTAACAGGAAGAGGATGTGCAGGAAGGAGGAGAAAGAGAGAGCAGCATGGTAGAAGGAACAAGGGGGAGGACGTGCAGCTGAGCAGAGAGAAGAAAAGCTGCTGCCAGAACTGTGACATTGCCAGCAAAGCGGACGGAGAACAGCTGGGGACACGCAACGGGGCACCAAAGACAGTCTCCACTAACTGCAGAACCGTCTCAAGGTAAACCCTAGCCTGCAGTGTACTGCACACACCCCAGTGTCAGAAGGAGGAGTGATGAGAGAATCTATCCAAAACTGACATTGCATTCTTGTACAAGGAAGGATTGTGAGAGCTTTTCCCCCAGATCATACCTTTACACAGGCTGCAGGGAACAATTAAGACGGTCGTTTCAGCTATATCCTGTGTGTGTGCTGATATCTGGACATTATACCCTGTTGCAGAGCACATGTGCTGATAGATTCATTGACTGTTGAGAGAACAGCGCCATCTTGTGGCTGAAATGAGCAACAGCCCTGCTTTCTACTATAATACTTAACCCTTGATGGAAACCTCTGCAGGACATTGGAACACTACCAAATTCCTGTGCACAGGTCAGCCCAGGACTGAGTGGAAAATATGGTAATGTTACCGGGGATAATATTGGTGCACCAAATGTTTTAGATGATGTTAATGTTATGTGATTTACCTAAGAATTGATTTATTAATATTGAAGGTGTGACATTCAGTGTTAGTGGTACCGCTGCAATTCAAGTTAACTCAGCAGTAGATGCTAAAAGTGGGGCGCCTGATCCATAGGGAATAGCACGGTACCCCAAACACCTGAATAAGAAGTAGCCCTCTAGTGGGCGCGGTAGTGACCATAAGATTCTTGATGGGTTATTATTGATGGTTATTGCACCATCACCAGTCAGATATTGTTAACATGAAAGTAGTAACTGTGATTACCAGTGTGCCTTATTAGACAATGTGCATTGAAGATGTTATTGTTATTCTGCCTTATACTCACCAGGTGTATGTCATATGTTAAATGCTATTGTGCTCTATGCTGATCAGACGCATTATTTTGTCATTACTATTGAGCTGAAGGGGTCAGTGGCGCGGTGTCTTACCGAAACTATCCTTATCGCATTCTCAATAAACCCAAGTTGTTTGACCAATCCTTGTCCCTTTCATTGAAGTATTTATCTCCTGACCACCGGATATCCGAACAGAAAAGAACCTGACTCGTGTCTGGAGGACAAGGTAAGGGAAGGATTCTCATCAGTACTCGACCACCACATATGCAGCTCTGTGTGACCTCGGCATGGATTTATGCAGCTCTGTGTGATCTCGGGTTGGATCTATCCAGCTCTGTGTGATCTCCGTCTGGATCTATGCAGCTCTGTGTGATCTCCGTCTGGATCTATGCAGCTCTGTGTGATCTCGGGTTGGATCTATCCAGCTCTGTGTGATCTCAGTCTGGATCTATGCAGCTCTGTGTGATCTCAGTCTGGATCTATGCAGCTCTGTGTGATCTCGGGTTGGATCTATCCAGCTCTGTGTGATCTCAGTCTGGATCTATGCAGCTCTGTGTGATCTCTGTCTGGATCTATGCAGCTCTGTGTGATCTCCGTCTGGATCTATGCAGCTCTGTGTGATCTCGGGTTGGATCTATCCAGCTCTGTGTGATCTCAGGCTGGATCTATGCAGCTCTGTGTGATCTCAGTCTGGATCTATGCAGCTCTGTGTGATCTCAGTCTGGATCTATGCAGTTCTGTGTGATCTCGGGTTGGATCTATCCAGCTCTGTGTGATCTCAGGCTGGATCTATGCAGCTCTGTGTGATTTCTGGTTGGACCTATCCAGCTCTGCGTGATCTCAGGCTGGATCTATCCAGCCGTGTGATCTCGGTCTGGATCTATGGCAGTCTGTGTGTCACATTATCTGGTCGTTCAGTTATTGGGTTCCTTGTCTAGATCTGCCCATTGATTTCCTGCATAATGCCATTATCAGATTCTGAGTTTCACGGGGGCTGACTATGGTCTGCTTTATCCAGGCAGAAATTTCGCCTGTAATATTTCTGTGAATACAGATTGAGGTCTGCATCTGCCTTTATACCAGGTGCAGACTGTGATGCTCATGTTGAGTTGGCCGTATGCCTGTTTGCTTAGTGTAAAATAAGCAAATTTGTAATGCCCATGCCTGCAAATAGGTGAAATGGTGGATGGAAGATGCAAATGTAGACTGAGTACAGTAAAGACATGTTTGCTTAATGTGTATTGAGGCACCCGTACATAGATGCATGTATGCCCGTCAGTAGCCATAACTATTGTGGGTGCCTAAGGGCTCGTCGTGAAGACGGTCGCCTCTTCTGATTGGCTGACAGGAGCTTTCTTCATTGATCGTGCAGATCTAAGATTTTCTGGATGTATTTTAGAATTAATATTTTGCTACTTTCATTTGTACACGAGAAGAAAGATTATATCTAGAGGTTTTTTTATTTAAATCAAACCAAACATGAATACTATTTTTATTATGAACAAATATTAAATAAACTTTTCTTGTGCTTATGACCTGGTTGGGGGTAAGTATGCGTGACGTAAGCCTGGCGCATATGTGACTGGTGCAGAGATGGATGTATCTTGTGATATGTATGTAAATACCATGTGTGTCTGAGCGTTACTGTAACAGCACTGACTGTGCCTGGCACCATGTAACATGTACGATACAACATGTGTGTCACAGCATAAGGCACGTGATGTGTTTTCAGCATATAGAGGACAGGCCCATCCCATGGACCCGTCTCTACGATCATGGTAAGTAATGGACAAGGATGTCACCCACTTGGGGGTAACCCTGGGAGACTCGCTGACTTAATCATCAGTCAGAGATCAGCTCAGATATATAAGTAGGGAACAACGCAATGTGACACATTATTAGTGGTAGAGGGGGAGGAGGAGGAGCAGCAAGTTGGAGAGAAATAGTCTAGAGTATAACTGCCATAGGCAGCTCCCGGGGTCCCACAGCTGAGGGGCCCCATCTTCCCTTCCCTGGGAATTTCTCACCATTGAGCGGTACATGGGGGCCCTTACAAAACTTTGAATGGGGCCCACAAATGCCTAGTTATGCCCCTAGTAATAAGGTAAATGACAGGGATAAAACATATACATAATCCTGTGAAATACATTAAATGCAAACATTAGGTGCTTTACAGTAACGATGTATGACCAATTGGCATAAACATGCATTACACAACAGATAATCATTAACCAAACCCAATTACTTGTATCACTCCTGTCAATGTGTTTGATTGAACAGCATCTCTTATCTCTCTTTGACCTGTAATGGCGTAATTGGCATAACTAACACCAATAAAGGGGCGGCCATTTTTACATTGGTGCCATTTTCTGGCGGTGATCGTACAGTGGCTTAGTGGTCAGCACTTCTGCCTCACAGCACTTGAGTTTGATTCCCGACCATGGCCTTATCTGTGAGGAGTTTGTATGTTCTCCCTGTGTTTGCGTGGGTTTCCTCCGGGTGCTCCGGTTTCATCCCACATTCCCAAAACATACTGGAAGGTTAATTGGCTGCTATTAGATTGACCCCTGTCTGTCTGTGTGTGTTTGTTAGGGAATTTAGACTGTAAGCTCCAATGGGGCAGGGACTGATGTGAGTTCTCTGTACAGCGTGGTGGAATTAGTAGCACTATATAAATAGTTGATGATGATCTTGTGACCCCTTCCTAACTCTCCCCAGGATGTGTCCTGTTAGTATTAAATGTAACAAGTCTCTCGGACAGTTTATCTCGATACAGGGATTCGGATTTAGGGATTTACTGCTGGAATTGGTGAGTTCCAGATCACACGTGATCTGGTCTTGTAATGTGAGAGACGCAATCTCTTCTCCAGCTGGCTATCCGCCTGCTTTCTTCTGTGCTGAGGCCTGGCGGCGGCTCCACAGGGACACTTATGCCACTCCCTCCCAGAGTCCATTGCAATGCGAGGAGATGTTTTTGCCAGAAGCCAATCGGTGGCAAGCTCGTTAGGGCCCCAGGTAAAATCTGGTCTGTCCAAGGCTATGTCTGTTTGTTTGCTGCCATTACCGGGACGCAGTAGGCAGTGGGGGTTATATATATATATATATATATATATATATATATATATATATATATATATATATATATATATATATTATAGAGAGAGAGATATCCTTTCGAGAGGGAGATTTCTATATCCATAAAGCGGAAAGAAACCTGTGGTTTTCCAGCTGTTGTGGGACTACAAGTCCCAGCATACCCTGTCAGCCAGAGAAAAGCTGAGAACCATGGGTAGCACAGGTCTCTCTCAAGCTTTTCCCTCCGCTGACATTTGTAGTGTGAGCTGCCAGCATACGGCTGACTTCATTCCACTGGCAATATGAGAGGGTGCAGTGTTGATTAGTCTCCGACCTGTATGACCCCCCCAGAAGGCAGCTCAACAAGGGAAGGGAGGGGGGGGGGGGCGAGCCAACTCTCCTGGGTGACAATGAGCTGCTCTGTCCCCAGAATTGGGAGGGGCCTTTTTTTGTCCCTTGGACCAGAGCCACCTGAAAGGACAAAAGAAACTATTGTGATAACACCCCCACGGCCATCCGAGACATGGAGGACAGGGAGCGGGAGCGCAGGGAATGTGGGGATCTGAGTCTTGCTTTATGCACCGTTGTGTGTATTTATAACGCTACCTATGTGTGTCATACAATACCTGTATGTAATCATGTGATACCCCATGCAGTGTTCACAGGGGGGTCTGCATTGACTCTGCTCTAGAATTGAGTTGGGGGCCAAAGATCAGAAGTCAATGAGTCAGAATGATCTCACAGTCTGGTCCACATTCATCGTCCATTCATGGCTGGACAGACAGCAAAGTGCACCATATTCTACCCACAATAAATCTGTATGAAGAGTGTGTTCTTATTGTCTGTATTTGCCCAATGCATGACATTATAGCAGTATATGGATGCAGCCCTTTCTGTGCTTCTGCGTTGTGTTTGTTTCCGGTGAGGACAACACTGTATCTACCATCTACAATCTTAGAGGTACCAGGAGGTTAAGGTGTGATACAGGAACACTAAACTCCAAACGTTTACAAGAATGAACCATGAACATTAAATGCACTGTTCAGCAATCCCGACATTATACTGTATATATACAGTATCACCTCCCCATTACACTACAGGCTGCTGAAGATCCTGACACCTAAATAAGCTGACAATACAGTTATGTAATGTGTGCTATCAGTCCTAGCGGTACTAGTTACACCATAGAGGTTGTTAGGCAGGAACGAGTATACGGTTAGTTATGACGGGGGGTGCATGGTTTTACGTGGTGTGACATGGTGGAGAATTTATTGCGCATTTCAATCTACAAATCTTGGTCCATATGTTAGTTTTATTGCATAATTGATAAAGGACAGAAAGCTTGAGTGTTATGATATCTAATATAATGTAATCACATTGAGACTGCTGTCCGATATCTAGGATTGCTAATTATTGGGCCTGGAGCTCTGCATGTGTATGGAGCACCAGTGCCTGAGCTCACACACACGCACAGACACACGCACACGCACTAACACACGCACAGACACACGCACAGACACACGCACACGCACTAACACACGCACACGCACTAACACACGCACAGACACACGCACACGCACTAACACACGCACACGCACTAACACACGCACAGACACACGCACACGCACTAACACACGCACAGACACACGCACAGACACACGCACACGCACTAACACACGCACAGACACATGCACACGCACTGACACACGCAGGGCCTGATCAACCACTAGGCTGACCAGGCTGCAGCCTGGGGCGCTGGGTCCCGGGGGGCGCGGCACTGTGGGTATTTTTTTTTTTTCTTCATTCATTTTTTTTTCCGGGGTGGGGGAGGCGGGGGTCGCCGCGCGGGGGGGGGGGGGGGGTCGCTGCGGGGGGGGTTCGCTGCGGGGGGGTGGAGGGCTCGACGATCAAAAGCATTGGTGGTCAGTGGTTAGCAACACACAGCCAATCGCCAGGCTGCCTGTTGCTGTGCAGCAGACAGGAAGCAGGACGTCTTCACTTCCTATCTGCTGATCTGAGGAGAGGAGCGACGCTGGCACAACTACAGGTAAGTGAAGGGGGGAACTGCCCTGCATATCTATAGGGAGGGGGGAACTGCCCTGCATATCTATAGGGAGGGGGGAACTGCCCTGCATATCTATAGGGAGGGGGGGGGGGAACTGCCCTGCATATCTATAGGGAGGGGGGGAACTGCCCTGCATATCTATAGGGAGGGGGGGGGGGAACTGCCCTGCATATCTATAGGGAGGGGGGGGAACTGCCCTGCATATCTATAGGGAGGGGGGAACTGCCCTGCATATCTATAGGGGTAAGGGGGGGAACTGCCCTGCATATCTATAGGGAGGGGGGGGGAACTGCCCTGCATATCTATAGGGAGGGGGGGGAACTGCCCTGCATATCTATAGGGAGGGGGGAACTGCCCTGCATATCTATAGGGGGAAGGGGGGGGAACTGCCCTGCATATCTATAGGGAGGGGGGGAACTGCCCTGCATATCTATAGGGAGGGGGGGGGGGGACTGCCCTGCATATCTATAGGGAGGGGGGGGAACTGCCCTGCATATCTATAGGGAGGGGGGGGGGAACTGCCCTGCATATCTATAGGGAGGGGGGGGAACTGCCCTGCATATCTATAGGGAGGGGGGGGGGACTGCCCTGCATATCTATAGGGAGGGGGGGGGAACTGCCCTGCATATCTATAGGGAGGGGAGGGGAACTGCCCTGCATATCTATAGGGAGGGGGGGGGGAACTGCCCTGCATATCTATAGGGAGGGGGGGGGGAACTGCCCTGCATATCTATAGGGAGGGGGGGAACTGCCCCGCATATCTATAGGGAGGGGGGGGGGAACTGCCCTGCATATCTATAGGGAGGGGGGGAACTGCCCTGCATATCTATAAGGAGGGGGGGAACTGCCCTGCATATCTATAGGGAGGGGGGAACTGCCCTGCATATCTATAAGGAGGGGGGGAACTGCCCTGCATATCTATAGGGAGGGGGGGGGGGAACTGCCCTGCATATCTATAAGGAGGGGGGGAACTGCCCTGCATATCTATAGGGAGGGGGGGGAACTGCCCTGCATATCTATAGGGAGGGGAGGGGAACTGCCCTGCATATCTATAGGGAGGGGGGGGGGGAACTGCCCTGCATATCTATAGGGAGGGGGGGGGGAACTGCCCTGCATATCTATAGGGAGGGGGGGAACTGCCCCGCATATCTATAGGGAGGGGGGGGGGGAACTGCCCTGCATATCTATAGGGAGGGGGGGAACTGCCCTGCATATCTATAAGGAGGGGGGGAACTGCCCTGCATATCTATAGGGAGGGGGGAACTGCCCTGCATATCTATAAGGAGGGGGGGAACTGCCCTGCATATCTATAGGGAGGGGGGGGGGGAACTGCCCTGCATATCTATAAGGAGGGGGGGAACTGCCCTGCATATCTATAGGGAGGGGGGGGGGAACTGCCCTGCATATCTATAGGGAGGGGGAGAACTGCCCTGCATATCTATAGGGAGGGGGAGAACTGCCCTGCATATCTATAGGGAGGGGGAACAACCCTGCATATCTATAGGGAGGGGGGGAACTACCCTGCATATCTATAGGGAGGGGGGGAACTACACTGCATATCTATAGAGAGGGGGGGAACTACCCTGCATATCTATAGGGAGGAAGGGGGGACTACCCTGCATATCTATAGGGAGGGAGAGGGGGGACTGTCATGCATATGTATAGGGAGGGAGAGGGGGACTGTCATACAAATCTATAGGGTGGGAGGGGGGGTCTGCCATGAAAATCTATAGGGAGGTAGAGAGGTTGATATGTATGAAGGAGGGCAGAGGAGGGGGGCTGATATATGTGACTGGGGGAGTTTTGATGTGACGGGGGGGGGATAGCTAGCTAGCAGAGTGGAGGTAAGGAAAATAGCTGCAAGGGGGATGGATGCAGGGTGGGAGGTAAAGAAAATGACTGCAGCAGGGGTTAAGGAAAATGGCTGTGGGGTGGGGTGGTTGTGGTTAAGGAAAATGGCTGCAGGGGGTATTTAAAAAATAGAGCAGCTTTGGGGGGCAAAATCTCATGATTGTGTGGTGGTCACATGGGTGGTCTCAGCAATCACTAGAATACTAAATATTAGTGAGATGGGGCTGGTAGAGGTTTGTATTTGATTGACAACAAATATTCAGATATTGCTTATATATGCCTGTCCAATGGGGTACTTTTAGCTGGCCATAATGGAGTGTTTTGTTTTAACTAAAGGGCCTAATCATTCAGGGTTTGCATTATAATACATTTTTGCATTTTCAAAAAAGGACGCCAACTTTCCAGAAGCCAGCGAGAGGATAACAAAGTTGCAAGAGAGAAGAGCAAGGACAGGTAAGAGACAATGGCACAATCTGTCTAAATTTGAATGCTGGAGAATACACCTGAACATTCATATTCAGGAGTGTTCCTATACACCTATATATTCGGAGGGCCCTATTAGCCTAGGGCGGCCAGAACCCTTAATCAGGCCCTGGACACACGCACAGACACGCACAGAAATGCACTGACATACACACAGACACACGGACAGACACACGGACAGACACACGGACAGACACACGCACAGACACACGCACAGACACACGCACTAACATACGCACAGACACACGCACAGACACATGCACTGACACACACACAAGTGCTGTGTGAGTTTGGACTTGTGTGACTAAAACACGACGACACTTGCGATCCATCGCCACTTTCTACGTACTGAAATGTCCTCATTACGCTGCTTTACAATTTATTGTAATTTGTGTTCATATGCATTTGTTAACATACATTATTATATTCCATGCGCATTTATGACATACATTAGATTTATTCTTGTCGCCAGTTGCAGCACTTACTCAGGGATAAGACAGAAAAGAGAATATCTGGGATAAACAATGAGTATATACAAATTCCATATCATCAAACCTGTCATCTGGCCAACAAGGTCATCGTATAATTGTACCCAGGGCCAGACTCCTAGGCGCCCCCTCCACAGGGAGCCAACGGTCCCCAGCCACCAAGGGAGGACACTGCAGGGGTAACACTATCACCTTCCCACCTATTACAAGCTAACTACCGCCCTACTCTGCCCCCCATTAGCTTCATCACCGTGGAGATAATAAAGGGTATATAACCTGAGCCTTTGGACTGTATGATGTGGATTAGTGACTAGAAACTGTGCTTCCGTCATACATGCTCGCTGTGCTTGTAAGAAATTCATCTCCCTGGGGACTGTCTATCTACCCACCTGTATTGCCATTTACTGAATAAACTGCTATTTGGTTGCAACAGTCTGTCTAGATGATTTTTAAATAACCCACCAGGATGTACGGTCCTCACAGACAGACAGACAGACACATACACATACACACATACACATACATGCAGACACAGACACACACACAGACACACACACCTGTGCTCAGCCTCGCATGCATTTGTAAATGTATGAGCTGCATGGAAATATAAATATATCAGTCATTATAGGTCGAGTACGGTTCATGTGCGACTAAGGTAGACCTAACGCAGCCACATACACACCTGTCAGGAGTTCTATCTATTGCGGGTACTAGAAGGCTGATGCTCTACAAAATGATGATGATACAATCAGCAACACTACCTAGCCGCTTCTGATTGGCTGATTGCAAATTGATCCCTCCCACTGATAGTGCTTCATTCATTAGTGTGGATGCGATAGAACATGAAGTCGCAGACACCTATTACGTAACTGATATTTCCATTTTGACAGCAGCAGGATAAAAATCAATTAATTAAGCGGAAAACCAACAGATGTATTTAATTATGTTTTATAGGGTAAATGTGACATTCACATTTAGTAATAATAACACTGTACAGACACTGTTCTCTCCTGTGTATATGAGCGATCATTACATTATTATTAGAGATGGGCGGGTCCGGTTCTCCGAGAACCGAACCCACCCGAACTTTGGGTATCCGAGTACCGAGCTGAGCAGCTCGGTACTCTCCCGCCCATTCCGAATCCAAATCGAGGCCGAACGTCATTGTGACGTCGTCGAATCTCGGGGCTCGGTTCTCGCGATACTTCAACTTTATAAATACACGCCTCCACAGCAATCCATCGCCATTTGACAGAGGGAGAGAGCAGGGTGTAGTCATAGGCTAATTAGAGCAGGGACAGAGAATACAATATTGTTCTTGCAATTGCTCTAACCAAAATCGCTAGTGCAGAGAGGAGGATAGAGGTTTATTATTTTTTCTTCATATTTGGCACTCCCCAGCGCTTTTGGGGTGTCCCCCATAATTGTGCATTAATATTTCTGGCTATCAAAAGTCATATCTGTCAGCAGTATCTACTAAATAATTTGTAGCACACCTCAGTGCTTTTGGGGTGTCCTCCCTAATTGTGCATTAATATTTCTGGCTGTCAAAAGTCATATCTGTCAGCAGTATCTACTAAATAATTTTTAGCACTCCTCAGTGTTTTTGGGGTGTCCTCCCTAATTGTGCATTAATATTTCTGGCTGTCAAAAGTCATATCTGTCAGCAGTATCTACTAAATAATTTTTAGCACTCCTCAGTGTTTTTGGGGTGTCCTCCCTAATTGTGCATTAATATTTCTGGCTGTCAAAAGTCATATCTGTCAGCAGTATCTACTAAATAATTTTTAGCACTCCTCAGTGTTTTTGGGGTGTCCTCCCTAATTGTGCATTAATATTTCTGGCTGTCAAAAGTCATATCTGTCAGCAGTATCTACTAAATAATTTTTAGCACTCCTCAGTGTTTTTGGGGTGTCCTCCCTAATTGTGCATTAATATTTCTGGCTGTCAAAAGTCATATCTGTCAGCAGTATCTACTAAATAATTTTTAGCACTCCTCAGTGCTTTTGGGGTGTCCTCCCTAATTGTGCATTAATATTTCTGGCTGTCAAAAGTCATATCTGTCAGCAGTATCTACTAAATAATTTTTAGCACTCCTCAGTGTTTTTGGGGTGTCCTCCCTAATTGTGCATTAATATTTCTGGCTGTCAAAAGTCATATCTGTCAGCAGTATCTACTAAATAATTTTTAGCACTCCTCAGTGTTTTTGGGGTGTCCTCCCTAATTGTGCATTAATATTTCTGGCTGTCAAAAGTCATATCTGTCAGCAGTATCTACTAAATAATTTTTAGCACTCCTCAGTGTTTTTGGGGTGTCCTCCCTAATTGTGCATTAATATTTCTGGCTGTCAAAAGTCATATCTGTCAGCAGTATCTACTAAATAATTTTTAGCACTCCTCAGTGCTTTTGGGGTGTCCTCCCTAATTGTGCATTAATATTTCTGGCTGTCAAAAGTCATATCTGTCAGCAGTATCTACTAAATAATTTTTAGCACTCCTCAGTGTTTTTGGGGTGTCCTCCCTAATTGTGCATTAATATTTCTGGCTGTCAAAAGTCATATCTGTCAGCAGTATCTACTAAATAATTTTTAGCACTCCTCAGTGCTTTTGGGGTGTCCTCCCTAATTGTGCATTAATATTTCTGGCTGTCAAAAGTCATAACTGTCAGCAGAATCTACTAAATAATTTTTAGCACTCCCCAGTGGTTTGCGCTCAGAATGGATTCAAAGCAGTCCACATATGATCTAAATGAGCAACCAGGTTCTGTCACCAGTCCTGATGTTAGTGTTCCCAGTACGTCATCTGGCCAAGGCGATGTCAAACAACAGAGTGTTTTCAAATTGCAAATTGCAAAAAACAAAAACCAAAAAAAAATTTACTGTATTGAAGCGAAAAAGAAGTGTAACTGAGCAAAAGTTAAGTGACGATAAAAAAAAAATTGCAAGCATGCCATTCTACACACGCAGTGGCAAAGAGAGAATGAGGCCTTCACCTTTGGCTATTAGTGGCAGATCCCAAAAAGTTACCCAGCCTACAATTGGTGCACAACTACTGTTACGCGTCAAAGCCGAGCTGCAAGATAACAGTGAGGCATTACAGGAGAATATTTGCTCTGATTCACAAATGACAACAATCCCTGTGGAGAGTCCATCCAACAGTGGGATGTCTAATCGTGAGCATTCTGCTGATGTGTGCCTTAATAGCCCGAGTGTAGCCGGTGATACCCAAATTGAGGATGCCACTTTGGAATTAGAAGAGGATGAGGGGGAGATTTGTGTAGGCGACGAGGGCGCTAATGATGATGTTGATGATTATGATGCAGCCAGATACCAAATTGCCTTTCTCAATTTCTATTTATATTCTAGATTATATAACGGCTGAATAGTTTTCTATTTTACTCCTAGTGGAGAGAGGATCTGATGCAGACAGATACCAAACTGCCTTTGTCCATTTCAATTTATATTGTACAGTATATAACGGCTGAATTTATTAGTATTTTATACAAGTGGAGGGTGGCCTAGAGAGACAAAAACCAAACTGGCTTTCTCCATGTCAATTAATATTGTACAGTCTATAACGGCTGGATTTTTTGGTATTTTATACAAGTGGAGGGGGGCCTAGAGAGACAGAAACCAAACTGGCTTTCTCCATGTCAATTAATATTGTACAGTCTATAATGGCTGAATTTTTTTTTTTTTTTAAAAAAGTGGAGGGGGGCCTATAGAGACAGAAAGCAAACTGTCTTTTTCCATTTCTTTACATATTTAACTATAAGTGTAGGGTGTAATATACATTCAAAGACGATGGCTGCATTGCCAATATGCATAGATGGAGAGGAAGACAATCTGTTTTGTGTGTAGAATAAATGAAGGCCTACCAACGAAGAATTAAACAGGTTTTTTGGATGATTTATTACCTCAACAATTAGATTACTTATCTCTAAAACAGTTGGAGCACTAAATTGGGTTATTTTAGGCACAAAAACATGTATTTTCCAACAAAATAGCAAAACAAAACCAAACAAAACCAAAACCAAAACCAAAACACGCAATGGCGGTTTTGCAAAACCAAAACCAAAACCAAAACACAACGGTAATCCAGATCCAAAACCGAATCCAAAACCAAAACACGGGGGTCAGTGACCATCTCTAATTATTATATTGTGTACAAATAGGGTGATGTTTACTACTAACACTCCTCTGCGCTATCATAACACTTGATACTCCTGACGTAAACCTGGCGCACAGGCTTCTGATTTTCATGTGACTTTTCCTGCTTATGTTAGAGGAGCAAACGCTATACAGGACCCCAAGCGTCCTGATATTTTGTGATGACTGATCAGTTGTGATGGAATAAGTGTCAGGTTCAGCGGCATATTGAGTTATGGAGCAGCATTAAAGCACCAGGCTGTCTGTCACACTAGGATGATGTCTGTCTCCTGCTCTGCAGGTCTCTGTCCCCCTCCTGCAATTGGTCTACAGATATGGACAGGGAATTCTTCCCTTAAACTGCTATGACCTAGGAGTGAACACAGTTAACAAAGTTTACCCGACAAGTAGGTACCCAAAGACCCTTGTGACCCCCACACAGACATACAGGAGCCCCCGGCAGCTCTGTATACAGACACGCTGCGCCCGCTCTGTGGGTGATTATGGGGCATCTTTTATCCGCAGTTGGAAGGGATGAAATGTTTGGGATGCCCTCCCTCCCTGCCCTCCGCTCCTCTTTTCTCTTTCTGTTGCTCTTCCATTGTCCTCTAACAAACCACAGCCCCACTCCTGCCCCCACCCCCAACGCCATCCCTGTTTATTGCAGATGAGAGGTCAGTATACATGAATAGAAGCCCTGAGACGGATCATTGCTCCTGAATTGTCCATAGATATCTCTCTCTAATGTCTCCCTCGATCCCAGTACATGCAACAGTCACTCAGAATAACCACTAATTAGACAGACAATTATCTGTGGGTGGCCAGTAACTGCAGAGTGTATTAATATTCTGTATCCCACTCATTCCATACACTGATTATATGTTGTGTGGTTTTTATGGCATCAATTGGAGAACCTGCATTATCTGATCCTTACACACTGAATGAAACAATTCATTATTCTGTCATTGCTTTGAAAGCAGAAGCTGTTACTAGCAAATTCTTTGTGTTGCTGGAAGTAACGTTAAGCCCGGTTTAGGGTGTTACATGAATGCACCCTGAGAATACTGGCTGGGTGCGTCATTGAAGGGGAAATATTATAGTGACAAATTTGTCGAGTAAAGTTAGATACGGATCTGGGTCCAAAAAGAGCATTAGTTAAGAGACATGACCATAGAGCTAGCAATCTAATCAACATATAATAGTTAAGGTAGAGATATACTGATTTCATAACTTAGGATTCAGACAAATAATGAAAATATTGAATTATTTTATTAAAAGTTCTGCTAAACACCAAACACTAAAGAGACACAGATTTATGGATATTCAAATTAGAGGATGATTCTTAATGATTGACTGAGGTCTGTTAAATTATCTCCTGAACGTGATAACCCTGAATCTGAACTCTTTATATCCCTAATTTAAAGGAACGTATTATATATACAGATGTATAGTGTGTCAAGCAGTCCCAATACACGGTGGGTAAGATGTATGGAGGTAAGGAATGTGTTATGTTTGGTTACTAAGGTCTCTATTTATCAAAAGTGAAACGCAAAAGGACAGTTTTTGTCTTTCCTGGATACATCACATGAGTTACTGTCTGCTATAAACCCTCTGGCGGTAATTTATCCCGGCAAAGGCTTCACATATCTGTCCTGTAAACTCCATTAATGCAACAAACAGAGAAGCTGACAAAATAATTTGTTACTAATATATATTGATGTTATATTAGAGCCCTATCTGGTGTAGCCATATTAAGGTGAGTACAAACTACAGAAAATTTCTCCTGATACCATATCGTTAATCATTTTACCAGTGACTGAAAGTCCCGATCAGCATGTCGATTCATGTGTACATACTGTACACGTTTTACATGATTTACCATCACATCTGTGCTCCTCATCTGTCATAACCATTGGCTGAAGAGATTGGGACTCTGTACACTCCATAGAGATCTATGGACACTGGTCCTGAGTGTGTACACACTGCAGGATTAGAACGACATTGTTCCATCGATGAACAATTTTCTCATTTCATAGGGAGGTTTCATTTAATCTATTTTGATAAATATGGTGAGAAATTGATTTCTGTGTTGCAATTAACATGAATAATTTTACATTAACGTGGAAGGGTAATACTGATTTTTTTTTTTATAATTTAAGTCATGGGGAGGTGGGGTCATGTTAATTCCTAAGTCTTCCTTCTTTTTCAATTTGAAAAGTTGGGAGGTAAGTATATTTAATTATATATACAGGCAGTGTAGGGGCCCAAACATTGTGTCCTGCACAGAGGCCTATGAATACATATATATATACATACACAATGGTTGGCACTCTACAAAGTGGTTATACAAGTGTCCTTGTAGGTAGTGTAAGAGTCCCGGCACTATTAGTGTCAAAACTTTGTACATTTCTAGTGTGTAGTGTATTAATATACATGATATTTTTAGAATTGATAATAATTGGTTATAATTAGTAGTGTAATCCCTGTTGTATTGTATATCACAGCTCTTGCTGTTTGATAACAATACAGCAAATCACCAATGATTTGTACAAGTTCATGGTGTTCTTTGGTTACTGACACTGTTTGTGATGTAGGTATAGTTCTGTGTGCTGCTATAGCTTGTGCACTGTGTCAGTGTGAGCCCAGATATATTATAATCAGTGTAGTTGGATATTAGAGGCTTCTGCAAGGTTAGTGCAGAATGCCGGGACTGTTTTGGTGCGATGCTCTGCAGGTGTGGGTGTGACAGGGGGTCCCCCTTCTCATTGCTTGTTTGGGCTGACAGGCACTGTCGCATGTTCCGGTCCCAGTTCAGGATTGGTCAGGACAGAGCTGCTGTTCCCTGGGGGGGGGGGATGTGGTACCATGGAGCTGCTGAGGGGTGTACAGGAATCCCCCTCCTCTCTAACACCATCCTCCACACAGCTCGCTTTAAGTGATTAATGAGAGCTCCTGCTGCTGCAGAGTGAGGGGGGCCATGTCTGCCTGGTACCCACAGAGCCTGAGAACAGGATGAGAGAGTTACTGAACTGGGGGCACCAGCGGCTATGAACTGAAGTGAACTCAGCAAATAATGGCAAATAACGATGGCCAGGAAATCCGGGCACTAATTAGCATTGCCTATTGTACCAAGTATTCTCCACAGGCTTTCTCTTACCATAGATCCTCCCAATAATGCCGCACTAACCAGGCAGATCAGCTGCCAAGTACAACTCCTGGTGACACCTAACGCCAAGTACAACAACTCCTGGTGACACCTAACGCCAAGTACAACAACTCCTGGTGACACCTAACGCCAAGTACAACAACTACTGGTGACACCTAACGCCAAGTACAACAACTCCTGGTGACACCTAAAGCCAAGTACAACAACTCCTGGTGACACCTAACGCCAAGTACAACAACTCCTGGTGACACCTAACTCCAAGTACAACAACTCCTGGTGACACCTAACGCCAAGTACAACAACTCCTGGTGACATCTAACGCCAAGTACAACAACTCCTGGTGACACCTAACGCCAAGTACAACAACTCCTGGTGACACCTAACGCCAAGTACAACAACTCCTGGTGACACCTAACTCCAAGTACAACAACTCCTGGTCACACCTAACGCCAAGTACAACAACTCCTGGTGACACCTAACGCCAACTACAACAACTCCTGCTGACACCTAACGCCAAGTACAACAACTACTGGTGACACCTAACGCCAAGTACAACAACTCCTGGTGACACCTAAAGCCAAGTACAACAACTCCTGGTGACACCTAACGCCAAGTACAACAACTCCTGGTGACACCTAACGCCAAGTACAACAACTCCTGGTGACACCTAACGCCAAGTACAACAACTCCTGGTCACACCTAACGCCAAGTACAACAACTCCTGGTGACACCTAAAGCCAAGTACAACAACTCCTGGTGACACCTAACGCCAAGTACAACAACTCCTGGTGACACCTAACGCCAAGTACAACAACTCCTGGTGACACCTAACGCCAAGTACAACAACTCCTGGTGACACCTAACGCCAAGTACAACAACTCCTGGTGACACCTAACGCCAAGTACAACAACTCCTGGTCACACCTAACGCCAAGTACAACAACTCCTGGTCACACCTAACGCCAAGTACAACAACTCCTGGTGACACCTAACGCCAAGTACAACAACTCCTGGTGACACCTAACGCCAAGTACAACAACTCCTGGTGACACCTAACGCCAAGTACAACAACTCCTGGTGACACCTAACGCCAAGTACAACAATTGCTGTGCGCAGACACTAATCCTTCTCTAATACACAGACTTTGTATACTAATCTTCCACTTATACACAGACACTGTATACTAATCGTCCTCTAACACACAGACACTGTACACTAATCTTCCACTTATACACAGACACTGTACACTAATCTTCTCTAATACACAGACACTGCACACTAATCTTCCTCTTATACACAGACACCGTACACTAATCTTCCTCTTATACACAGACACTGTACACTAATCTTCCTCTTATACACAGACACCGTACACTAATCGTCCTCTAACACACAGACACTGTACACTAATCTTCTCTAATACACAGACACCATACACTAATCTTCTCTAATACACAAACACCATACACTAATCTTCCTCTAATACACAGACACCATACACTAATCTTCCTCTAATACACAGACACCATACACTAATCTTCCTCTTATACACAGACACCGTACACTAATCTTCCTCTTATACACAGACACTGTACACTAATCTTCTCTAATACACAGAGACTGTACACTAATCTTCCTCTTATACAGACACCGTACACTAATCTTCCTCTTATACACAGACACTGTACACTAATCTTCCTCTTATACACAGACACTGTACACTAATCTTCTTCTTATACACAGACATTGTACACTAATCTTCCTCTTATACACAGACATTGTACACTAATCTGATTGGCTGTTTGCATATTGACCCCTCCAGCTGACACTTCACTCATTATCATTGCAGCTACATTATATCATCTTGCGACCGTTTATTCATGTTACTTATTTATTATTTCCATTTGGATAACTGCAGGTAATAAGATCCCCTGTGATTTATATAGCAGCAAATTATCCATGTGGAGGTAATTGCAATTAATTATATTTTATATGGAATATGCAACTTTCACATTTATTAATAACTATGCAGACACTGCTCTCTCCTGTGTATATATTATATTATATTGTGTACAAATATGGTGATGTGACCTGAGCACTTCCCATTGTCATGTGTCGTCTCTACGCTATCGCGCGGTATAAGTATGCGCATTTGTACGCCTGACGTAGAAATACTGCTGTGCTTTAAACTGGAGGTATATTGTGATACGTGTGACTCACAATCGATACGTAAGTACACTTATTTGCGTCAAGCTGTAAGGAGGCTAAAATCTTCCTCCCGTGCACACGCTGCACATTACACAGGTAACATGCAGAGAACATGAGGACTGGTGACTTATTCTATTCATCTGAAATGTATAACGCTACATATCCTTTCCTGTCTATGTTTTCTGCTGTATTTTTACCTGACAGATAGTTCTGCTCCAGGCAGTGAAAGGGTTACAATGTCCTGATGTTAATCCCTTTATAATCTGCTTTATAGAATGGAATAAATGGGATTAATCCCCAAACCTCTGTGTACAATATGAAGCAGGAGGCCTCCTCAGGGTGCGTTATATGAAGATAAATAGACACATGTATCCCCTGTAACGTCTGATTGATGGAGCTAGGAATTCTACCCCTGCAGGTAAAACAGAAAATGCACTTTTCACCCCACGCTGAGCCCTGCTGTACAAGAAAGGACTGGTCCAGCAATCCTATCTTATGACAAATAATCGTTAACCTGTGCTCTCCTTTAATCACTAAACACAGGAGCTTGCAATCTGAAATTCTATTTACAGATGAACCATTTGTACTGTCTGTGTTTATAACACATGGATCCCCAGTATGTGAGTGGAAGAATGACTCTGATGCTGCCGGGATGGTTGGCACAGCGGATGATTGCATTGCATTATGGGACGTTTGGCACACTGTTAGCTGGGGAGGTTGGCAATGTCATTGTTGGTGTTGTGGAATGAGAGTGTTGCCAGTGCCCGCTTTGTTTTGCAGACAGGTGGAACTATTTGATAAATGGGCACTGTACATGGCAGGGACGCTCACCCCCCTGTAAAGGGGCACTATCACTTTATGCTATGTTATATACTGACATTAATGGAAAATTGCTAATTTTAAACTGTTTGTGTACCTGGGTGTACAGTGCCAGGTCAGCATGCCTGGGTGTGATGAAAGCGTTGGCATTGTGTTATCCAGCACTGTCTGCCCTGTGAATGTTCCCATTTTCCACTGTGTGTTTGTGAATAATACATATTTCCACTCCGCCTGTGTATAATGACATAGGCACGGCTGCTGCCAGTTGTGTTGGTTGGGTGGAGGTTGGCAATAGCCCTGTACACATGGCGTGCGCACACAGGACGGGTTACAGGAGAAATGCTCTGCAGGGCACTCACATACCGAACAGGTGATGTCACTGGCACACAAGTGATGGCTTTTCAATGTGTGTCAAAAATTCAAATATCCTGAGATAGAAAGAAGGAAAACAGAGCGATGTTGGAGGGAGAGAGGGAGAGAGGGAGAGAGGGAGAGAGGGAGAGGGAGAGGGAGAGAGAGAGGGAGAGAGGGAGAGGGAGAGGGAGAGAGAGATTGGCACCGGCCGGTCAGCGACCTGAGGCTGTGATGATTGTACCAGATTTACAGACCTCTGGCTGCCTCCCTCTCTCTCTTTCTGTACATTCCTTCACTCTAACGCTCACGTCTGTCCTTTCTAGTCTTATATTCTCTCTCGTTACACCCAATTAGACAGTCTGTGGTCATGCTGGAGGTTGTAGTTCCACCATACCTGTAGCTTGTCTAAGCCTGGTTTAAAGTAAATCTCAGGATAATAACAGATGAAAATCATTAAAAAAAATGGTTAGGCCCCTCAGTTGATATTATAATGAGCTACAATGGCTGGAGATAACATTTAGTAAGAGGTATTCCCAGTTTAGCGGGGGCATTGCAGAGCTTTAATACTGCACTGCCTGAGCAAGTGAAAATTGTTTTGGGCACAGGGCGTAACTAAAGAGGCAATAGCCCAAAACTAGGCTCTCCCTGCGCCACAATACGTTTCATATTCGTAAATTCTTTATCATTTGTGTGACGCCGACTTCTTTACTGTGGTCTGTGTAACAAAAATGCAAAACTGTTATTTAGGACATTTATTTTTAAAATCAATTGTTTTTTAAGTGCCAGGTTTACATACATGAACGTCCTTAACAAGCGCTTATTCCTAGAGGGTTGGGTAAAGCATTACAGGGTTATGGGCTACCCCAGGATCTTCCCTTTCTGCACAAAATCCGTCATGAAAACCCCCCAGAACATTAACTATTTATTTATTTTATCAACACATGACAAGTTTACCAGGAAGTATCTGGATAACGTGGACTTTATCCACATGTTGGACATTACCCACATGTAGGCGGTGTCAGTGGATGACACAGGTTTCCTCTGTGATTATTACATACAGGTGTTCGGACAGACCAGGATCCGTGTACTCACACTGAATGCTTTAAGTGTCTGGGAATCTTATCTCCTGTCTCCCTGCCCTCAGGGTAACTTCATGTCAGGGGCATGGGGTAAGAATATGATTCCCACCTCTCTCATTAGGAAAGTACCAGATGTCCCCCCCAGGGGAGAACAGGACAGAGACCCTAACACCAGGCACTGCCCCCTCCCAGGGATGGGAGAACGGGCACAGAACAGCTTGGATGAGTGTGCGTCACACGCCCCTCCTTCCGGAGTTACCTGTGTGTATTGTATACAGCTCACCTCTCACTGAGACGCCTGCAGTCACACCAGGTATGTGGATAATACTCTGTACAACTAGGCAGGGATACATGTGTCAGGTCACGGAGAACATGTCATATATGGATCACTGACAATCACAAAGGAACAATATCTATCACTTTAGTTTTTAGAAGTAACTAATGTTTGGAGACATTTGGTGTATAACTTATTTTGTACGTTTCATGATAGTGTTATTTGTGTGTGTTGTGCGATTGTGGTGTGTTCTCTTTAAGGGACATTCCACAGGCGCAGCCCTCCCACTGGCGATGTGACAGATTGGTGCAGGGAATATGTACCGTTAATGTCACCACATATTAATAAGGACACGTGACAGCTCCCGGATTGGAGAGGCGGGATCCTGGGGCTGTCACTTGGGAAAGATTGTGGTTGCTGCTAAGGGTGTAATTGGTCCCAGCTCCCAGAACAGCTATTTACATTCTGTTAATTTTATTAATGTGTAACTGACGTGTTTAGCCTCTCAAGCCAAGGGTAACGCTATTAATCTGGGAGTGAAATGAAACCAAAACATAGACACAAGCGATCGGCGCAGATAAGAGAACCCAGCCTGCCCACTTCTACTAAGCCTCGTACCTGCTGCCAGGCGGACCACTGGGCACCCATCCCATCACTATATGTCCACAGAGACAGTATTAGTGGGGTCCTTGGGGGACACATTGTATCCAGTAGTACAGGTAATATGAATAAGAATTATATTGTAGACTATTATGTGGTTTATGCTTCGTATAGAGCTGTGTTTATACCAATCACCTTTACATTCCTTCTCCTGCTGAGGGTCTGACCCTGGCGGCATCTTACACTGTTTGATGGATATTTAGTTTTTAACACTACAACTGAGGCTGCAGAAAATAACTTCAACCTACAATCGTTATGTCAGAGCTCAGGTTAGAGATAAAGGAAGGTGAAGTTTGAAGACGCATTTACGGTCTGTCAGGATAGGAATGGAGACGAGTTTGTTGGGAGTGAACAGAAGAGAATTACGTAGGTGAGGAAATGGATTTCTATGAGCAAAGGGCTGAGAGAAATTTGGTGAACAGTTGGTGACACATTGTAACTAAAACCATTCTCACATGTCACACTCTGACCAGGTGACTTGTAACTCCCCCTCCGACCATGGCCATCTATCTGTGGTACTACAAGTCTCAGCATAACCGGCCATTATGGCTCACAAACTGCTGTGGCATTACAAGACCCAGCATGCCTACTTGTCATGGCTCGCCAGTAGCTGTTGGACTACAAGTCTCAGACAAGGCTGGCAGGGGTGGACCTGTTCTAGGGGATGTATATGTACCCTGTAGCTAGTCAGTTGATGAACTACAATACCCAGCATTTCTCACCAGATAGCAGCTGGGTTAGATTCCATCAAGATACTACTAGAACAAACATCACACAGGGGTTAAGTGGCTGCATCACTGTGTGGCCCTGGCAGATATCTGTAGTTCTGGGTCTGTCTGACCTTCACCGCTGCCACGTTAGGGAACTCGTGGCATGTTTAATGGAGTATTTGTCCCATTATGTCAGTAGGGCAGGGCTGGATATTATACATTACAGGGAAGTAAGGGATAGTATAGCAGGATAGAGAGAGAGAGCGGAGCCGGGATCACAATGCTGGGATCAGGGATCTGTCTCCGCACAGCTGTCGCGGGACTGTTCATTCCTGTGACATCTGTGCGCAAAATAGTGTTCAATTCACTTCCTGGGCTTAATACTGATATATATATATATATATATATATATATATATATATATATATATACACACACACACACACAAATATACATAAAAACACATAAACACACATACATACATACATACATACATACATACACTGACATACACACATATACATGCATACATACATACATACACACACTGACATACACACATATACATACATACATACACACATATACATGCATACATACATACATACATACATACATATAAACAGACATACATTCACATACATGAATGTGTTGGTCATGCAGATCCTTTGCATTTTACTTTAGTAGAAAAGCGCAGTTATAAAGATGAAGTTATACTTTGATATAGATACTGCATGTGTAAAGCTGGGTACACACTACGGAATTTTCCACCAACTTTTTATTCCGAGCGATTTGACATCCGACCGATGGTCCGATCGCTCGGTCCATGGACTGCATACACACTATCCTTGTTTAGGACGATAAAGGAAAGAGCGGACGTCCCTTTAGCGACTTTTTACAGCTATGTTGTCGTGAGCAATGACTGTAATTTCGTACTCACTGTTGTGGGTCGGTCAGAAGTTTATACACACTACACAGCGGAAACGAGATTGGAACAAAAATATTAAACGGTACGACCAACCAAATGAGGCGACAATCGTCCATTTGGGCAGACTTTCAACCATCGTGTCACTGCACACACTGACCCGACTTTTGAACGAGCGGTCGTATGTCGGCTGTTTGAGCCGATTATTGGATGAAAACTGTGTAGTGTGTTCCCAGCTTTACTCTATAGTGAGGATTTACAACAGGAAGAAATTACGTAAATAGGGGTGAGAGGAGCCTTCGCCAGTGGGTGCTCCATTGGAACCTCCAGGGGTTAATGCTGCACAATCCTGAGCTGGAAACAGGGAAAGTACAGAGTATATTTGTATGTCAAGGACTATTACTGTCTGGGGGAGTGTGATATCTCCAGTCATCACGTCAGGCTCTGTCTCCATGGGTTATTATCTCAGTAAAGTGAGGGTGGATGAACCACTATAAACCGCATTATGGGCCTGAGTTATTAAACATGCAAAACCAACGCATTTTTTTTTAAAAATGGCCACATATTACGGGCATACGCACGTCTGTAATCACCAGGGAGCGGATGGGAAGACACCTCTGGTGATATATACGGGTCTAGGTCCGCTCTGCTGTAACAGACACTGCAGGATACTGCCAAAACATATGTGGAGTATGATGTCACCAAAGAACGCATAGAATAAAAATAAACCATTCTATTAATGCCACCTGCTGAAAAAAACAACTTTTGTCCCCCCCATAAAATACAATTCTAAGTATATTATTAATGTCTACTGTACTTAAAAGGCATTTTTGCAGTTGTTCCTGATTACAAACACATGTTCTAGCTGTATACACAGCTGTCATCACTAGTAATCACCACTTACACCTGACCTGTGTCTCGTACAAGTGATACGACTGAAAAACACGTTCCTTAGAGACGCCCAAAGCTTAAATCAGATACTGCCGCGTGCACTGGAGTTTGGTCCACCCTTACTGTAGGGTGGCTGCGTCTATACATCCAGTTCACTAACCCGTTCCGCCCCTGAAATCACAGGCTGTAGTAGGTATCCTTTGCCGTGTGTTCTCGGGCGTATCGTTCGGTTCTGGGCATGGACAGAGCGATTTTACACAAATTACAGCAGGTTTCAGTATTTCCGTTCCTTAATAGATCAGGCCCTATAAGTGTATTATTTATGCAGGGCTATATGAACTATATTATTATATATTACTATATTATAGATATATAAAGAGTGCAAACATGGGTCCATGGTCTGTGGACACGGTGTGTTTCTGATAATAATATCCTTTGATGAACCTTGGCCATTGTACTAATAATGGAGGATAACGTGTAAGACGCACGTAGCGGCACAGCTGCTAGTTTTGGTTGTGTGCTCTCACAATGCCTCGAGCAGCAGCCGCTATAGGCACAGCTCTGCTCCTGAGCACACTCCAGGTGACGCCATATTGCCTCACGTGATGCATTATTGGCAGTATTACACTATACTCAGACTTTATGTTCTCTTATCTTATGGTAATATCCCAATGTCACTTTCCTGTGTGGCAATCATTCTGCTTCTGTGTTACTTATTGTGTCAGCGTGTGATCCCTCAGTGCCCCATGTAAATAGTCCTTTTCATGAGACCAAGGTCACAAGCAGCGACACCATCATCATTTCCTATAGAGGAGTCATTGAGTTTGAACTTTGCCCCACAGTTGACAGTCAGGGAAGGGCTCAGTCACGGCTCGCTCTGGTGTGATGATGTCACACTGATGTCACTGTCTTAGTAATGAGGTGGCGCAGGCTGTGGATACGGGGTAATTCTGCGTTGCACTTGTTAGCTGGAAGTTGCTGAAATCACCACTTGAGAAACAGAGGCTGGAAAATCCGAGGCATCAAAAGAATGTTATTTGTTAGGAGCTGGGGGAGGGCCAGGCATGTGTGAGGCAGCTGGAGAGAGGGGGCAGAAATGAAGGAAAAACAGGAGAAAAGGAGGAAAAATGCAATTCTGGAAGAGAAGGAGATGTTTGGAGTGAGAGAGGAAGATGTTACAGAGACTTGTAAGATGAAACACATGAAGATCCGCGGTGTCATTTACCTGCAGAGCTTTCACGGGGATTAGTGTCACCTTAATGTGTTCACGCCTCTCCTCATCTCCCTGACCCCTGCACCCGGATCCGTCTCCTCAATAGGACACCAGCACTTACTGAATTCACTGAGGATGGAGAGCCAGCCGGGTCACTGGGCAGGGCGACCTCTGACTCCGCTTAGTGCTGCGGGTCACTTAGGTGACAATGTGTTCAATGTGGTGTAAGTGACCTGTGACATAGGAGGGACACTTAGTATCTCCTGTGTCTGTTCCACCCAGTATGGGGGTGAGATGGGACCCTCCCCACTTTATCCTTACATGCTGACAATGCACCTGCTTATTACTCATCCACCCCCCACACTAATAATACTCATACTACAGAGTCCTTTTATTATCTGATTATATATTGTCAGACCCACATAAACCCCCGATATCTGCCCCCATTTATTCCTGTCTTCATGTCCCAGTTATGTATTATCCTCCATCTTCATCAGTCTTCTCAGAATCATTTGTCTCTTGTCCCCAAATACTGACCCATAATTCTTACACCTCTCCCCTTGACTGTTCCTTTCAGTATTCCTGTTTGAATAGACGGTATATTGGAGGACTGTTTACTCAAAAGACAAAAGTCAGGGGCCATTTACAAAGCGCTAATTATCCGCTTAGTGCTTCAATCTGTTCGGTTTATGGATCTGGATGGCGCAGTTTGCACAGGAGCAGAGGTTGGCGTTGGGTAAAGGGGAAGAGCAGTGTTGGGGTGACGGCATTCCTGACAAAATAGGCGCATATCATATTGCAGAACAGTGTAGACGTGAGATTATTAAAAGAGATAAAAAGATGAAAGGGCAAATTTTTAAGGCAACTGATTGCCATGTGGAGAGGCAGCAGCCATTTCCATTAAGCAAAATACGTTTTGCACCAGCTCAAAGCTAGCAGTGTTTGTCACTCGTCCTATACTTTTAACGTAGCGCATTTTGTGCCACAATATTGCAATTTAGCGGATAGGCACATTTCCAAGCTCTCTCTGAACAATGTAATAACAATTTAACACACACTAAAGTGCTGCATGTAATAGACAGTCCCTGTGTCCCCTCACTCTCAGGATACATGTAATACAGACAGTCCCTGTGTCCCCTCACTCTCAGGATACATGTAATACAGACAGTGCCTGTGTCCCCTCACTCTCAGGACACATGTGATACATACGGTCCCGATGTCCCCTCACCCTCAGGACACATGTAATACAGACAGTCCCGATGTCCCCTCACTCTCAGGATACATGTAATACAGACAGTCCCTGTGTCCTCTCACTCTCAGGACACATGTGATACATACGGTCCCGATGTCCCCTCACCCTCAGGACACATGTAATACAGACAGTCCCGATGTCCCCTCACTCTCAGGACACATGTAATACAGACAGTCCCTGTGTCCCCTCACTCTCAGGACACATGTGATACATACGGTCCCGATGTCCCCTCACCCTCAGGACACATGTAATACAGACAGTCCCGATGTCCCCTCACTCTCAGGATACATGTAATACAGACAGTCCCTGTGTCCTCTCACTCTCAGGACACATGTGATACATACGGTCCCGATGTCCCCTCACCCTCAGGACACATGTAATACAGACAGTCCCGATGTCCTCTCACTCTCAGGACACATGTAATACAGACAGTCCCTGTGTCCCCTCACTCTCAGGATACATGTAATACAGACAGTCCCGGTGTCCTCTCACTCTCAGGACACATGTAATACAGACAGTCCTGGTGTCCCCATACTCTCAGGACACATGTAATACAGACAGTCCTGGTGTCCCCTCACTCTCAGGACACATGTAATACTGACAGTCCCGGTGTCCCCTCACTCTCAGGACACATGTAATACAGACAGTCCCTGTGTCCCCTCACTCTCAGCATACATGTAATACAGACAGTCCCGGTGTCCCCTCACTCTCATAAATATTTTAAACCATAAATGAGAGTAAACCGAGCAGTATTTTTGGTATAAAGGTTTTATGTAGTGACAGGGGCAGTAATTAGGTGATAGGTGGAGTATGATGAGATAACACCTTTGGACAGTGCCAGGCTTCAGACTGAAGGCTAGATGTGCACCGTAATACATGCTGGATGAACGATATAGACGCACGCTGCCAGACGGAGGCATTTTGCGGTGCACATTGTACATAAGTGACCTCCTCTGTCTTTGTAGGAAGTAAGAGCCTTCTCCAACCCTTCACCTTATCTAAATAATAAGTGTCCTGCAAATAGAATCTCGTATTGCACTTTAGTGTCTCTTAGGAATGCCTGCGATCCACACTAATCCTGTGCCCGGCACCTATAGTCCTCCTCTGTCTGTTATATATGAAGTGTTTTGTGCAGAGTAATCTAAGTCCTTGGGCTTCATTGAACACTGAACAAAAACTACTAATAAATATTCCTTATAAATAAGTAATATTCATTATTTTCCCTCCTTTCTTAACTCGCTATTATTCATTTATACCCCTCCTTCTCCGACCTCCATTAATTGCTTCCTAATCCCCCTGCACTTGTCTTCCCATTCTCCTGGCCATCATTGTAACATGTGGCCCCCCTCTCCTCCCATTATCTCTGGGTGTAGGAGGCCCACACTTGTCGCTGGCTGGAATGTGTCTTTTTCAGCCTAGTGTGTGACTCTGGACATGAACATGTTACACACTTAGACGTGTATGTAGGAATGTGCATTGCAGGTGTGTATATTGGGCCTCTGTATCCCACCTTTAGGAATAGTCTCAGGTTGTCCAGGCTCCTATATGTCAGTATTGATGCAATTCTTCTTTTTCTGCATGTTAGATGCAATTCTCACCATCTATCCTTATTTTCTGGACTTTATAATATAATATTTATAGAAGGAAATGATTTAAAATGCTAAAGAAATGTCATAATCATATTCAGTAGACTTGCCATGTGATCCTCTGGAATCCGCAGATACAGTATTGCGTACAGAGGGCGCTGGGTCTTCCGCTAAGTGCCCCTGGGAATGATTTGAAAGTGTTGGTAACAGTGGAGTAAGGATGTCCCTGTACACAACTACCCCATGATCATTGCTGGTTCCCCCTCTCTCTGCCTAGGACACATGTAATACTGTACAGTGCTGCTTCAGTATGGGCAAAGGTTGCAGTCTAAACCCCCTGGGTGCAGTAAAAGATGTGGGAGAATGCCAGCTGTCTGGTTGTAAAGACAATGGTATGATATGGAGTCGGGATGGGCATTGCAATGTGCAGGGGGAGCTAGAAGAGTAGCGTTAGATGGAAAGTACTATATTATAGCGGGACAGTGGTAGTGCAGCCATGAGATTGGTATGTGGGCATTTGGGGTGCTGTGATTTATGTGTTGCAGGAGTGAAGCTGTTGTCACATTCAGGCTGTGGGTGTTGGCGAGGTGAAGTCAGAGCATTTAGAGAATTCTAGTTTGTTGGCACAGCTGAGAGATGAGTGGGCGTTATCTGATCCTGGTGACAGCTCAGGTAAGTGCCGGCCAGTAAGAGTGACCGGAATCTGCTGTAGAAGAGGGCGATAGCTGCGGACAGGGGCTAGGGCTCTCGGGGGGCGAGACTCAACTATTTAAAACATTTTCAAGGAAAAAAAATGTATGTAGCCCAGTGCCCCAGCCCAGGGTAGATGCCCCCTCTGCCCAGCCTGCCCCTGGCTGCGGACAAGGAATAGTATTTTCCCCAAACACTTGTTGCATCACAATATTACGCTGTCTCCTCTCTCCAGCCAGCCCCCTCTCCTCCCTCTCTCTCTCTCCCCGGAGCAGTGAATGGCACATATAGAGTGGGAGGGAGTAGGACAGACACAGAGAGCCAGAAAGAAAGTGCTCACCTCTCAAACTCCAACCGTCCCCACAGGGCAGATAAACTTGGTTATTCGGTGGGGCAAAAAGCTCATTATCTTCCCTTGTTCCTTCTCCTACCCTTAACCCTTAAACAGCTTGGCTGTGGCAGCACTTACAGGTGAGTTCTGCATGGTGGAATGGGATGGACTGATATTTTACATGTATGTGCTAAGATTGTCAGCTCTTGGGGACAGGGTGGTTAGAATGCAGAATTTGAGTACAGTTTTGGGTGTACTGGTTGTGTATTGTGTCAGAGAAAAGCCAGGTGTCAGAGTACACACTGTGCACTTCATGATCATATCGATAGTGTTGTAAATAAGTGTGAATAGGGGTAGGGGGGTATACAGTGCATGACTGTGGGTTGTAGCAGAGTGTGGCGTATATTGAATTCTAGGACTGCGCTACATGTGTATACAGAGAGATACTGAATCGTATGGCATAGCCGTATATAATTGTACCTCTTACCTCTCTGTCTATATGTATTACCCAGTATTGTTTTATTACTGTTTGTTCCCCATTGTAAAGTGCTACTGAATCTGCTGGCGCTTTATAAATAAGTGTTGATGATGATGATAATATATTGTATACACATAATGGATGTATTGATAGCAGTAATATATATATATATATATATATATATATATACACATACAAACTGTGTTAAACATAGTGGTAATATATATAATATACACACTGTATTACACATACTGGATGTATCAGTAGCAGTAATATATATTTTATATATATATATATATATATATATATATATATATATATGTGTGTCCTATGAACAGGTGCTTACAATGATTTAATTAGTTCTACTACAATAATCTGTATACAGCACAACAGCTGCTTAATACAACTTGTGTTTTGCTTTTTCTTGTTAAGATCATTTAAAGATTAATTTAAGAAAATGTCATCTTTACACCCACAGAACTGAGCTAAGATACAGAACAGGACAGTGTCAGATTTTAGACATATGTCCCTTAAAATGTCTCCATTTCTAATAATGACAAACTGCACAGTATATGTCCTCTTTTCCTGCCTTTAATATCTTACTATTATTATTTTCTGACCTTTATGTGTTTTATTGAAAAGACATATTAAAAATGCAGAAAGTGTAATCATATTCAGTAAGAATGACCCGATGGGGATTGTAGTTTTATAAGATCCGAGACTGTATCATGTGTGACGCGCTCAGCTGCAAAGTATTCCTGAAACGCAGCCTCTACAGTGGATGTCTACATATTAATTAAATACAAATATTGGACTGAAACATTCCTTCCTCCTCTGCTCCCCCTTCCTAAACACTGTAACTGCTGAGCAGACAGGCGTATTGAGAGTCCCGATATTAATTTAAGAACAATTTGCTGAATGCTTATTTTGTGTTCTGTTTCTGCATCGTCTGTATCATAATATTGGGCTGTACGTACAGAACTGCTTGTGGGGACGATTCTGTTACTTGTGTGACAACAACAGAAATGATCTATTTGCCATCTGATCCCAGGAAGCCACAGATCAGCCAAACCCCATTTATGATTAATGTCCTAGTGCACCCTCTAAATTCCTGCTCTGCCCTGCTGTGTGCCTGACCTCTGACCTCTGTGGGGATTACAGGTGTGGTGACCTGGAGGGGTACTTACAGAATGCTCCTGTTGCATAAGATTTCATGATCTTAGGAATTCTCACAACCACCCGGTTCTGAACAAAGAAGAAGTGGCATTATTTTCTGAGAACTGCTAATCTGAACATAATGCACATACAGGAATTAGTGGCTAATACTACTCTCCTGATCTCAGTCCCATCTAAGGTCATGGAATTCAGAACAGTCACTCTTTCCTATTGGCTACTGGTATTAGTAATAATAATTATTACTATTACTCCAAAGCAATAATACTGTAATACTTACCGCAAGATCCGTTACTGTTGCATTATGTTTCATACTTTATATTCATGAAAACTCAGCTGTTATATAAGAGGTCTCCCAATGATAACTTCTTATACAGGAGATCATTTCTGCAATAAAAGGTTCTGGGTCATTTCACAACATAACAACTATACAACCTCATTTGTAACGTTGTAAAGGTCATTTCTCTAAGTCACTCAGGTGCTTTTCACGTGTCTAATGTTTATAGTGTTTTCATTGCAGAAGGAAGATCGCAGTACTCGTTATCCTATATATTATGTTACATTATTGCTGTCACACTGACCTTCTGTGGTACAATTGGGCCTGAGAGCTTTAATCATTTGTCATTGTGAGAATTCCTCTCCATTTTACTGATAGAAATGAGTTATTTCACTTTGGAGCATATAACCGCCGCACTTTACATGTGACGTGAAACGCGTCATTGTGACATCCCCGTCCATAAAACAGAGTCCTGCATTGTATCAGTCAGTTGTCCTATACAATTATAACCGGAATTTAGTTATTTTCATGTTCTTATAATAGTTGAGTGTTCTTAATCATTCTTTATGATTTATGGAGGACTATTGTAAGATTATTATATTATTAGATACCGCCAACATATTCCCTAGCGCTGTACAGAAAATATTTATTCATTCACATCAGTCTCTGCTCCAACTGAGCTTACAACTAATTGTCGTACCACAGCCAGGGAAGCACCCAGGTGCTAGTCAGAGGATTATTATACTGCTGACGTGTTTTGGGGCTGTGGGTGGTGTCCGGGCACCAGGAGGGGGCTCACAGGAACACGGGAAGAACATAAATACCCCAAAGATCTCCTGCACTGACCTCTCTGCTATGGTGTCTTTCGGTTGTGGCCCTCCAGCATTTCTAAGGGTCACAGCTAGTCTCCATAGACCTATAAACCTACATTACACATTGTGAACCATTGATATATCTGTACTGCAATCTCTTAGTATATTCCACAGCACTACTCCTAATACCTTACAGCCCTCAGTACAGGTCACTCTAAGTCCTATTTTCCCTCTATATTGTGCTATAATATTTTAGTTCTTCATATAACTGTATTTCAGCAATTACTGTGTAACCCCTAATCCTACAGCTTCATATAAATGGTTGTGAAAGTGCAATGTTCTCCATCTAACGTACCAATATCCACTCATTCACCTGTGATTAATTAGGGTTAGATTTCAATATATAAATATTCCCTATAAATACTCTATTGCTTCATATATCTGTTTTGCATTAATCTTCCCCACTCCAGATACATCTTATAACAGATATTTCTGCATTATATTGTGCAAATAAAGAAGGATTAAAATAATCACTGGCGTAATGCCAGATGCCCATTAAACTTAACTACAACATCAAAAGAGAATCTTTCTTTGATACTAATATTAAGGTTACTTCAAAAGCCAGCGCCTTCCCATCTGTTCCCTCTGTTCCCTCTGTTATCTGGAAGTGGCCAGATAAATACTTTGCTGCTTATCTTGTTGCTGGATTCCAGACTGGCTATTTCTCCATCTCACTGTGTGACACAATGTTACCAGTATCCTGTATATCTCATTCCCCTGTATCCAGCTCTATTCTCTTCATCTGAGGGCCCCAACATGCATAGTGCAACATTGTCAGTGATTCCCCCATTGTCCATCATCTACAAAGCAGTTATACACCTTACAACATGAATTCTCCCCCTCTGCTGGGCTTAGATGGAAATTTGTGAGTAGCTACAAACTGGCACTTTATACAACACTGTTGTTTATCGTGTTAACCAATATTTTCATAATGTATATGTCTGTCATCATCACCATCATCAACATTTATTTATATAGCGCCAGCATATTCCGTAGCGCTTTACAATTGGGAACAAACACAGTAATAAAACAATACTGGGTATTACAGACAGAGGTAAGAAGACGCTGCCCACAAGCTTACAATCTACTGGACATGGGAGTTTGATACATGAGGGTAAGTGCTACATATTACATATTGGTCCAGCCAAATTGCAAAGGTAAAAAGTGCTTAGTGATATGATCCAGTCACACAGCAAGTTAGGGGGTCAGAGGATTGTTGTCTTGTGTAAAGGGTGGTAATAGGGCAACCTAGGGAGGTTGAAGAGGTGGGTTTTCAGAGACCGCTTGAAGGTTTGAAGACTAGAGGAAAGTCTTATTGTGCAAGGGAGGGAATTCCACAAAGTGGGTGTAGTCTGGAAAAAAAAGTCCTGTAATCGGGAATGGGAGGATGTCATGATAGTGAAAGAGAGACGCAGATCTTGTGCAGAACGGAGGTGTCGAGTTGGGAGATATTTTGAGACAAGTGAGGAGATGTAAGTTGGTGCAGTTTTCTTGATGGCCTCGTATGTTAGTAGAATATTTTATATTGGATATTTTATGGTATAGATTATGAAGATGCTGAATATTCTGTCTAGTATCATCTGCTCATCTACTAATGGGCGGTCTGAGGACAGGTTTCTTCTTAATACGATTACACAATCTGTAATACAGGAATTAGTTCGCCAGCTGTTTTCATTGGAACTAGTTGTTGCAGGTTTGTTTTGGAATGTGAAAGGTATTTACTGATCCGGCATCTTCATACACATCAGGCTTTCCCTAGTCAATGTGAATCAGACTCTGTGCCGAGGAGACACTGGAGACTGTGCATATCACAGCTTTACATTCCGTAGACATAGGGTCACTCAATGCGCACTGGAAGCGGCTTTGGTTTTGCACCAGATTGTGCCTATTTAGACAGCCCAGCGCTGTTCAAGGTGCATGTCTACTTTCTGGTCTTTGGAAACGGGTACACCAGTGTTGGCTGACCTGTGACACTCCAGGTGTTGTGAAACTACAAGTCCCAGCATGCTTTGCCAATATATAGCAGCTTATTGCTGGAAGAGCATGCTGGGACTTGTAGTTTCACAACACCTGGAGTGTCACAGGTTAGCTAACACTGGGCTGCACCAACAGGAAGTGCGGCTACGTTTGCAGGAGGCAAAGATGTGCACTGTGCAGGAGAGGGAACGTCCATCCTCCTACACTTACAACCTGTTCTTTTTCTCCTAAAACTCTGCTCAGTTTAGCCTTATATATGGCTTAAATTACTCATTAGAGAAAACCTCTCTATTTGCTATGTGTTTTGTTACACATTGGGTGGAGTACGTCTCCGATAAAGTGCAACTGACAGGCACAAAATGCCACCATTGTAAGTATAGGATGAAACCATAACTCCGCCAGCTCAGAGCCTGCAAAAATCAATTGTTTTTGCTAATTGAATATGGCCTTGTTCCCTCCCACATCAAGAACCCTCCTAAGAATGTGCTCTCTCCATCCTCATTTCGGTAATATCACTCCACAAAAAGAAATCTCATTATCACACTTCAAAGGTGCTCTGACTCTTCTTAGCAATGATTGGTGTCAGTCCCCCAACACCCAATGCTGCCATCTTGCTCTGTAAGCCCATACACTCTGCTGGAAATCTACAAAGCGAAGCTTGAGGTCTATGACGTCAGGAAAGAGGATTGTGCACTGATCTCTTGCTCTTTGTAAATGAGGCCCATTGTAAGCGAGATAATATGTGATGATGAAGTAATCGTCCTTTACACAGGTACAACATGATAGATGGGGATTTCTCTCCGTTATTACCCTGGTAAGATCCCTGGGGGAACCCACCAATGTACAGACCTGGATTATCTGAGCAGACGCTGGTTCACAGCCAATCAGCAGGAAGTGCAGACAATAGAATAAGTGTTTGTGGTAGATGTTGTGCGGTCATTATGGATATTGGGTGCGAAATTTCACTCTACATTGGTGTCTGATTCTATGTTTGTCTTATATCTAAACCGAGTTACAGGTTGTTGTTTGTCCTCTTTATAAATGTACATTTCTCACTGTCTCTGTAACGCAAGTCACCCCATATTAATGTTCTAAAGTCATTTCCAAGGACATACTGCATCTGGGCAGAGGATCATTGTGCGTGACGGACCTAGATGCATTATCACCTCCGTTATAACAGCTTTACTTTACTCAGTGATAACCTCATTTACAATCTTCTTGTTCAATAAATATTATTATAACAAATACTATCTTGTAAAACCTGGAGAAAAAGAACAGATAGGGAGAATCCCATCCGACATACAGAATAGGAGGAATTGTTCTGCGCAGTTGGAACATTTCCAGGGAGTTAGCAGCTATTCTCTCTGTTCTTGTTATTGCCATCACTTGTATATTTATTTGCATTGTCTTCCTCCTCTTGTCATCTTGCAGATGAAGAGCTCCTGTGGGAGCAGCCGCCCCCATAAGATGAGATCCCTTCTCTGCCGCCTGTGTCTCTGTGCCTTGCTGTGTTGGGGTGTGAGTGCAGACAATGCTGTTACCCCTCGTCTGAAACTGTCTCACCATGGTGAGTACTGTTACTATCCTTATTGTATAGGAATATTCAGCCATCGTTCTCCTGGGAAGTTGTATAAATAACACACATTGACATGGGAATGAAAAGGAGACTCTGTCCCCAGCAGGGCAGATGAAATATGGGGTGAGAAAGGGATTCCCTCGCTCCTGGCATAATGCCCAATCTCAGCTATGGCAGCTATTGGGACACGAGAAATCTTAAAGAGGAGGCGGTCAGCTATGGAAAGGTGCTGCCAAACCTCAACTGGTCAATGAGATGCCGACTTTTCCACTAGATCATCATTTTGTTCCAGATAACTGACAACTACAACAAGGATTGTGACAGAAACCTTTAAAGGTAAAATAAGAGAAAGTAGGTGATAGAAGGGGCTACTGACATGAATAAAGACTGAAATCTGATAAAGGGTCAGGAGAGACGTCCACATACAGGTGGTCCAGGATCAGGAGAGACATCCACATACAGGTGGTCGGGGGCCAGGAGAGATGTCCACATACAGGAGGTGGTCCAGGGTCAGGAGAGACGTCCACATACAGGTGGTCCAAGTCTGGAGAGTCTTTCACATACAGGTGGTCCAGGGTCAGGAGAGATATCCTCACATACAGGTGGCCCATGGTTTGGAGAGATGTCCACATACAGGTGGTCCAGGGTCAGGAGAGACGTCCACATACAGGTGGTCCAGGGTCATGAGGGATATCCTCACATACAGGTGGTCCAAGGTCAGGAGAGATGTCCACATACAGGTGGTCCAGGGTCAGGAGAGATATCCTCACATACAGGTGGCCCATGGTTTGGAGAGATGTCCACATACAGGTGGTCCAGGGTCAGGAGAGACGTCCACATACAGGTGGTCCAGGGTCAGGAGAGATATCCTCACATACAGGTGGTCCATGGTTTGGAGAGATGTCCACATACAGGTGGTCCAGGGTCAGGAGAGACGTCCACATACAGGTGGTCCAGGGTCAGGAGAGATATCCTCACATACATGTGGTCCACGGTTTGGAGACATGTCCACATACAGGTAAGTAGAATCATTTAGATCAGGCCTAGGTAACCTTTAGCTCTCCAGTAGTGATGGAACTGCAAGTCCCATCCTGCCCTTCCACCACAGCTGAGAGACTCAGGTTGTCTACCTCTGATGTAGCCAGTAAGGAAGGCATAGCCTGAGTGATATATGGGCCAAATAGAGGGAAAACTGAGGGCTGAGTCAGTGGATACAGAAATGTAATGACCCATAGTGAGAATTATGGAAATTTGGCTCTTCGTCCTGTGCTGGTGATTTATCATCCTCTGCTGGCAACGTTCCTAAATTCAGAAAACATTCTGTATCTTCAGCAGTTTATATGATAATGACTCTGTTATCTCGGTTATCTCCTGAACATTTATATAGTGGAGAGATTGATAGGGTGATGTGGCTGGCAGTAGTCGCTCTGTGAGTATTTATGGGGTAAAGTGATGGATAATAGAGAAGGATTCTACACTGTGCCTTCTGCACACACTTAACCTCTGACCCTTATGTGACACTTTCCAAAATGCCTGAGAGACCATTGATGGTGACAATGAGAGGAGACTCTGTGTAAACACTGAGGGGCCCCATCTGCAGCGTATCACCCCTTCGGCTGTATTGTATCAGCACATATACATATTGTCATCGGGAAAACACATTAAAATTCACAGAAACTCAAATATCAAATTTGCAAATGCTGAAAACACCTTTTCTGAAACCAGTTAACTCCACGTTCAGTGTAAAAAACTGTGATGCTAATTATTCGATGTTACCGTTCCTTAAGACTGATCGTATTCACATATTTACACACATATGTACTTTAGTTACGCCCATTTTTAACACACTCTTATATTGATTGTATTGGTTTTAAAAACAAAATTAGAAGTTCCAAATATGGTGTTGGGACGTTTTTATATTATGAGAGTTTTTGTAACTCCCCCTCTGTGTGCTGGTCACTTGAGTTATTGGTACTGAGATGAGTATGAGAGAAACACAAGTGGACCATACAAGCGGACACAGCCATTATTACTAAACACATATGATGGGCGCTGACATCACTGAGAGGTCTATTTACTACACAACTCCCTGAGGGAAACAAAAGTCTTTTTTGTAGCGATAACAAACTACTTTTATATTTTCATTTAACATAGAGTCCTCTATGTATAGGTATCAGGGGCACTTGGAATGTGATATCATCCTATCTCTTTAAGGCCTCTAGTATATTGTATGGCGAGATGTTTCCATAACATTTCCTCTCCTCACTCTCACCTCTGTGGTCTCTTGTCCCCCCTCTCTCCCCACAGATCTGTCTCACCACGGCCTGCGGACGTACTCACTAGACCGTTCCTGCTGTTTTGATACCCTATTACTGGATGAGGAGCGCGGTCGTCTCTTTGTAGGAGGGAAGAATTACCTCCTGTCTCTGAGTTTGGATAACATTACTAAGAACGACTTTGTGGTAAGATTCATCTGCTGACATAGCATCTACCCCAGGTGCCTTATTGCCTTAATTCTGATAAATCGTCTATCCCCCCTCTAGATTCACTGGCCGGCCCCTGTGGAATGGAGGGAAGAATGTAACTGGGCAGGAAAAGATATTAATGTGAGTATGGAGGACAGAACCTTTATCTACGTGTGTCTCGGTCCCTGTCTTGTGTAAAGATGTACAATGTAATTATATAACATTACTGTTTATATCGGGCAGGCCACGCCTCTCCGATGGTCTTATTGGTTGCTAACAATTATATTTGCATAATTATTATATGGGGATTTCCCAGTGAGTAACATATGATCTGTAAACTGAGAAAAGATATAGATAACGTGGGCGGGCTAGTAGTGTAACAGACGTCAGGGCTAACAGCAAGATGGTCAGGGCTAGTGGTTCTGAGGGTGCCACGGTCAGTGGATGGAATTTATAACCACTGGTTACAATTCTTAATGCATTAGGCATCACTTACAATAAATACAACAAGAAGGTGCCATTATGCTCCTTGCCAAAGCCATGTTGAACTGCAGGGGTGACAAATTTATAATGTGTTGACAGATTTAGAGTTGGGAGGGGGGAGCTCAACTGTATGTTAAATTAAAGCTGTCCAGTATTTGTGTGCTTCCAGCTAAAGCAGGCAGCATTTACCCCCTTGCATGGTTTGTCCAGGTGTAAACTTGCACCGTTTAGCTGCTCTTATCTCTTAATGATTATCATTATTCTTGGTAAATATTGGTGTGGTACAAGTGAATAACAGACACAGCAGCTTGTGCGTGCGTACTATTGATGGTAATATCAGAATTACAGCTATACACCATCGCTTCCGTGACTGCATCTTCATCATCATCATCATCATTTATTTATATAGCACCAGCAAATTCCGTAGCGCTTTACAATTGGGATCTTCATCCTCAGGACATGTGCAGACAATCCCGAACGATCAGAGCGCTAACACACATTCCCCATCACGTTTCAGATGATGGAGGGTTCTCTGGCATGTAGAGATACATTAATTCCATGTTTAAAGGGTTTTCACATATTTCCAGTGAGAATCTCTTAGTCTGCTTCATGCTCCTTTACACTTCAGCAGGAATTGATGATGGAATTGGGAGGTACCTGGCTGGATAATGCCAGTGACTAGAGGACAGTGTGCGTCCTACGACACAGCTCACATCCCGGGTTATGTGAGGTGGCCCCTTCACAGTCTGCGTTGCCCTATATTCCCACTCACACCCCAGGTTCCCAGCATGCATTGCAGCAGGCTCATCAGCATATTTACTTTCACAGCTGTGAGACTCAGTTTCCCGAGGGGCCAAAGGGCATTTGTGCGTAGGTTGCATTCACTGGGCGTTCAAATAAAGGTGCGGGAGATGGAAAGAAGGAAAGAGAGAGAAGTGTGACACAGAGAGGGAAAGAGCTGTACTCTGCCGCCAGTGGAAACATACTGTGAATCCTCGGCTATGAATCATACATATAGTGCACTATACTCCCACCAGCCAAGTGTATTCACAAGTGGATTATATTACCTACAGAGAGTCTGCAGCAAGGCTTACATGTAGCGCAATAGTACAACAACAACAGTTACATTATCAGCATTCCTTCGTGTGGTACTTAATACAGGTGGGGGTTATTTATGGACCAATGCACCGATGTCACCTGTAATCTGTACCCCAATATTCCCCAGCACCCAAATGTGCAGTAGAAAGACTTAAGCATGAAGATGTATGGACCTGGCCGGGAGGATGGGCGCAGCGATGCCCCTGACTATAGGCCCAATCTTTAAATCAAGATTTCAGTTGATGGGATAAATAAGTGATCAGTTTGGAGATTGTGCATAGCTAATGGTTTTCCTGCATTTATTCTGTAGGACTTTTTAGCCATTGAAACTGATCTATAAACTTTAGTACTTTGAGGTCAACAGAAATCAGAACTTTCACCTAAGTCCCGCACGCCAACTAGGTGTAAACAATGCACAATGCGCAGAACTGTGCATATATCAACCATTGTATTTAAATAAAAAAAAAAAAAAAAAGGAAATTGAAATGTGTAACTGGAAATAAAGACAGTTTTGATGCCGTTTATTGCCAGGAGTCCCATAAAGGATGGGGACAAACTAGCTGTATACACGTGGAGTAAATGAATGGGGGTCTATTAGTAAGCCTGACGTATTGGTGACATTTACACCTGTGCAGGTTATGCTGAACCTCAGTGATCGTGCATTTCAGTTGCACGAAGGAACCATGACCACGCTGGATCGGGACAGCTGAGCTGCTCCGTCTGAATGAGCCCCTTTCTGTTTTCCAGGGTTAACCACAGCACTGTATATGATATAGTCTCCATATAGCTACAGGTGGTGGACAAAAAATGGAAAGACCTGGCTAAATGAGGGGCACCGAGTATATTGAAAACATGGGCTTCACTCAGGATTGGCTCATGTGTTATTTAAGCAGATAACATCTCAGCACGGTCAGGATCGTGTATAGAAATTCTGGACAGTCCTGGTTGCCCATAGTTATGGCTGGAAGAGGAGACTTCAGTTACTTTAAAAGAGCGGTGATTGTTGGGGTATCTGGCCAGAGCTTCAGTGACTAAGACAGCTGAAATTGCTGAAGTTCCACGAGGAACGATGTCTCAGCATTGGGCTGCGAGGGAAAAACAGCAGCAGAGGTCAGCAGTGACCGGAAGCTCATAATCCAGGGATTGTGATACATTAATTCAAAGCGCTGGGCAATATAGGCAAGAAACTGCACATTTCAACCTTTGGTGGAATCAGCCAGGGTCATTACAAATGGTCCGATGTGAACTCCACAGAGCAGGATATCATGAGTCAGGTTATAATGCACAATCCTCTAATCACACCTGGCCATACCATAGGGAATAGTGGCAGGAGAGGATATGATCAGATTGATCCTCCTTCACCATGTTCGACCAAGGAATGCACGTGTGGTGCCAACCTAATGAGCTCTACAGTGACCAGAGTGCTTGTCTCCAGCAGTGATGGGTTCTTGTGGTTCTGTAATGGTGGCCATTGACCTGGCATGGTTTAGGTGCAGTCATATCTATAGAAGGCAAGGTCAATGGTAATCGCTACTTAATGGTATTGAGTAACCATCGTCACCATATGCTGCAGCATTTCTATCCTCATGGGAGGGTTGTCTTCCAGGATGACAATACCCCCATCCACAGACCACGTCTGGGTGCCCAATGGTTTGATGAGCATACACTGATGTTATCCATATATGATGGCCTTCTAGTTGCCAGATCTGGACCCAACTGAGCATTAAGGGATATTCTGGCCCGGCGTCTTATGCAGCAACGTCAACCAGGAGTCAGTTGAGGGATCTTCATATGGAATATCATCATTATCATTTATTTATATAGCGCCACTAATTCCGCAGCGCTGTACAGAGAACTAACTCACATCAGTCCCTGCCTCATTGGAGCTTACAGTCTAAATTCCCTAACACACACACAGACACACACACACACACAGAAACACAGACTAGGGTCAATTTTGATAGCAGCCAATTAACCTACTAGTATGTTTGTTTTTTTGGGGGATTGTCGGAGGAAACCGGAGCAACCGGAGGAAACCCACGAAAACACGGGGAGAACATACAAACTCCACACAGATAAGGCCATTGTTGGGAATCAAACTCATGACCCCAGCGCTGTGTCCTCCTGCACAATCCCAGACACTGGTAGACTCTTGTGGTGATCCAACACTCCATTCAGTGACTTTATTTTGAAGTTTCCCTGCAGTTACTGTGAGATTTAGATCATATTAGTGGATACTCCTTCCCTCATAGAATGGAGCAGTATATTCCCCGCTTTATGTACTGATGGCAGAGTATCAGCTGCTGCATTCCCTGCAGGAGAATAGCTGGTCCTGCAGAGGTTTGTATTGTTAATCTGTAGAGCTGAAAGTTCAGGGTCAAGTACGGGGGTGTTGGTGGTTTAGTAAATTCCAGCATGGAGGTGTGACAGCCTCCCCCTCCTCCCTGGTAATCAGTGGCTCCCTTCCCTCTCTGAGCTATGCCAGATATCTGAGATATGGAAGCAAGACGATTGTAACAGCATCTGGGATCTGTTGGGTTTAGGCATTCTGAGTAAAACACAAATAAATTGTAATTTTCTGCAAGTTGTAACACTGTTTCTCGTAACATCTTCTCCCTCCAGACGGAATGCATGAATTATGTGAAAGTCCTGCAGCTATATAATCGCACTCACCTGTTTACCTGTGGGACGGGAGCATTCCACCCAGCCTGTGGCTACCTGCACGTGGGACAGCGCACAGATGTGAGGACAATGGGGGTACATAGGTTGGGGATAATATGGGGGTGCTATGTGCTGTCTGCAAAGTGAGGAGACTGGAGATGCATGGTTGGGGAACACTAAGGCTCTACGTGTGTTGGGTGGCACTATGTGGGGTCTGTGATGTGAGGACACTGGGGGTACGTGTGTTGGGGGCACTATGTGGGGTCTGTGAAGTGAGGACACTGGGGGTACGTGTCTTGGGGGCACTATGTGGGGTCTGTGATGTGAGGACACTGTGGGTACGTGTGTTGGGGCACTATGTGGGGTCTGTGATGTGAGGACACTGGGGGTACGTGTGTTGGGGACACTATGTGGGGTCTGTGATGTGAGGACACTGGGGGTACGTGTGTTGGGGGCACTATGTGGGGTCTGTGATGTGAGGACACTGGGGGTACGTGTGTTGGGGCACTATGTGGGGTCTGTGATGTGAGGACACTGGGGGTACGTGTCTTGGGGGCTCTATGTGGGGTCTGTCATGTGAAGACACTGGGAGTACGTGTGTTGGGGGCACTATGTGGGGTCTGTGATGTGAGGACACTGGGGGTACGTGTCTTGGGGGCACTATGTGGGGTCTGTGAAGTGAGGACACTGGGGGTACGTGTGTTGGGGGCACTATGTGGGGTCTGTGATGTGAGGACACTGGGGGTACGTGTGTTGGGGGCACTATGTGGGGTCTGTGAAGTGAGGACACTGGGGGTACGTGTGTTGGGGGCACTATGTGGGGTCTGTCATGTGAAGACACTGGGGGTACGTGTGTTGGGGGCACTATGTGGGGTCTGTGAAGTGAGGACACTGGGGGTACGTGTGTTGGGGGCACTATGTGGGGTCTGTGATGTGAGGACACTGGGGGTACGTGTGTTGGGGGCACTATGTGGTGTCTGATGTAAGGACACTGGGGGTACGTGTGTTGGGGGCACTATGTGGGGTCTGTCATGTGAAGACACTGGGGGTACGTGTGTTGTGGGCACTATGTGGGGTCTGTCATGTGAAGACACTGGGAGTACGTGTGTTGGGGGCACTATGTGGGGTCTGTGAAGTGAGGACACTGGGGGTACGTGTCTTGGGGGCACTATGTGGGGGTCTGTGATGTGAGGACACTGGGGGTACGTGTGTTGGGGGCACTATGTGGGGTCTGTGATGTGAGGACACTGGGGGTACGTGTGTTGGGGGTACTATGTGAGGTCTGTGATGTGAGGACACTGGGGGTACGTGTCTTGGGGGCACTATGTGGGGGTCTGTGATGTGAGGACACTGGGGGTACGTGTGTTGGGGGTACTATGTGGGGTCTGTGATGTGAGGACACTGGGGGTACGTGTGTTGGGGGTACTATGTGGGGTCTGTCATGTGAAGACACTGGGGGTACGTGTGTTGGGGGCACTATGTGGGGTCTGTGAAGTGAGGACACTGGGGGTACGTGTGTTGGGGGCACTATGTGGGGTCTGTGAAGTGAGGACACTGGGGGTACGTGTGTTGGGGGGCACTATGTGGGGTCTGTGAAGTGAGGACACTAGGGGTACGTGTCTTGGGGGCACTATGTGGGGTGTGATGTAAGGACACTGGGGGTACGTGTGTTGGGGGCACTATGTGGGGTCTGTCATGTGAAGACACTGGGGGTACGTGTGTTGTGGGCACTATGTGGGGTCTGTCATGTGAAGACACTGGGAGTACGTGTGTTGGGGGCACTATGTGGGGTCTGTGAAGTGAGGACACTGGGGGTACGTGTCTTGGGGGCACTATGTGGGGGTCTGTGATGTGAGGACACTGGGGGTACGTGTGTTGGGGGCACTATGTGGGGTCTGTGATGTGAGGACACTGGGGGTACGTGTGTTGGGGGTACTATGTGAGGTCTGTGATGTGAGGACACTGGGGGTACGTGTCTTGGGGGCACTATGTGGGGGTCTGTGATGTGAGGACACTGGGGGTACGTGTGTTGGGGGTACTATGTGGGGTCTGTGATGTGAGGACACTGGGGGTACGTGTGTTGGGGGTACTATGTGGGGTCTGTCATGTGAAGACACTGGGGGTACGTGTCTTGGGGGTACTATGTGAGGTCTGTGATGTGAGGACACTGGGGGTACGTGTCTTGGGGGCACTATGTGGGGTCTGTGATGTGAGGACACTGGGGGTACGTGTGTTGGGGATACTATGTGGGGTCTGTGATGTGAGGACACTGGGGGTACGTGTGTTGGGGGCACTATGTGGGGTCTGTCATGTAAAGACACTGGGGGTACGTGTGTTGGGGGGCTCTATGTGGGGTCTGTCATGTGAAGACACTGGGAGTACGTGTGTTGGGGGCACTATGTGGGGTCTGTGATGTGAAGACACTGGGGGTACGTGTGTTGGGGGGCACTATGTGGGGTCTGTGATGTGAGTACACTGGGGGTACGTGTGTTGGGGGCACTATGTGGGTTCTGTGATGTGAGGACACTGGGGGTACGTGTGTTGGGGGCACTATGTGGGGTCTGTGATGTGAGGACACTGGGGGTACGTGTCTTGGGGGCACTATGTGGGGTCTGTGACGTGAGGACACTGGGGGTACGTGTGTTGGGGGCACTATGTGGGGTCTGTGAAGTGAGGACACTGGGGGTACGTGTGTTGGGGGCACTATGTGGGGTCTGTGAAGTGAGGACACTGGGGGTACGTGTGTTGGGGGCACTATGTGGGGTCTGTAATGTGAGGACACTAGGGGTACGTGTCTTGGGGGCACTATGTGGGGTCTGATGTAAGGACACTGGGGGTACGTGTGTTGGGGGCACTATGTGGGGTCTGTCATGTGAAGACACTGGGGGTACGTGTGTTGGGGGGCACTATGTGGGGTCTGTGATGTGAGGACACTGGGGGTACGTGTCTTGGGGGGCACTATGTGGGGTCTGTGATGTGAGGACACTGGGGGTACGTGTCTTGGGGGCACTATGTGGGGTCTGTGATGTGAGGACACTGGGGGTACGTGTCTTGGGGGCACTATGTGGGGTCTGTGATGTGAGGACACTGGGGGTACGTGTGTTGGGGGCACTATGTGGGGTCTGTGATGTGAGGACACTGGGGGTACGTGTGTTGGGGGCACTATGTGGGGTCTGTGAAGTGAGGACACTGGGGGTACGTGTGTTGTGGGCACTATGTGGGGTCTGTGATGTGAGGACACTGGGGGTACGTGTGTTGGGGGCACTATGTGGGGTCTGTGATGTGAGGACACTGGGGGTACGTGTGCTGGGGACACTATGTGGGGTCTGTGATGTGAGGACACTGGGGGTACGTGTGTTGGGGGCACTATGTGGGGTCTGTGATGTGAGGACACTGGGGGTCTGTGTCTTGGGGGCACTATGTGGGGTCTGTGAAGTGAGGACACTGGGGGTACGTTGATACTATGTGAAGCCTGTGTTACGATGTTTGCAGGACACAGTATTTAAGTTGGATATGAAGAGGCTAGAGGATGGGAAGGGGCGCTGCCCATACAACCCCAAACACACATCAGCTACTGTGCTTGTAGGTAAGAATAAACTACGCTAACTCTTGTGCAACGTTCTCAGTATTATTACCGCCCAATATATACATATCTGACACACAAATCACTGTTTACATATCTCACAACACGCAGCGCTCACTGCCTCCTTCACCAGCATTCCCAGCTGTTACACACAGATCTGCTGATATACGCTGTATTCCCATATACACTATAACACCACTATATACACACGCTGTATTCCCATATACACTATAACACCACTATATACACACGCTGTATTCCCATATACACTATAACACCACTATATACACACGCTGTATTCCCATATATACTATAACACCACTATATACACATGCTGTATTCTCATATACACTATAACACCACTATATACACACGCTGTATTCCCATATACACTATAACACCACTATATACACACACTGTATTCCCATATACACTATAACACCACTATATACACATGCTGTATTCTCATATACACTATAACACCACTATATACACACACTGTATTCTCATATACACTATAACACCACTATATACACACGCTGTATTCCCATATACACTATAACACCACTATATACACATGCTGTATTCCCATATACACTATAACACCACTATATACACATGCTGTATTCCCATATACACTATAACACCACTATATACACACGCTGTATTCCCATATACACTATAACACCACTATATACACACGCTGTATTCCCATATACACTATAACACCACTATATACACACGCTGTATTCCCATATACACTATAACACCACTATATACACATGCTGTATTCCCATATACACTATAACACCACTATATACACACTGTATTCTCATATACACTATAACACCACTATATACACACGCTGTATTCCCATATACACTATAACACCACTATATACACACGCTGTATTCCCATATACACTATAACACCACTATATTGACAAGTGAGGCTTTTAGGACAAACGCACTTAAAGGGCGACAGGGTTTGTAACAAGCTGAGTAATTACCTGATGTAGTTTATCATGGGGTGGGTTCCAGCCAATGGTTGCTCACCTGGGAGGGACCTTGATAGAATATAGCAGGCTGCACTTCCTGCTTGGGTTCACTTGCAGCACGAGATCCCACCCTCCCATCCCTCAATTTTAGTGGGGTTTTTTAAAGTGGGGGTAGGAAGGCACTGCGTTCAGCGGCTGATTAATGGGCGCACGGGTAGTTGGTCGTAGGTCACTGCCCCCTTTGAAGCATCAGTAACTCCTTTTGGTCCTTCGGTGAGGAGGGTCCCTGTCCGGCTCGGTGAGGGAGGGCAGCGTGAGTTGTAAGGGGCAGTCACTCTGACGTCAACTCAGCGCTAAGTATGTAGGGATTTGTTCCCCGTGATTTGAGGACTCACGGCGGTTTGCGCCAGTCCACTAAGTGATCTTGTGTTATCAGCTCGTGAGCTGTTACGCAGTGCTCTTTCTCCGCCACCATAGGTTTAGTTAATATAGAATCCTTACAATAAAATTCCTGCCATTTCTTAATAACTTATCCAGGTCTACGCGTCTTTATTTGCATGCAATGTTTAAAGTTTAAGGTTGATGTGAAGTTTGTGGGAACATACACAGTGAGCCCTTTAACACACGCTGTATTCCCATATACACTATAACACCACTATATACACATGCTGTATTCCCATATACACTATAACACCACTATATACACACGCTGTATTCCCATATATACTATAACACCACTATATACACACGCTGTATTCCCATATACACTATAACACCACTATATACACACGCTGTATTCCCATATACACTATAACACCACTATATACACACACTGTATTCTCATATACACTATAACACCACTATATACACATGCTGTATTCTCATATACACTATAACACCACTATATACACACGCTGTATTCCCATATACACTATAACACCACTATATACACACACGCTGTATTCTCATATACACTATAACACCACTATACACACACTGCATTCCCATATACACTATAACACCACTATATACACACACTGTATTCTCATATACACTATAACACCACTATATACACATGCTGTATTCTCATATACACTATAACACCACTATATACACACGCTGTATTCCCATATACACTATAACACCACTATATACACACACTGTATTCTCATATACACTATAACACCACTATATACACACGCTGTATTCCCATATACACTATAACACCACTATATACACACACGCTGTATTCTCATATACACTATAACACCACTATACACACACTGCATTCCCATATACACTATAACACCACTATATACACATGCTGTATTCTCATATACACTATAACACCACTATATACACATGCTGTATTCCCATATACACTATAACACCACTATATACACATACACTGTATTCTCATATACACTATAACACCACTATATACACACGCTGTATTCCCATATACACTCTTACACTGATTATATACATATATATTTATACACACGCACATTAAATGTATACATTACTATACTAACAGTAACATATACACATACTGCACAAACACTGTATGTATATATATATATATATATATATATATATATATATATATATATAATAACTATCTCATATTACTCTTCCTTTGCTTTCTTAATTGTTTCCCCATATTCCCCCCGGCTCCCCGTCCGCTCCTCTCTGACAGGAGATGAAATATACTCTGGAGTTGCCACTGATCTCATGGGGCGAGATTTCACCATATTCCGGAGCTTGGGAAGGCGGCCCCCCCTGCGCACCGAGCAGCACGATTCCCGCTGGCTGAATGGTGAGTGACGCCCCCCCCCTCCCCCATACACCTTATATAGTATAGATTGCGCTGGAGGATTAATACTGGGGTATTAGTGGATTGCTCAGGACTGGAGTAACGTCTGTGGTACAGAGACTCTTATCTGACTGTATGATAATGGGGGGCTGTTATTGTCTGGAGATGATCAGTTCATTTGTAACAACAAACAGTTCCTGGTCTGATGGTCATGTCACCCTGACGTCCCTTCCGAGCCGCAGACATAAGCTGTCAGCCTGGGACCAGTGAGGCTTTATACCTCTCTGTATATCAACACCTGCACATGGGGGAATAGTGCAGGAACCCCTGAACCCTAATAAACTGTGACCATTACTGCAGGAACCCCTAATAAACTGTGGCCCTTACTGCAGGAACCCCTAATAAACTGTGGTCCTTACTGCAGGAACCCCTGAACCCCTAATAAACTGTGACCATTACTGCAGGAACCCCTGAACCCCTAATAAACTGTGGCCCTTACTGCAGGAACCCCTGAACCCTAATAAACTGTGGTCATTACTGCAGGAACCCCTGAACCCCTAATAAACTGCAGCCCTCACTGCAGGAACCCCTGAACCCTAATAAACTGTGGTCATTACTGCAGGAACCCCTGAACCCCTAATAAACTGTGGTCATTACTGCAGGAACCCCTGAACCCCTAATAAACTGTGGTCCTTACTGCAGGAACCCCTGTGTTATAACAATATTCAGAGCCCTCTGAAAGATAATCAGAATAATTAATGGAATATTTATTATATACCACTTTTTTGCCAAAATCATTTTAATTCCTTGTCACAATGATACAGAATGAAAGATCGTGACCATGTATTAAAAGTGTTCTGCTGGGGCAGCAGTCATGATAAACGGCTGTCACGGGGAACACACATTTTAGTGATGTCCTATGTCCTTGGGGCCTATTTGTTATCATAATTTGTCAGGGGATAACGGCATTTTTAAGTATCTCATTCATTTATCAATAGGGGATCGCAGCAGATACAATGATTTTGTTTCCAAAAGTTTTCAAAAGCAGTCACCATCGGTTCCCTTGGTGACTGCTATTTAACAAGTTCTGTAAATCTGAGATTTTTTGGACTTACGCCTGACGACCAACGTCGTCTGAAGCTGGCGCTAGCCATTGAAGCCTATGGGGAGAGCATTGCGGTAGAGGGCTCCTCGAATCCCTCACTGCATCTTCCTGCTCTCCCCTCCGGGCACTATCACAGACATTTTTTTATGATATTCTATTCCTTATCATAGCGATAAGGAATGAAATTATTGTGTTTAAAAGACGGTGCTTGTTAAATATGTCGCCTACTATGGCCACTACCTGTGCAACAGTGACCGAAAGGGAGAGCAGGTAAGAAGATCCCTCTATCGCAATGTTCCCCCCATAGGATTCAATGGGTGACGACATCATTAGCCATTGGGCACAAGTTCTGACAATCTTTGATTATGGAAACTTGTTAAATGGTGAAAAATAGCAGTTCCCATACAATGTTCTGTGGACAAAGTAACAAGGACAGAGGCAGATATCTCTGATATCTGCTGCAATGCCCTAGTCATAAATTAACAGGATACTTAAATATCTGACTATCCCCTGAAAAATAATATAAGAGAAGGTCATGCAACAAGCAAACAGAACAAATGCTCTTATAAATCTAAGTATGGATATTATACCAGCCTAGGGAAAATTCAGCATTTAACTTCTGACGCTCTTTGTAAATATTACTCTCTGTGTTCTGTGTTCCTAGAACCTAAATTTGTGAAAGTGTTTTGGATCCCGGAGAGTGAAAACCCAGACGATGATAAAATCTACTTCTTCTTTCGGGAGACGCCCATTGAGGGTCTGGGTGGTGTGAAGCAGTCGTACGCCCGGATAGGGCAGATATGTCGGGTAACTAAACTATGACATGAATCGCCAACATCTTTGTCCTTGTGTGCCCCGTTCCTGATCAGCTGACCCGTTATATTCTCTCTTACAGAATGACATGGGAGGTCAGCGGAGTTTAGTGAACAAATGGACGACATTTCTGAAGGCTCGTCTGGTGTGCAGGGTGCCGGGGAATGACGCAGGTGGCGACACCTCCTTCGACGAGCTCAGTAAGTATTTTTTATCTCCTCCATTTTTTAGTAGTCCACTGGGGCAGACAATTTTACATTGTACTCAGTAACTACAATATTTCTGGGAAGTACAGAGAAAAGTGTATTTATTTCATATCAGCATAGCGGTTAAGGACAAGGAAGGTTCCCAGACATACATCTGGTTACCAGCAATAGATAAATGTGCAAACGTTTAAGGCCTTGTACACATTGACGTTAAAATTAAGCGCAGAAAGTGTCTGTAATGTACGTCACAAATACCAGTAAATGTGGTCTGATGACAGGGTCCCAAAAATGAACGCAAGTAAACATACTTGCCAACTCTCCCGGAATGTCTGGAAGACTCTCGGATACCGGGTGGGTCTCCCGAACTCCCGGGAGAGTATGGCAGCCTCCCGCATCTGCCTACTTCCCAGTGGGCAGAATTAAATCCAAAATGCATATGGCCCTGCCCCCCGCTTTGCGTCATTATGTCACGGCGGGGAGGGGGGGGGATACAAAATTTTCTGAGCTCCGCCCCCCGGTAGCTCCCAGATGCCGACTGCCATAAGTTGGGTGTGTAAGTATGAAGTAAACATAACTGTACACACATTTTTGACAAGCATTCAGTTTGCATTGCGTCAATTTCAGCATTGCCTGCAGCATTCAGCAGCACTGACGCTGTGCACAATATAATGGTCTCCTATATTGTTACTCTGTATACAAGGGAGTTGTGAGACGCATATATACAGTGCTGTCCACGCATGTCCTTCCCCTTGTTTCACTGCTCGTGTCCACAGACCTGTTCTTTATACAGAATACAGCGCAGTTGTTCTCTACACTGATGTCATGTACGCATTTCTCTTTCGCAGGGGACGTATTTCTGCTGCACACTAAAGACAGGAGGAATCCGCTGATATACGCTCTATTCTCAACCTCCAGGTGAGACTGCTAACCACTGGCTTCTTCCCTTCTGATAGACAGACATCCTCTGCTGTGTGTGAGACTGCTTCTTAAAGAGAGACAGGCAGCCTCCACTGTGTATGAGACTGCTTCTTGTAGAGAGACGGCCAGCCTTCCCTGTATATGAGACTGCTTCTTATAGAGAAACAGACAGCCTCTGCTGTGTATGAGACTGCTTCTTATAGAGAGACAGGCAGTCTCTGCTGTGTATGAGACTGCTTCTTATAGAGAGACAGGCAGCCTCTGCTGTGTATGAGACTGCTTCTTATAGAGAGACAGGCAGCCTCTGCTGTGTATGAGACTGCTTCTTATAGAGAGACAGGCAGCCTCTGCTGTGTATGAGACTGCTTCTTATAGAGAGACAGGCAGCCTCTGCTGTGTATGAGACTGCTTCTTATAGAGAGACAGGCAGCCTCTGCTGTGTATGAGACTGCTTCTTATAGAGAGACAGGCAGCCTCTGCTGTGTATGAGACTGCTTCTTAAAGAGAAACAGACAGCCTCTGCTGTGTATGAGACTGCTTCTTAAAGAGAAACAGACAGCCTCTGCTGTGTATGAGACTGCTTCTTATAGAGAGACAGGCAGCCTCTGCTGTGTATGAGACTGCTTCTTAAAGAGAAACAGACAGCCTCTGCTGTGTATGAGACTGCTTCTTAAAGAGAAACAGACAGCCTCTGCTGTGTATGAGACTGCTTCTTATAGAGAGACAGGCAGCCTCTGCTGTGTATGAGACTGCTTCTTAAAGAGAAACAGACAGCCTCTGCTGTGTATGAGACTGCTTCTTAAAGAGAAACAGACAGCCTCTGCTGTGTATGAGACTGCTTCTTATAGAGAGACGGCCAGCCTTCCCTGTATATGAGACTGCTTCGGATAGAGAGACAGAAACCCCATGTATTATAACATCTACATGTACCACCTCAATTCTGCTATCACCATCTCAGGATGGGGACAACAGAAGAAAATTATGATTTTTAAATATTTTCATCTATTTTTTAAGTTTTTATGAATGTATTTTTTCAATCAGTGGAACTGAAATGGCGAGCCAGGGCTTCAGTTCTACTGTGCAGACGCGGGCCGGCTAGACACATATCAGCAGATATCAGCGCCGCAAATCGATAAATTAAGCCGGTGAGATTTTGTTTGATAAATTGCGGTGATAAAAGACTTTTATCGCAGTGATAAAAATATCATCCTTACTACTGCTTTTGCATAAACAGGCGCTACAGAATATTCCTTGGTCCAGGGGACCCCAGATCAGTTCTGTGAGTGGGAATCATTGAGCTCTGGTAGTCTCAGACTTTACGTCTTTTGCTGGATCACTGCATTTAAAATACTGAGCGTAGGAGCAGAAGACTTTGTATGTGGGGAATTGTCCTGCGAGTAGCTGAATGCTGTCTTTGTGATGTGTCGGGAGTTTTGCATGTAGCAGAGAAGCTGTGCATGTGTTTGAACGCTGTATTTGTGCTGTACTGGAATGCTTTGTATTTGGTGGAACGGAATGCAGAGCATATACTGGATAATCATAGTGACCTGCGCTGCTCATGGAGGTTTGTTCTGCCTTTCTCTTAGTTCTGTGTTTCGTGGCTCCGCAATCTGTGTTTACTCTATGAATGACGTGCGCAGAGCATTTCTGGGACCCTTTGCTCACAAGGAAGGACCCAACTACCAGTGGGTGTCGTATCAGGGCAGAGTGCCCTATCCTCGGCCTGGGATGGTAAGTAATCAGTCTGAGATTGGCAGTTTTGGAATATGTGGGACGTGACAACAGAGATGTAAAAAACAGTGGAAGGAAAATGAAATTGAAATAAAACGCAGCGGTGGAATGCTGGGGTGAAAAACAAGTCAAATGAAATCAATCGCTTCTCTAACCCCCTCTAGTGTCCCAGTAAAACATTCGGAAGTTTTGAATCCACCAAAAATTTTCCAGACGACGTGCTGCAGTTTGCACGAAATCACCCGCTCATGTTTAACCCTGTAACACCTGGGTCAGGCCGGCCGATTTTCCTGCGCAGTCACAGTGATGTCATGTTTACAAAGCTGACCGTGGACAGGGTGACTGCTGCTGATGGAGAATATGACGTCATGTTCATTGGAACAGGTAAGAGAGTCAAGGCTGATTGCTGTCACTAATGTGCATTGTTATATGGTGGCTTCTCTCCTCCTCCTTTATGTACTGGTGATATTTCATCCTCTCTAACACCATACTGCCCATCTATCTTCACCCAGATGTAGGATCTGTGCTGAAAGTCATCTCAGTGCCCAAACAGAGCTGGGATCAGATGGAGGAACTGGTTCTAGAAGAGCTACAAGTCTTCAAAGTAAGAGAAGAATTGGTGGAAGGGGGATGTGAGAGAATGCAGGGGGGGTACTGACCTAATGACTCCTTTAGGAGAAAGCAGAGGTGTTATCAAGACTCCGACACACAATGGATGAAGCCAACATTCAGCCAATGAATTCATGAAGAACTGATCTCTCAATGATGTCACTAAGAGAGAAGCTTCAATTATTCAAACTGGTTTGATTGAGTTTGGCCAGTTTGAGGGCCTCGAAGCTTAAGTGGCTTAATTTTATAATGTTTTTGATGTTTTGGTTTTTATTAATACAAATCACAAACATTGCCATGTTCGATGTTCACATGGAAACCTATTATAAATGCTATACAGTGTAGTCATTTTAGCTCAGACAAGCTTGAACATATTCGAACCGGCTAGTTTTTAGTCTATCTAATGTTTGAGAATTTATTGTGGTTTCTCAAACTTTAGAGACAATTGAACAAACCAATGTGACACAATTTGATCAGCTCTAGTTCCTAGAGAAATGATAGACAACGTTCCACCATTGTGTGCTGGTGATGAATAAGCTCTTTATGGTTCTGATAGTAAGAATGAGGTCTACATGCTTCATCTTTCACCTTCGTCTCTCTGTACAGGACGCGTCTCCTATCACCGGCATGCAGATCTCATCTAAACGAGTAAGTTGAGGGGTCTCTACCGTGTGTGACCTCCTGGGAAATGTTTGTCCGCAACCTCCCCCCTCACTTTGTGTTTGCTCTCTCCCCAGCAACAACTGTACGTGAGTTCTGCGAGAGGCATTTCCCAGGTGCCCCTGCATCGCTGTGGTATCTATGGGAAGGCTTGTGCCGAGTGCTGCTTAGCCAGGGATCCTTACTGTGCCTGGGATGGTGCCAGCTGTACACGGTACCTGCCCAACACCAAACGGTAAGAGATAGATCTTCCTGATAACATTACTACACCCTGTCTCTGCATCTACTCCCCCTTCATTGCTACAATAATTAGGATTGTTAATTATAATATTTCTATTTAACTATTACTCTGCCGCCAAACACCTCTCTATGTCCTATAAGAGCCAGCTATTCTCTAAGAGTTGTCCCGAAACGATGGCGACCATTGCTAACGTAGAACAATAGAACATGGGCTGTCAGTGATACCCGCTGGTTCTAGAACTGCCATTGAGTAACACTGTATAAATATCATTCAGTATGAATAGCCTGTGTCCCTACTGGTATATGGGAACCCAGTGACAACACGTCACGACAGGGGAGAGCCGATGCGGCTATCTGCTTTATTAAATCACCAGTATTAGTGATCTGTTGCAGCTTATAATAAATAAGCTGAAAGAAATATTTCTTCAAACTTAAAGAATATGTTTTAACAATGTTGCCCCCGGCCACCCCCTCCACACACACACAATTATATCACCCATTCTTCCTAAAAATGTTTGAATGTCACACAGAAATCATCTCAGCTGTCCTTGAGTGACCCCGAGGGGTAAGGGTTAGCTTAACGCTTTGCTGGGCAGATATGTTCATGTGTGAACCGGCTTTGGGCTTTCAACTCCTTTAATGTAGAGAAAATAAGTAAAAAAAAATATCTACAAATTATTAAAAAACAAGAAATATATTTTAATTCTTTAAACATTAAAAAAATGCTTTATTTAAAGAATAATGATCTTTGTCTGTTACCGCCACCACAATACTTGTACTGCCACAATACTTGTACTGCCACATGGCGGACGAGGGGTATTGTTAGCTGACAGCTCCCTCCGTTAGCCCAGCAGTTACGACGCTGGTTTCAATATTATTTTGTTTGCATGATAGTGTCCCACAATCTCTAAACATCTGCCCCCCCCCCCTCTCTCTCTCTCAGGAGGTCTCGTCGCCAGGATGTGAGGAATGGGGATCCCAACACATTGTGTTCAGGGGGTGAGTGCTGTATATACGTGTGTATGAGTGTATATATGCTGTATATGTATGTGGCTCTGTGTGTGTGTCTGTATATTATATAATATATATGGCTCTGTGTGTGTGTGTATAATATATATGGGTCTGTGTGTATATATAGATTACATAATACATATGGGTCCGTGTGTGTATGTGTAATATATATATAATACACATAGTATAATATATATGGCAGTCGGTATATATATATATATATATATATATATATATATATATATATTATAATATATATGGCTCTCGGTGTATATATTTATTATATAATATATATAGTATAATATATATGGCTGTGTGTGGATATCTATTATAATATATAGGGCTCTGTATATATATAGGGCTCTGTGTGTAAATATATATATATATATATATATATGAACACTAACAAACAGATATACACTGGCGCTAACAACCACAACGTAATCACAATAGTGCAGTATAATGAATAGAAAAGTTCCAGATATGAAGATAGCTCAAGTGTGAGCGGCAGCCACGGGACCTGTAGCCAGATGGTTAATCCGGAAAATGAAGACACTGTAACAGAAGACAGGCGGGGCGCCTCAATGTGTATTATCACTTGTGTAACCTGAATAGATGTAATAACATGCGTACCATGAGGTATTGATAGGTCGTCTAATCAGAGAGTGATGATCCTCTTCATATATTATTCCTCCCAGTTGTTCAAGTAATGGACAATGCAAAAAACAGAGCACAACATAGAGTAGTATTGTCAGGATGTGAAATCACACCACCTGTGAGGTAAACACCACCTATGGGGCTTCCTTATCGTGCAAAAAAACACACTAGTGCCCAAGAGTCAGCAGTTGTAATATATAGGACACCCATGTGTATCAGCCATATAAAATATATGCAAATAAAAAACTGCGTACCAGATAATCTCTCCAAACTGTCATGAGATAAGTTCTTTAGGTAATGAGTTGTGTGATTCCTCTTTTCCAATCTCAGTCATTGGCAGCAATAATGACAGGAGATAGGTGTAAATATTACAAATAGCGCTTTAATAAAAAATAAATATATGCACTTACATCAGGGAGTGCAAATGGATGCAGGGTGATAGGCTCAACGCGTTTCGTCCCGGTAAAACGGGACTTCCTCAGGAGCAAGAAACAACAGATGTATGTACCGATAAACTAGGGGCTTTAAATAGAGCCCAGACGCCATCTTGGCGCATGCGCGGCTGCCGCCACTCACCGCGCATGCGTCAGAACAACTTTATAGATTTCAACAGAGACATTGAACGGATCAGTGCGGATAAAAAATCTGTTGGAGCTATATATATACGCCCCAAATGGGAGAGTAATACTAATATCAGGATATTTCCTCTCCTCATCCTAACAAAGCCTATGTATTAAAGAAATGTAATCGCTCTCCTTGTATAATTCCCATAGCGTCGGACACACTCAAATATAACATCTATAGAGGCATTAAAAACAATTATGACAATATACAAATACAATATATAAAAATACTTATATAAATAAAAACATATACACATAAATGCATGCTGATCAAATTAATATCCATGGCTAATAAACTAAAATCTGGTGATAACATACCAGATATGGAGAACATGATCACTACATAATATGCGTGATCAACCTAACTTTACATTGACTATAATTACATCCTATTATTAAAGATTAATACCTAATAGGAGCAATAAAGTTAAATGATACTAATATTACCCATAAGTTCTCTTATTTTGCCCAGGACTATAATTGTACCTTATGTCAAAAAACTAAAATATATGTTTGCCAAAAACCCTACTAGATAACATAGGTTTAGATCAAACAACCATTGGAGCTAATTACAGAGGAAAATTACCAATGACCAGGGAATAGGGGAAGGTAAAACTCACATCCAAGTACACTGATATATGTTATTATATATATATATATATATATATATATATATATATATATATATATATATATATATATATATATATATATATATATATATATATATATATATATATATATATATATACATATATATATATATATATATGTAAATGACCACTGCTTGAAAATTTATTCAGGGTACAACCCCAAACGAAAATGTACACCAACCTCCTTACAATAAGCCACGGTAAAAGTATGTTTTAAAAGTACCATAAATATCATAAAAGCCAAAAATTCAGGTTATAAGAAGGGGGCCAACTCATAGTTCTCATTAAGTCCAGATGGAATCATAGTACCTAATTGAAATATCCAAAACATTTCTCGTTGGGAAAGTTTACGCTGTAAATCTCCTCCCCTTGAATTGAGAACTACTCTTTCCAGAGCCATAAATTTAAGATGTTTAGGGTCCCTATTATGGTTCAGTGCAAAATGTCTAGAGACTGAATGACTCTGAACTCCGTTTTTGATGTTACGGATATGCTCCTGAATACGTAATTTCAGAAGTCTTTTGGTCTTACCAATGTATTTCAGTTTACATGAGCATTCTAACATATAAACAACGGAAGTTGATAAACAATCCATTCGCTGTTTAACATTGAATTTTTTACTGTTATCATGATTGTAAAAAAAGGTTACCGCTGGGGTTCATATATTGACATATATTACAATGGGTGCACTTCACGGATCCTATCCTATCAGGTATAAAGCTAGAGGATCTCTGGGTAGTTTTATTATTTGAAAGTAGACTAGGAGCTATCAATTCCTTCAAACTACGATTTTTTCGAAAAATTAAGAATGGTTTATCAGGGAGTATTGTGGAGAGAATCGGATCTCTCTGTAGAATACCCCAATGTTTTTTTACAGTTGACCTAACCAAATTTTCTCCACTATTGAAGTCCGTAATAAACGGTATAATATCACCTTTCCCTGATTTAGCGGTATATCTCAAAGTTTCAGTTCTATCCTTTTCAGTTATCTTTTTAGTTGCCTCATTGAGAACCTGTTGTGGGTATCCCCTTTCCTTGAAACGATCAACATATATACTGAGTTGTTGTTATATATATTATATATATATATATATATAATTATAATATATATGGCTCTCAGTGTATATATATATTATATAATACATATAGTATAATATATATTGCTCTGTGTGTGGATATTGGGGAATATGAATGAATCCTGAATATCACTAATTCCTCGTGCAGAGCAGCAGCGAATCATTGTACAGGAGAAGCGATTGTTTGGAGTAGAGGGGAGCAGCGTGTTCCTTGAATGTCTCCCCAAATCCCTGCGTGCTCAGGTTACATGGACTCATCAAAAGTCAGCAGAATTACCCAGAAAAGAGGTAAGTGGTTGACAAGTTCAGACTCTGAAACATGCTGGGAGTTGTAGTTTCACCACAGATGGATCTCTATGCCCGATTTACAAGTTCATGGGAGTAAAGTAACTGCTTTATAGTTTGTCAATCATTGCTCCAAACAGGAGGGTGGGGAGCTGCCTCCCATAAAACACCTCCTGAGCTAGGGCTCTTATGGTCCTGAGCTAGGGCCCTTATGGTCCTGAGCTAGGGCCCTTATGGTCCTGAGCTAGGGCCCTTATGGTCCTGAGCTAGGGCCCTTATGGTCCTGAGCTAGGGCCCTTATGGTCCTGAGCTAGGGCCCTTATGGTCCTGAGCTAGGGCCCTTATGGTCCTGAGCTAGGGCTCTTATGGTCCTGAGCTTAGGGCCCTTATGGTCCTGAGCTAGGGCCCTTATGGTCCTGAGCTAGGGCTCTTATGGTCCTGAGCTTAGAGCCCTTATGGTCCTGAGCTAGGGCCCTTATGGTCCTGAGCTAGGGCTCTTATGGTCCTGAGCTAGGGCTCTTATGGTCCTGAGCTAGGGCCCTTATGGTCCTGAGCTAGGGCCCTTATGGTCCTGAGCTAGGGCCCTTATGGTCCTGAGCTAGGGCCCTTATGGTCCTGAGCTAGGGCTCTTATGGTCCTGAGCTAGGGCTCTTATGGTCCTGAGCTAGGGCTCTTATGGTCCTGAGCTAGGGCCCTTATGGTCCTGAGCTAGGGCCCTTATGGTCCTGAGCTAGGGCCCTTATGGTCCTGAGCTAGGGCTCTTATGGTCCTGAGCTAGGGCCCTTATGGTCCTGAGCTAGGGCCCTTATGGTCCTGAGCTAGGGCCCTTATGGTCCTGAGCTAGGGCCCTTATGGTCCTGAGCTAGGGCCCTTATGGTCCTGAGCTAGGGCCCTTATGGTCCTGAGCTAGGGCCCTTATGGTCCTGAGCTATGGCTCTTATGGTCCTGAGCTAGGGCTCTTATGGTCCTGAGCTAGGGCCCTTATGGTCCTGAGCTAGGGCCCTTATGGTCCTGAGCTAGGGCCCTTATGGTCCTGAGCTAGGGCTCTTATGGTCCTGAGCTAGGGCCCTTATGGTCCTGAGCTAGGGCTCTGCTGTTGACGTGCAATGGGGGTGGGGGTCAGTCTGCGCCATTTCCACCCTAGTCATAGGGCACATTGAATATGACCTGACATTGATAATGAGTTACATTGTTGAACATCCCCAATTGACAAGGAACTATATATCTGCCCCTTAAGTTGGCAGCTTCCGGGTGGTAAACGTTGTCTTGTTCTCTCTCTAGGTGCAGTTTGATGAACGAGTAATAAATACAGATCGCGGGATCCTCCTGCGCAGTGTAATGCGCCGTGATGCTGGGACTTTTCTCTGTCATGCCTCAGAACATGGATTTTCTCAGGTCCTACTTCATCTAAATGTAGAAGTTATTCCGTCCTCCCGGGCTGAGGAATCATTAGGGCCCCACCGCGTACCACAGATGAGATGGTACCAAGACTTTATGAGGCTTATTCAGCAGCCAGGTTCCAAAGGGGAGCAAATGTGTGAAGAGCTGTGGGCTCGTAAGGGTCGGACTCAACACCCTCCAGGACCTCATGGAGCCCCACAACTTCCAGCCTCTAAAAGTCCTGGACGGCCTCCACTTAGCATGAAGGCGAAGAAATGGAAGCACCTGGAGGATAAGATAAAAGTGCGGAGTCGTCGGACGCATGAACACCAAAGGGCTGAACGTGGCCCCCGGAGCACCCCGAGTTAGGTGCCTGGATTCCCAAACATATGAACCTTTAAATTGTACAATGAGAAAGGGCTGGTAAAGGGGTAACCCCTGGAGGGGTGTCTGTCCTATTCCGTCTGTTTGGTGTTGAGGGCTCTTGTTTCACTGTATCTCGGAGCAAAGTACAAATGTACAGAGCATTGCGTGGTAACCTAATTTTCTACCAAAAAGTAAAGCTTCATTGACTCCGGGTCAAGGTGCTGAACACGTCATAGTCATAACCAGCACTCTCGTCCCTCCAGCCTCTTCAATAACTTCATGTATTTATAAACACTCCATGTCAGAGCAGAACACGCAGCCTATGAACCAAGGATTCTGCCTCTGAGCCAGTTACTCCCCCTCTGCAGTATACAGAGCACCATCCACCAGTGACTCCTCCTCTGCAGTATACTGAGCACCATCCACCAGTGACTCCTCCTCTGCGGTATACTGAGCACCATCCACCGGTGACTCCACCTCTGCGGTATACTGAGCACCATCCACCGGTGACTCCTCCTCTGCGGTATACTGAGCACCATCCACCAGTGACTCACCCTCTGCGGTATACTGAGCACCATCCACCGGTAACTCCACCTCTGCGGTATACTGAGCACCATCCACCGGTGACTCCACCTCTGCGGTATACTGAGCACCATCCACCGGTGACTCCACCTCTGCGGTACTGAGCACCATCCACCAGTGACTCCACCTCTGCGGTACTGAGCACCATCCACCGGTGACTCCACCTCTGCGGTATACTGAGCACCATCCACCGGTGACTCCACCTCTGCGGTATACTGAGCACCATCCACCGGTGACTCCACCTCTGCAGTATACTGAGCACCATCCACCGGTGACTCCACCTCTGCGGTATACTGAGCACCATCCACCGGTGACTCCACCTCTGCGGTATACTGAGCACCATCCACCGGTGACTCCACCTCTGCGGTATACTGAGCACCATCCACCGGTGACTCCACCTCTGCGGTATACTGAGCACCATCCACTGGTGACTCCTCCTCTGTGGTATACTGAGCACCATCCACCGGTAACTCCCCCTCTGCGGTATACTGAGCACCATCCACCGGTAACTCCCCCTCTGCGGTATACAGAGCACCATCCACCGGTGACTCCACCTCTGCGGTATACAGAGCACCATCCACCGGTGACTCCACCTCTGCGGTATACTGAGCACCATCCACCGGTGACTCCACCTCTGCGGTATACTGAGCACCATCCACTGGTGACTCCTCCTCTGTGGTATACTGAGCACCATCCACCGGTAACTCCCCCTCTGCGGTATACAGAGCGCCATCCACCGGTAACTCCCCCTCTGCGGTATACAGAGCACCATCCACCGGTGACTCCACCTCTGCGGTATATTGAGCACCATCCACCGGTGACTCCACCTCTGCGGTATACTGAGCACCATCCACTGGTGACTCCTCCTCTGTGGTATACTGAGCACCATCCACCGGTGACTCCACCTCTGCGGTATACTGAGCACCATCCACTGGTGACTCCTCCTCTGAGGTATACAGAGCACCATCCACCGGTGACTCCCCCTCTGCGGTATACAGAGCACCATCCACCGGTAACTCCCCCTCTGCGGTATACAGAGCACCATCCACCGGTAACTCCCCCTCTGCGGTATACAGAGCGCCATCCACCGGTAACTCCCCCTCTGCGGTATACAGGGCACTATATACATTGTATCCTGTTCGGATGTCAGCTTTGGACTTAGCAATTCTTTTTAATAGCGAAATCATTACAAAAAGACAAGTTCATGACTGTAACCATATTTAATTGGGCCTATTCATGGTCCCTAAGAATGGAACCCACAACCTAGGGGGTATGAGGTTCCTAAACAACAGATGCTCACAGTAATATATGTCCCACATGCTAGTGAGTGAATCGTTATGTAGATGAACAAACATTCTTTATCTGACTACACAGACTGTACATCAGTCGCTCTTCTTTGGCATTAAGGCAACGTGGATATAAGCTGGACAAGTTTTTATGTTGACCCGCTACCTATTCAAAATGAGGGCAGCCATATTATGGGCTGGTCCAGTACTCAGCCTATCCGTTCACTAGTAAGCAGTGACATCACTGGGCCATGTGAACGGACAGGTTGCATTCTCATGGATACTGGTTCATCACACACAATGGCTGCCCCACTGTTTGTAGGTGACAGGCCCGCTTTAAAAATCACTTTGTTTTGGTGACCTACGGTCACACAGACTGCTGGGCACAAATCCCCAATATTATAATTATTCAATACAAATGTTTATTTTGACTCAGCGGTGCCAGTTCAGTGCCTCCTCCCATGCCGCCTCTTCTACCCATGATACAATCCTATGTCTACATATCACGGTCCTCTACATTTCACTCCTGGTGATATTCCCAGTACATCTCATCCATGTAAGAGAGGTCAGCCGAACTAACAAGACCCTCTTAACCAGGCTCCTGCTAACTAACCCCCACCCCAGGTACAGACAGACAATGTTTTTGTTAGTGTAAATATCATTAAAGTCTAAGTTAACCCTTTCTGCTGCTACAGATTCAAGTGATCAGCTCAGTCTGCTCACCACTATGGTCGAGAATGTGCTGGACAAGGTGGAAGCTGGAGAGACAAAATGACTTATTAAGTTAACACAATAAAAGCAATTATTTAGAGGCTGTGTGGATTATTCTGGGAATGTGACAGGTTTGTAGGTAAATGTGGAAACACAGAATTTTACACCAGAAACACCTTCCGTAAGTCTGATTTAGATGTTGGTTAATCAGCGATGTCCCTAAAATGATGGCGGTATCTTGTGATGCCGTTTTGGGGTTCAACTCAGGTAGGTGAATCTGCTGGTTCTAAAGGTAGTAAATGTTCCAGATATATTTATTGACACATTGAGAAGACATGTGTGGATTCCCTAATCTGAACTCATAGTTGAGCTGTTAGTAAAATGATTTGTGTTAGAACATGGGATGTCTGGAACCAACTAATCCGCATGTGTGAGAATAAAAGGCTGGCTGCGCTCTAAAGGGAAATATCTGGATTCAGAAGCCAGTTCTGACTCATCTAACGCTCACTTCAAAGAATGATTTGGAACAGACACACAGACAACCGTTTCCAGGAGGACGTATGTCTGTGTACATGATTGCGTGTGGCCTAGCTCGGACATGCCAAACGTGGACGGTGTATATGGATTAGAGAGATTACAGCGCATTTATACAAATCGTGCAGAAATAAGCAGAATTTTATTCTGTGACATGAAAAGTGGGTGTTGCTAAAATAAAGCTGAAATGCGCTTTATTTATAATACAAAAGTTTTAACTGCCTGGTATTATCTGAGGAAAAGACAGGCAAATATACCGCCACCTCCTGGTTAGCAGCAAAAGTGCTCAAAAAGTAACCTGAAAGCCAAACTGAAATGATTTTATGGCTATATGTCTGCTAGCTGTGGGGGACGACAGGAGCTCTGCACTGGTTTGATGGTGCGCCCAGCATACTACAAGGTACAAGCTCCATCTAAAACTCTTTAGGAGCAAACGTCACATCCAAATCCACCTTTCTACCACTTTAGTTCCACCCCTTCCAATAAATAAACATTTTAGTTTTTCTTCTTCTGTTTAATCTTATTTCTAACTCAAACAGATGAGTGTGTCATTGGGGCTTTATTAGATGTGTAAGTTTTCCGTATATGAAGTTGTTTATTACATTGCTCCAGAGCACCTAGGAACGCCACATCCAGCCACATCCAGTATAAGAACCTCTGTGATACAACGGTTTCCTTGCCCAGTGCATCGTCTAAAAGAAATAAGTAAACAGAAAAAGGATAGTGTGCCCCCTCCACAAATCCTCACCAGCCTCAATGCTCCTCTGCCAGGTATGTTTCCGCTATACCAGGGAGGTCAGGAGCGTGCCATCCCCAGGCTGGTCAGCGCAGGGCTGATACCGGTATCGGTACAAGAACGGTTGGTCTAGTGCCACTATTGTTCTGAATGGTCTAATCCCGGGGTCGGCACTGCCATTTCCAGCAACCCCCTGCTGGCAATTTGTGCATGTGAAGTGAAGCCCGTTTGCACGTGCATCCCTGGCACCAAGTCGCCTATTCCGATACCTGCTCGGTTCAGAGTGAGGACACGGAGACTAAGGGACAAGGTGCCCATCCACACTTACCGTGCTTCGATGGCTCTGTCCAATCCCACTATAGTTCTAATATTGTGAATATTCTAACAATCTGCACAGATCATTTTTATCCCCATCCAGTATTAGGTTAGACTTTGATGTTTGCAAATTTTCGGGGACATTCAACAACCCACAAAACTAGGCGCAGGCTGATGTGACACGTGGCTTAGAAGTAGGCGTGACTGCGCACGTAATGATGCATTGCGGGTCTGCATAAATGGCCCACAGTATTTAAACATTAATGACGCTATTTAGAAAAATGCAGTTGCCCGTTTCTTTATTCCAATGAGCAAGATCCATTTCACCAAGACGTTCAATAAGCACAGATAATCTTTATACTGAATGTTGATATTATTGCTTTTCAGCAGTTGGGGCAGAATGTTTACTATATACTTAGAAAGCGACATTTTCATATGTGAAAAAACGTGTTCAGAATTACACAGCCCCACACAACATAAGATAAACACAGCGTGTTATAGAAAAGACTGACCATGCACAGCATTACTCCCCAGTAATATCACTGGTCATGCCGTATGCCTCACTGAACCCATTGTTACAGAACATTAATGTTACCTAGGAAACCGCAAACCACTCGCTGATTACTGTAAGCTGTATGTTTCTGCACAATCCCCTTCATCTTCCTCTCTATTCCACAGGCACAAGGATTGTACATTTCTATCTATTAGCAATGTAACTAAACGTACAGTGCATTCATTTTTAAACATCTATGTGGGTGCTTTTATATGTGTATTTGCAAATGTCATAGTGGAAATTTAGAAGGGGCGTTAAGGAAAATGTAACTGAATGGACGGGGCCACCAAAGCTTTAGGGGACGTGATAGGTTTAAATTAATTTTAGTCTTAATTTCATACTTGCCTACTTTTAGGCACTGAAGTCCGGGTGGCCCCGGACAGGGGGCGTGACTAGAGGGCGGGGCGTGGTCAATCGCGTAATTTTGACCCTGCCCACCCGTGTCGAAAATTATGTTTGATGTGGGGGGCGGGGCCAAAATAACGCGATTCACCGCAAATCGCATTATTTTGGCCAGGTATTTGCCGGATGCGGGAGACTTGCCTGCCCTCCCGAGAGTACGGGAGACCAACCCGGATTTCGGGAGTCTCCCGGACATTCTGGGAGAGTTATTTAGTAACATATTAAGTGATTCTAGGCTGTCCCCCAGCTCCATACCTCCCAACATTTCATTTCCCAACATCGTTACAAGATGGAGGGCGTGGTCGCTCCCCCAGAGGATTGCCTAGCGCTGTAAGGCATTAGGCTGCCCCTTAAATACCTCCCTTCTCCTCCTAACAATGCAGCACTTACCAGTTGCAGGTACGCTATGCATGTCCCCGGGCAGAACAGAGCCCTACAATCGGATCAGTTGGGTGGTATGTCCATCTCTCTCATGTCTCACATACAGAGAATTACATCCAGTATGCAGAACTAGGGCAGTGGTTCTGTGTAGGTTATATCAATATATTGATTAAAGGATAAAGCACGGTCGGCTATATACCCAGGACAGATCCCCTCTCCCCATTGCCACCTAAATCTGTCTCTATCACTAAAATATATGTTGTATGATCAAACTTGCCTGTCTGTCTGCGTCCTGAGATGGATGCTGAGACTGGCCATCAGTAATGAAGAAGAAATATACAGGAGCACTCCAGGCTTGTTCAATCTACTGAGGAGACGATCCTAAATAGACCTTTCCCCCAGAACATCAGTTTCAGGTGACTTAACTTCCCAGTGTGTCTCTATTACTGACTGAGTTATATTAGATGGCAGACATTTTTTTGGAGACCAAAATGCACTGGGGCCTATGCAAATAGCTCACCCAGTATGGTTTCTGCATTAGGGACATATTTACTTGTGGCAATTGATTACCGAGTGATGAGAAGTGCAGGTATAGCATACTGATCTATACTGACATGACATAACTATACGTATACACGGGCTGCCAATCACAAGTGATTTCCCGTGATTGCCACCTGTTTATTGGCTGGCTGGTGAAGGAGACTCACAGTTACTCTGGGTATTAGACATTTCACATTGGTCAGTTGTAGTGAACACTGTGGGTGGGGGCTTTTTCTCCTGGGGCCATCACATTCCTTTAGGAGTGGTTCCTTTTTGAGACACAATAGATAAAGGCTTTTCTGTCGTTTTTAATTCATTTCAAGTTTATTTTAAAATTGTGTGTTTTTTTCTGTATTCTTAGGAACCACTGTCCATTCTACTGAGACCACTGGGTGGCAAAGCAGCCTCATCAGGGGTCCCAATCTTTATAATAACCCCTTTTCAGTGCATGGAGGGGGTAGACGCCGTTTTTTGTGCCCACCCCTAGCTCACATAGAGGCCTATGCTGGAGGTGCAAGGAATCCACATGTGGCCTAATGGAAACTGAGGGGCTAATTCATTAAAGAGCAAAAATCACTATTACTGGTGAAAACAGGCGTGTTCTCTGGTGATAGGGATGCTGGAAGTGTACATTGTGTTGTGATAGGAAGGGGCTGCCACTCCCAGATTGAAACCCTAAAGTCCTGACCTGGAGCCTAGCAAGGGGCGCGCATGCGCAGTCCAGCCGACAGAGCACCCAGAAGCTGTGGCCCGTTGCTAGGCGATGGGTGTGCACTGCTGGCACCAAAGAAGGCGCCTGTCCCTGCGGCAGAGATGGTAGATGAGCACGGTGTCTGACAGGGAGGCAGACAGGAGACTTGGGGGTAGATTTATCAAATCTTCTAAAAAGTCAAAGTGATGGTGTTGCACATTGTAGCTATAATTTATCTAATACTTTCTAGAAACTGACAGATATAATCTGATTGGTTGCTAGGAGCAAAATCTCCACTTTTCCTTTGTGGAAGGTTCCATAAATCTACCTTGTAAGTAACAGAGGACCCTGTCCATGAGAGCTTACAGTGGTTGTCGTGGGGGGTATATGGCGGTATGGCCACCACTTCTCCTACTGCTTTCATTCTAATACTATCACATTCCAGTCACTTACATATCCATTCCATTTTTCATACCGCCAATTATATATAGGGATATTGTGTCTAGGGGTTGGAGTGTGTGTATATTACATAGGGGTACTGTATCTAGGGGTTGGGGTGTGTGTATATTACATAGGGGTACTGTGTCTAGGGGTTGGGGTGTGTGTATATTACATAGGGGTACTGTGTCTAGGGGTTGAGGTGTATATTATATAGGGATACTGTATCTAGGGGTTGGGGTGTGTGTATATTATATAGGGGCACTGTATCTAGGGGTTGGGGAGTGTGTATATTACATAGGGGTACTGTGTCTAGGGGTTGGGGTGGGTGTATTTTACATAGGGGTACTGTGTCTAGGGGTTGGGGTGTGTGTATATCACACAGGGGTACTGTGTCTAGGGGTTGGGGTGTGTGTATATCACACAGGGGTACTGTGTCTAGGGGTTGGGGTGGGTGTATATTACATAGGGGTACTGTGTCTAGGGGTTGAGGTGTGTGTATATTACATAGGGGTACTGTGTCTAGGGGTTGAGGTGTATATTATATAGGGGTACTGTGTCTAGGGGGTTGGGGTGTGTGTATATTACTTATGGGTACTGTGTCTAGGGGTTGAGGTGTATATTATATAGGGGTACTGTATATAGGGGTTGGGGTGTGTGTATATTATATAGGGGTACTGTATCTAGGGGTTGGGGTGTGTGTATATTACATAGGGGTACTGTGTCTAGGGGTTGGGGTGGGTGTATATTACATAGGGGTACTGTGTCTAGGGGTTGGGGTGGTTGTATATTACATAGGGGTACTGTGTCTAGGGGTTGGGGTGTGTGTATATTACATAGGGGTACTGTATATAGGGGTTGGGGTGTGTGTATATTACATAGGGGTACTGTATATAGGGGTTGGGGTGTGTGTGTGTGTATATTACATAGGGGTACTGTATATAGGGGTTGGGGTGTGTGTGTGTGTGTGTGTGTATTACATAGGGGTACGGTATATAGGGGTTGGGGTGTGTGTGTGTATATTACATAGGGGTACTGTATATAGGGGTTGGAGTGGGTGTGTATTACATAGGGGTACTGTATATAGGGGTTGGGGTGTGTGTATATTACATAGAGGTACTGTGTCTAGTTGTTGAGGTGTATATTATATAGGGGTGCTGTGTCTAGGGGGTTGGGGTGTGTGTATATTACATAGGGGTACTGTGTCTAGGGGTTGAGGTGTATATTATATAGGGGTACTGTATCTAGGGGTTGGGGTGTGTGTATATTATATAGGGATACTGTATCTAGGGGTTGGGGTGTGTATATTACATAGGAGTACTGTGTCTAGGGGTTGGGGTGGGTGTATATTACATAGGGGTACTGTGTCTAGGGTTTGGGGTGTGTGTATATTACATAGGGGTACTGTGTCTAGGGGTTAGGGTGGTTGTATATTACATGGGGGTACTGTGTCTAGGGGTTGGGGTGTGTGTATATTACATAGGGGTACTGTATATAGGGGTTGGGGTGTGTGTGTATATTACATAGGGGTACTGTATATAGGGGTTGGGGTGTGTGTGTATATTACATAAGGGTACTGTATATAGGGGTTGGGGTGTGTGTGTGTATATATTACATAGGGGTACTGTATATAGGGGTTGGGGTGGGTGTATATTACATAGGGGTACTGTGTCTAGGGGTTGGGGTGGGTGTATATTACATAGGGGTACTGTGTCTAGGGGTTGGGGTGGGTGTGTATTACATAGGGGTACTGTATATAGGGGTTGGGGTGGGTGTATATTACATAGGGGTACTGTATATAGGGGTTGGGGTGTGTGTATATTACATAGGGGTACTGTGTCTAGGGGTTGGGGTGTGTGTATATTACATAGGGGTACTGTATATAGGGGTTGGGGTGTGTGTATATTACATAGGGTTACTGTATATAGGGGTTGGGGTGTGTGTATATTACATAGGGGTACTGTGTCTAAGGGTTGGGGTGTGTGTATATTACATAGGGGTACTGTGTCTAGGGGTTGGGGTGTGTGTATATTACATAGGGGTACTGTATCTAGGGGTTGGGGTGTGTGTATATTACATAGGGGTACTGTGTCTAGGGGTTGGGGTGTGTATATTACATAGGGGTACTGTATATAGGGGTTGGGGTGTGTGTATATTACATAGGGGTATTGTATATAGGGGTTGGGGTGTGTATATTACATAGGGGTACTGTATATAGGGGTTGGGGTGTGTGTATATTATATAGGAGTACTGTATCTAGGGGTTGGGGTGTGTGTATATTACATAGGGGTACTGTATATAGGGGTTGGGGTGTGCGTATATTACATAGGGGTACTGTATATAGGGTTGGGGTGTGTATATTATATAGGGGTACTGTATATAGGGGTTGGGGTGTGTGTATATTACATAGGGGTACTGTTTCTAGGGGTTGGTGTGTGTGTATATTACATAGGGGTACTGTTTCTAGAGGTTGGGGTGTGTGTATATTACATAGGGGTACTGTGTCTAGGGGTTGGGGTGTGTGTATATTACATAGGGGTACTGTATATAGGGGTTGGGGTGTGTGTATATTACATAGGGTTACTGTATATAGGGGTTGGGGTGTGTGTATATTACATAGGGGTACTGTGTCTAAGGGTTGGGGTGTGTGTATATTACATAGGGGTACTGTGTCTAGGGGTTGGGGTGTGTGTATATTACATAGGGGTACTGTGTCCAGGGGTTGGGGTGTGCGTATATTACATGGGGGTACTGTGTCTAGGGGTTGGGTGTGCCTATATTACATAGGGGTACTGTATATAGGGGTTGGGGGTGTGTATATTACATAGGGGTACTGTGTCTAGGGGTTGGGTGTGCCTATATTACATAGGGGTACTGTATATAGGGGTTGGGGTGTGTGTATATTACATAGGGGTACTGTATATAGGGGTTGGGGTGTGTGTATATTACATAGGGGTACTGTATATAGGGTTGGGGTGTGTATATTATATAGGGGTACTGTATATAGGGGTTGGGTGTGTGTATATTATATAGGAGTACTGTATCTAGGGGTTGGGGTGTGTGTATATTACATAGGGGTACTGTATATAGGGGTTGGGGTGTGTGTATATTACATAGGGGTACTGTATATAGGGTTGGGGTGTGTATATTATATAGGGGTACTGTATATAGGGGTTGGGGTGTGTGTATATTACATAGGGGTACTGTGTCTAGGGGTTGGTGTGTGTGTATATTACATAGGGGTACAGTGTGTAGAGGTTGGGGTGTGTGTATATTACATAGGGGTACTGTATATAGGGGTTGGGGTGTGTATATTACATAGGGGTACTGTAGATAGGGGTTGGGGTGTGTGTATATTACATGGGGGTACTGTGTCTAGAGGTTGGGGTGGGTGTATATTACATAGGGGTACTGTATATAGGGGTTGGGGTGTGTGTATATTACATAGGAGTACTGTGTCTAGAGGTTGGGGTGTGTGTATATTACATAGGGGTACTGTATATAGGGGTTGGGGTGTGTGTATATTACATAGGGGTACTGTGTCTAGGGGTTGGGGTGTGTGTATATTACATAGAGGTACTGTGTCTAGGGGTTGGGGTGTGTGTATATTACATAGGGGTACTGTATATAGGGGTTGGGGTGTGTGTATATTACATAGGAGTACTGTGTCTAGAGGTTGGGGTGTGTGTATATTATATAGGGGTACTGTATATAGGGGTTGGGGGTGTGTGTATATTACATAGGGGTACTGTGTCTAGGGGTTGGGGTGTGTGTATATTACATAGAGGTACTGTGTCTAGGGATTGGGGTGTGTGTATATTACATAGGGGTACTGTATCTAGGGGTTGGGGTGTGTGTATATTACATAGAGGTACTGTGTCTAGGGGTTGGGGTGTGTATATTACATAGGGGTACTGTAGATAGGGGTTGGGGTGTGTGTATATTACATGGGGGTACTGTGTCTAGAGGTTGGGGTGTGTGTATATTACATAGGGGTACTGTATATAGGGGTTGGGGTGTGTGTATATTACATAGGAGTACTGTGTCTAGAGGTTGGGGTGTGTGTATATTACATAGGGGTACTGTATATAGGGGTTGGGGTGTGTGTATATTACATAGGGGTACTGTGTCTAGGGGTTGGGGTGTGTATATATTACATAGAGGTACTGTGTCTAGGGGTTGGGGTGTGTGTATATTACATAGGGGTACTGTATATAGGGGTTGGGGTGTGTGTATATTACATAGGAGTACTGTGTCTAGAGGTTGGGGTGTGTGTATATTATATAGGGGTACTGTATATAGGGGTTGGGTGTGTGTGTATATTACATAGGGGTACTGTGTCTAGGGGTTGGGGTGTGTGTATATTACATAGGGGTACTGTGTCTAGGGGTTGGGGTGTGTGTATATTACATAGGGGTACTGTATATAGGGGTTGGGGTGGGTGTATATTACATAGGGGTACTGTATATAGGGGTTGGGGTGTGTGTATATTACATAGGGGTACTGTGTCTAGGGGTTGAGGTGTATGTTATATAGAGGTACTGTGTCTAGGGGTTGGGGTGTGTGTATATTACATAGGGGTACTGTATCTAGGGGTTGGGGTGTGTGTATATTATATAGGGGTACTGTATCTAGGGGTTGGGGGGTGTGTATATTACATAGGAGTATTACATTGCTGAGTAGAAGGTTTCCTCCAGCCCAGCACAGAGGTAATACTGGAACACTACAAATCCCGGCATGCATAGAGACAAAGTTACCGGTCATACGTATCCTGCGCTGTGTCTGTCGGGAATTTTAGTTCTCTTGCCTGACAGGTTCTTAGAGGGAGCGGTCCGGAGAACTACATCTCCCAGAAGTGCCTGCGGCGGCCGAACCCCAGACCAGAGCGGTACACGCTGCCCGACAGCTGCTAAGAACCATGCCGCGGGCCCGACGGAGCAACGCGGCCACCAAGAAGGGCAGTGCCAGCCGTGGTGAGACCTGCTGGAGGGGGATACAGTACAGCTGGCACACCTGAGGACACGGGAGGGGGCACACCTAGGGCACAGGAGTGAGGGACTCTGAGGGGGCAAAGGGGTTACACCTGAGGACACGGGAGGGGGCACAGCTGGCACCGGGGGTGTGGATATAAGGCAGCCCAGCATGTACCTGTAGCACAATGTGCTGATGCTTTACTGTCAAATGTAACATATGTTGTGGTTATGCCAATTCCAGAGACCTCACTGACTCATGAGTCCCTATTAATGTACACTGTATAGGGTCAGAGGTAGCACAGAGCTGTAATTCTAGTTCCTGGGGCAAGAAAGACAAATGCCGCCTCACTAGCCCTCAATTTTAATCGAATTAACCTAAAATATTCCTAAATTGCGCCCCCTTCAGTGTTGTGCCCTGGGTGGTCGGCCCTGTTGCACAGCCCTAGTTACGGCCCTGCGGTAGCATCCCTATTAATGTACGCCGCGCGGGGTCAGAGGTAGCGACCCTGTTGGTGTACGCCGCGCGGGGTCAGAGGTAGCGACCCTGTTGGTGTACGCCGCGTGGGGTCAGAGGTAGTGACCCTGTTGGTGTACGTCACGTGGGGTCAGAGGTAGCGACCCTGTTGGTGTGCGCCGCGTGGGGTCAGAGGTAGTGACCCTGTTGGTGTACGCTGCGTGAGGTCAGAGGTAGCGACCCTGTTGGTGTGCGCCGCGTGGGGTCAGAGGTAGCGACCCTGTTGGTGTACGCCGCGTGGGGTCAGAAGTAGCGACCCTGTTGGTGTGCGCCGCGTGGGGTCAGAGGTAGCGACCCTGTTGGTGTACGCCGCGTGGGGTCAGAGGTAGCGACCCTGTTGGTGTACGTCGCGTGGGGTCAGAGGTAGCGACCCTGTTGGTGTGCGCCGCGTGGGGTCAGAGGTAGTGACCCTGTTGGTGTACGCTGCGTGAAGTCAGAGGTAGCGACCCTGTTGGTGTACGCCGCGTGGGCTCAGAGGTAGTGACCCTGTTGGTGTACACCGCGTGGGCTCAGAGGTAGCGACCCTGTTGGTGTACGCCGCGTGGGCTCAGAGGTAGCGACCCTGTTGGTGTACGCCGCGTGGGCTCAGAGGTAGCGACCCTGTTGGTGTACGCCGCGTGGGGTCAGAGGTAGCGACCCTGTTGGTGTACGCCGCGTGGGGTCAGAAGTAGCGACCCTGTTGGTGTGCGCCGCGTGGGGTCAGAGGTAGCGACCCTGTTGGTGTGCGCCGCGTGGGGTCAGAGGTAGCGACCCTGTTGGTGTACGCCGCGTGGGGTCAGAGGTAGCGACCCTGTTGGTGTACGCCGCGTGGGGTCTATGGAACGTGTTATACACTGTATGGGGTATTTAATACAGGTTGTACACAGTATCACTATTAATGTACACTGTATTGGGATGTACAGTTCAGGTTATATGCACGATTGCTATTAGTATACAATGTTTGAAGTGTACGGTGCAGGTTATACACTGTATGTGGTGTGTGGTACAGATTGTACACAGTATCGATATTAAGATATACTGTATGGAGGAGTATAGTATGTTATAGTCACAATATGACATTTATAGTAGACATTAGATGCAATATTACTATTCATATACATATAGGTTATAGATAGTAAGGGTGTTAATATACATTGTATGGGTATACAGTGCAGGTTATATGTAGTGTTGCTGTTAATATACTCTGGGGTGCAGTACACATATACGTGTATTTTACTCTAGTCTGTACCTACAAAATTATTATGGTTGAGTCAGTATATAAGATCTATATAAATGTGTCTACTTCTCTTGTCTATGTATAATGTTGTATGTCTCTGAACTGCTCTATATACCCTTTCTTTTCCAAGTAAACCCTTGTTACCTCCTCTGTTTACCTCCCTCCACTCTGTGGCTCTGCCCCCCACCTCCCCTGCAGGCTCTCTGAGACAGGAGCTGTTGCATCTGAAAGTTTCGGACAAACTGAACCAGCTGAAAGGTACATGATGTGCCGGCATGGCTCCCCGCTCACTTCCTCTGCATGTCCTCACGTCCCCGCTGCAGCAACATAAATTGTGTGAATAGTAACAGCTGCCTGTCACATGCCCTTGTGCCCTGCAAGGTGAACAAATACAGAAATGCATCGTGGGCTGATTCTGTCTCTGTGCCAGAGCAGGGAGTTGTGTTGGCAATGGATCTTTATGCAGACACAGGGATAGTACCTGGACATTTAGTGACGCACAGTGCACCATGGGGGTCAGAGGAGAACTCTTGTGAAGCTGCAAGTTTCAGCAGAGCCACAGGTTGCTGAGCCAGATGTTTAATAAAACGCTTCATGATTAGGATATATAATTTACTTACGTATTCTAAAAAGAAACTTCTTTCATGGTCCCATAATGATATAACGTCATAGCCTTTCTGTCTAGTCAGCTGAATCCTTTCTCCACTTGGTGTATTTATGGCAGATTGGAAGCTGCCATAAGTATTTTGGTGTGAGGCCAATCGTAGGGGCAGATCACCGTTAGGGGGTAATGCTTACATTCTCATGTAACTTAGAATCATTAAAGAGTTCACACAGCTGGTACATTCCTGATTTGTCATTAGATCCCTTGGTAAATAACTGCAATAATTTCCTCTAATACGGCTTCCTTATAAAGCCAGGTAGCTTCCAGTTGTGCACAGTAATATGACGTAGGGATTTGTCTTCCCCAACAAAGTACAATCAATTGCAGATATCTTACATTTAGAAAGAATATATAGAACTGCAACTATTTGAATATATCTGTACATAGTGTGTGTGTAAGAATACGTGTATTGTAGTAGAAAATAACCATTGTTGAAAAATGATTACAGTTTTAGAGAACAGGTAGGGAAGCAATGTATTTTTAAAGGACGTAAGTAGACACTGTTCTTATCCATTTTGATAGGTGATTAGTAATGCTGTAGATCAGGATTAGGCAACATGCGATTCTGCAAGTGTTATGGAACTGCAAGTAGCAGCATGTCGGCCATTTTACTAATAATTTTTAGACTTGGTGAAAAAATAATCTTACCCCAATGGGTCTATTTATAAAGCAGTGAAGAGCCTAAAATGTTGCAAAATTGCCAGAAAAAGGCTCTTTCACTGATTCGTCCTATTTAATAAAATGCCTGCAGTGTTGTAGCACAGTCCTATTGTCCTCTGTGGGACTGAACTGAGTCTGTTCATCCAGCTTTTCTTGCTTTTGCTTTGCTGTCAACTGCTAACTCTATAAGCGTAACGCCATCGAGACACTGGACTGCAGCCTTGCAGGATCCTCTTCCTTGGCTGCAGGATCCAACGAAATATCAGCACATGCGCAGTAAATGAACTCTGTCTCTTGAATGGAGCCTGATCATCTCGCAACGAAACAAGACTTGTGTTGCAGAGGTTTTTCCACCGAAGAACGCTCGTCTGGAAAGTATTCTTAAATAGCGGCGGCCCCACTTTCTGTATCGCTGTGATCGCCCAATCTAAGGGTGCATGCAGCGTAAGCAAAAATATTACATTTTTCAAATTCTGAAATACAACTCTGCTGCTTACACAGTGTGTAGGGTGAACTTTGTCCTCAGTGCTCCTATTTCAGAAACGTTCCGATGACCTCAGTTTTCGGACAGCGCTGTGTCATGTTGTACACAGGTTTCCTGCTACTGACTGCCTGGGGCTGGGATCAGGGCTGTGAACGGGCCAATCCTGTGTGTACAGAACATTTAAAGAGCGATTGCTGCCTAAAGTATGACCTGATCCAAAATAGACATTGTAATAAAATGTTTCTGTAAAACGTCCTATACCATGGCTGGCATTGTGTGGTGACCTTATTCCTTATATAAATTATATAATCCTAGCATACCTATACCTACCTATATATTCTATACCTGCTAGAATTACCACAGTGTACCTGTAGTGTCCATAGATAGTCACAAGGGGGCTGTCTGGTGTTAATAGTGCACCCCCCCTTTATCATTGTCTTAATACTGTCCCTCAATGTCTGTGTATTGAGGATCTCCTGATACATCTGCAGAAATATTGTATATATTTTATTATAGTAGGTCTTATGTATAATCGGCTTCTATGTTCATCTTAGAGATTCTATAAAGATGAAATCCTGTGTATTTAATGAACATTTGTACATCATTCATGTAACACCTGGATATTGTCACCTAGAATATACCTGTCAGTCTGTTCCACTACTTTCCTATCACCGTTACAAGCGTAATCCTCTCAACACTGCACCGAATGTACTACCTGACACTTGTGTAGACTATAATTCCATATTCAGTGTTTAAACTCTGTGCTTTCTCCATATCTGACTTGCAGTGTGTAACTGTGTAGTCCTTATTATCAGCAGCAGCATTAGTGTAGTACGTGTTCATCACAGCAGTGGTTGCTTTAATGCCTAATGTGGTATGTCCTGTGGTCATTGTCTGCATTCGTACTCATTGTGTTATGTACTGTGGTCATTACTATCAGCGGCTGTGTTAATGGTTAGTGCGGTACCCGCTGTGGTAGGTACTTTGTGCATTATGCGCTGTGGTCATTAAGCGGTGTTAGCGCAGTATGTAGCGTCTCTCCTGATCCCCGCTCTCTGTTTCAGGCTTTCGCGGAGGGACACGCGCTGACTCTGAGGCCAGTGAGGATGAGGCCGCTAGCGATGTTCTCAGTCACTGCAGCAGCGCCAGTGAGACTGTTAGTGTGGCTGAAGAGGGCTCAGGTGAGTGTGTACGATGTGTGACAGTGTCTGTGTAACACATAGGGGGCTTCCATCAGCGCTTACATCCAGCGAGCACAATGGATCACAGACCATTATCACCTGGTCTATATACATGGAATGTACATGATGTTAAAATGCGATCTGGCATCAATACTTTATTTTACAGTTTGCCATTTTCTTAAGATTTTACTGCTCCAACTTTTATGTCCTAATGAGAGATTCTGAGACGGTGGTTTGTCAGCTGTTTTCTGTGTTTTTGTTTTTATTCTGTATGGAAAATATGGATGGAAACAAAACTCAGATCATTTAACGCTACTTTTTGCCATTTTTGGGAATTCCATCCATGGTTCTTGTATATCGACAGCGGACACTTTGTTGTGCTGTGATAACATCTCTATAAGTCCCAGCGACCCACCGCAGCTATAACGGGAAGTGTCCTGGCTTTACGCTGGTCGTAGGATCGGTAGTAGCTCCAGACACGTATGTAATCTGTGTATCTCTGACCTCCAGGGAATGACGTGCAGGATTGTCAGGCGTTACAGGAGCAACGGGAAGATAAACTGAAGGAGGACATAGACAATCTCATGGATAAGAGGTGAGGGGGGGAGAGCGGTGTGGTGAGGGTTCTTGCTACTGGTGTGGGATCATCCGGCTGACCACTATTAATGCTTCTCACAGCATCAAGACGCGACTGACGGCTCTGGGCAACCTGCGCCTCGCTCTATCCTCTCAGGTCCTGGGAGACTTCCTCACAGAGAGACGCGTCACTCTCGCGGATGCTCTGGAACGCTGTCTGAAGAAAGGTAAGTACTTCCCCATAGTCTATATACTGCATCACCAACCACCCATTATAGGGAGCTGAGAACCAGCGAGATTGCTGAGGCACGAGGCACCACTTTAACCCTTTTCTCCTCTGGCAGGTAAAGAGGAGGAGCAGTCTCTGGCAGCCACGTTGCTGTCTCTTCTTTGTATACAGCTGGGTTCTGGCTCCGAGGGAGAAGAAGTCTTCCATTCTCTGAAACACATACTCATCAGCATCCTAACAGACTCCAGTGCTGGAGTGACTGCTCGGCAAAGTGTGAGTGCAGGCGGAGAAAACTTTGTATTGTCTTCTAGTTTATAGCCAGGTATATGAGATTACTCTCCCATACTGAGGTAAAGAAAATAGTCTGAACAAAACATACTGCTAAAAACTATCCTGGTAAACTGACTGTAGCTTGAGAGAATATCAACCAAAACCTGCAGTCCTCCATACGATGGGGGGGGGGTGTGTCTCTGCAGTCCTCCGTACGATGGGGGGGGTCTATGCAGTCCTCCGTACGATGGGGGGGGGGTCTCTGCAGTCCTCCGTACGATGGGGGGGGGGTCTCTGCAGTCCTCCATACGATGGCGGGGGGGGGGTCTCTGCAGTCCTCTGTACGGGGGGGGGGGGGTCTCTGCAGTCCTCTGTATGGTGGGGGGGTCTCTGCAGTCCTCTGTATGGTGGGGGGGTCTCTGCAGTCCTCTGTATGGTGGGGGGGTCTCTGCAGTCCTCCGCACAGTGGGGGGGGGGGGTCTCTGCAGTCCTCCGCACAGTGGGGGGGGGGGGTCTCTGCAGTCCTCCGTACGATAGGGGGGGGTCTCTGCAGTCCTCCGTACGATGGGGGGGTGGGGGGGTCTCTGCAGTCCACTGTATGGTGGGGGTGGGGGGGGGGTCTCTGCAGTCCTCCGTACGATGGGGGGGTGGGGGGGGTCTCTGCAGTCCACTGTATGGTGGGGGGGGGGGGGTCTCTGCAGTCCTCCGTACGATGGGGGGGTGGGGGGTCTCTGCAGTCCACTGCATGGTGGGGGGGGGGTCTCTGCAATCCTCCACATGGCAGCCAATAGTGGAGTCTTCCATATTGGGCTTGGGCTATGCTATAATGCCTTAGATTTAGTTTCTTTGGATTTGATAAGGTTTGGTGGATTTTGTTTGATATCATCCAACCACAGAGGTGATTTGTCACTTTGTATTAACCCATTTGAAGCTCGCCTCGTCCTATATACTTCTTATGTTATCCAGTCTGGATACAAGTTGTTACATCAGATAAATCTATGTCTTTAACAATTGTTATTGGCCATTGCTTACCAGCCATGAAGGCCGCCATATTGAGGACAGAACATATTTTCAGGAGAATGCAATCTATTGAGACGCTAGGAACCAGTGACCTGACTGAGGCATAAGGCACTTGGTGGCTCAGTGATGTCACTAGTTCCTGGTGAATTAATAAGCTCTATGTTAAATCCACAAATTGTCTGCCTCCATTATATGTAGGTGTTGAGTCCACAAAGGGCTTTTCTGTCACGTTCCTGAACGGTGGAAAATATATGTAAATAATCATCATGTTTGTGTTTTCTTTCCTTTGTAACGTGTACCTCTGTTGTCTTACATTGATGATGTATCCCTGCAGTGTGCTACCGCCCTGGGTGTATGCTGTTATATCGCTGCCGCGGATGTAGAGGTGAGTCATTATCACATCTGGTCACTGTGAGCTTATAGTGTTGTCTGCTCGCTATTACCTCCCCATAAGTCTGTGAGGATACCAGGACATTGGCAAAGGCACAGAGGAAAGTCCTAGTTTCTAGGGGTTCGGGATGACACCAGTAAGGAAAAGGTGTGGATACAAGTGTATCTGTATTACAGATCACCCATTACACCACGGTGTTCAATAACCCCAAATTGTTCATAAAGAAAATGGGTTTTCTTTACCAGTCCAAGTTATAGGACAGCTGTAGATCATGTCCTTGGACTTGCTGATCATGGCCGCTTCGGCCAAGGCTCTCTACCTAGTTGTTAGGGACCTGGTCCCCAGTCTCCCTGCCGAGCAGGCTCACCCGCTGAGCAGATCCGCAAACCACTTCCGATGGAGCATAGATTCCCAGCAGTAAGCTAAGATGCTAAGATGGACAGCGGAAGAAGGAACTGGATCAGGAACCACATTGAAGCTGGTAGGAGACAGGACCCTTAATACTAAGCTCAGCAGAATTCACGAACACCCTAAGCTCTACCTGGAGATGTCAAAGATTCCTATGAGGATCATCCCACCCTGTGGGTGGGCCCAGGTCAGGGGCAGGTGGAGATGGGCAGGGATCAGGTTCCTCCTCAGGTGCTGGTTCCCTGCTGAGATGGTGCCTCAGTGTCTGCTAAAGTCCAGGAAAGAACAATGGAGATTTAAACTGATTAATGAACATCCTGACCCCAGGTAATGAAGAGCAACTCCCCATTTTAACACATGGCTTTTCTGATGTTGCAAGAGGCTGCCCGCTTCCTGTTTGCACAGAGATGAGGGATGTAGGGCAGGAAATGAACAAATCACCCGTTTGTAGTCTACTGTATAACTGGTGTGGTGCATATATGTAACCCACCTGGGTTTATTTAAGAACGGGGTGGACCTCTCTAATCCATCCTTCTGAAGTTTGCCCATAGTCCAAGAATACCCCGATGTGATTAATAAAACTAAAGTCAATTACGTGGTTGATGCTCATTGCATTGTACAGAAACTTGTGTTTACAAGTTATTGGTCAATTAAAATCATACAAGCAGATTATATAGAGTTCAGATTGGATGATTTTGAAAATGATCTTTATGTAATTGATTTGCGTTGTGGTGAAATTTTTACAATTTTTCACAGCTTTTTGATTCATGATGCAAGTTTTACTAAATCTGTGATTGGATGACTTCATGTCAGTGTTAGTTAAAGGGCAAAAGATACATCTAAGAGTTGTGGTTGGTTTATAAAACATTGTACTGTGTGTGTAATCGTCCACTCTCTCCTCCAGGACCTGATTTCGAGCGTCTGCTGTCTAGAGGGTGTCTTTACATCATTGTACTCAGAAAGTAATGGTACCCCCTCCTCACACCAAGGCCTGGCTTGCTGTGCCATTCAGTCCTGGGCTTTGTTGATGACCATTTGTCCTGCCAGCTGGACGCAGAAGGCATTGGAGAGGTCAGTGGGGGTGATGAGGGCAGAGCAGGTGTATGTACCCGGCTGGCATTGCTGTGCCCATGCAGTATTAGCATTACTTATGTCAGATCTCATTTTTTAGCCACCTGCCCAGCCTGTCTGGGGTCCTGTCCAGCGAGAGCGTCAGTCTCCGTATTGCAGCCGGAGAGAGTCTCGCCCTCCTGTATGAGCTGGGCCGCGATCTGGACGTAAGAAACACTAATATTAACCTTCTATACCCAGTATCCGCCTGCACAGAGCCCTCATGATGCATCTGTATCCGTATTCCTACAGGAGGATTTCTTCTACGAGGACACGGACGCTCTCTGCGTGACACTGAAAGCGTTAGCCACTGACAGCAACAAGTACAGAGCAAAGACCGACCGTCGCCGGCAGCGCTCCATCTTCAGGGACGTTCTCCACTACATTGAGGTAAATATATCTCTGTATCTCAGAATATCATGACTCTCTCTCTGCCATCATAGCTCATGTATCTAATAAGAACATCTGAACCGGGCCTATAGTCCGTTAGTTGAGCTGTGAGTGGATTAGCTCATTATTGGAGGACAGAGACCAGAATGATGGCTCTGTGATGCTGGAAGAACTCTGCTCAAGCAGCAGTGTCAGAGCATGAAATTAATGGGAGGACAGAGACCAGAATGATGGCTCTGCGATGCTGGAAGAACTCTGCTCAAGCAGCAGTGTCAGAGCATGAAATTAATGGGAGGACAGAGACCAGAATGATGGCTCTGTGAGGGAAGTTAATGATATATGGGGTTAATGTTGGTGTTGCCGTCTCTTCTTTCTCACAAATTCACTGTCTTGTGCCCGTCTGCAGAGTGCCGAGTGCCAAGAAGAGACCATAAAGTTTGGCTTGGAAGTGATGTATGTGGATAGCTGGGCGCGCAGGAGAACGTACAACTCGTTTAAAGAAACGCTGGGCTCTGGTGTGCGCTATCACCTACAGGTAACATGCTGCAACTTTCACTGCATATATCGCACACCGCGACCGCTAAACATTGCGCGAGTTTATTCCAACCGGTCCTTTTTTTCCCAGCATAACGAGGTTCTACGAGACATCTTCTCCTTGGGGCCCCCACTTGTCCTGGATGCTGCAGCAATCAAAGCCAGCAAAATCTCCCGAGTAGAGAAGGTGAGACCCGGAGTGACTAGGACCAGTAATATATGAAATCTACCCTGTCCTTCCCCCTGCCTGGCAAATAAGACTCCAGTGACATATTGCCCCTTACTGTTACTCTAGGAGCATTGGGAGATTATATGATGGGCTAATACGACCCCTCAGACCTCTCCCGGCCCTATAGTCATAGAACTCTTTAGTGATATCCAGTATCTATAATGGATTGTGGCCGTATACAGCATACGAGTAAACGTTATTCCCCCCCTGTATATGAACCGTCCCTGACCAGTCTCTGTCTCTCCCTCAGCACATGTTCAACTCAGCCGCCTTCAAAGCCAGAACTAAAGCCAGGAACCGGGTGCGGGATAAACGCGCGGACGTCCTATAACCACCTCCCTCCGGCCAACACCCTCCAGAAACATCCCACGTAGACTTCTTTATATAATGAGATGAACATGGCCTCTGTTCTCCGGGCAGCAGAGCTTACACATTGCTGTGAATCAGACGGACCCAAGAAGGGAATTTGTAGGAAGATTTCTCTTTTTCTAGTTGATCATTGTAGTCCCTGAAAGGAGGAGACCGCGGCAGATGAACGTCGTATGAGACGCTTTACAGAATCACTTCAGGAAATTAAAGTATGTCCTCACGATGGTGCTTTCCAAATCTCAGCTGCCTTCTCCTGTACACCTGGACTCGTCCCTATTTGTAGGGCCTCCTATTGTGATATGTCTTCACTGCTGCTTCCTTGGCTCTTTCAGTCCAGGTACCGTAGAAGCCTGTGGAAGTATTGGGGAGAGACATTTTATTTTAAAGGAGAAGTGTTGCTTTTTAATATGTTAAGTAGGAGGATGCAAGACTGTCGGGTCCTATTGTGGTGCTGTGAAATGTATCATATAATTTATTGGTGAGAAGATGCGCGTTTCTTTGGAGTTGATGAAACCACTCGGCTTGCATTTTAATTCTAATCTACTAACCCAGGGTGGGGATATTTGGGTACTAACCCCCAAGGTCCCTCCTTTTTTTTTTTTTTTTCTCCATAGATAATACTTGGATATAGAGCCACCTACTTGCTGTAAAACAAGTGGAAGTAACTTCTAAATCCTCCAGTCCTGACCATAGTGATGCCCATGTATCAGATACAAGATTTTACTATAATTGACTCTTTTATCAGTGTGAACGATGCTGTATGTGTAGGACTCTTGACGGGATCCGGACCAGAACGTGCCAGGTTTTCTATGCTACATCTTTGTGCCAATTTGGGAAGTGTGAATAGGGCACACAGGATGCCAGTTGTATGCAGGCCTCTCGGGTACAATCTAGGGGTGGCACAAGTAGTATTTTTACCCCTAAATGTCGTCATTTATTTTCCAGCTTAAAAAACATGGTACAATTGGCAATAGACAATGAAGCAGCTTGATCAGCGCACTTCAATGGGGAGGGGGGGGGGGAATTATATTAAAATTTTAATACTTATAGAAAATCAATGGTTCATTGAGCTCTTCATGCCCGTGCTCCCTTATCTGAGGCGTGCCTTGTTCCTGCTGTATAAAGTTGTCCAATTAATCCACAATGCTTCATTATAATGTAATCACTATGGGGGCACTATTTTATTGTAACCTTTAGCTGATAACTTTATAACTTTAAGATGAGCAATCTATATATAAACAAGCTGATAAACTAGGTTATCTGTGCAAACTAGAAAACTAGATAGAGAATATAAATATATATCTAGAAACTCAATGATACTGAACGGTGCTACTGTTATCCAGCAGGGAATGTAGTGTTACTTGTTCCCTTTCTTCAGTATGTTTGTTAGTATATTGTCCGTAACCAATTCCCTAATGCTTGAAATCGCTGTAGACCCCCAGTCCATGGTTACCCTGACTTTCCTCTCTTAATTTGGATATTGGGTATTTCCTTTCCACTTATGTGACAAACATCAACAGCTCTACCCCCATATATCAGTGGACCACTGTGTATGAAGCATTTTGTTACCTAGGAGGCTGCAAGACTGTTGGTCGAGAAAACAAGCTCCACCCTTTTAAATATGGGAACTGTCAAAGTAAAGTGATGGAATAGACAGTGGATTTAGTTAAATATATTTACTAGCTGGTTTACTTGCACTTTCAGATGTTTACAGCCTACTTTTGAGTCCTGCATTTCTCAGCCATGGGAGTAGCCTCATTCTGATCTACATGGAGGTGCTTAATAACACATAAATCGAATGTAGTGCTCCCCCTGGTGGCCACAGCCAGGAATCATGTCTTCCATCCACACCCCCGCCGTTTGTATGTCCCCCCTCCAGTCCTCTGTGTGTATGGTGAATTTAAAGGGAAATAGTACCGCAAATAATTGGGCTTAAATCCTGAAACATAAAATTCTGTTGAATTGTTCTATCTGCAGAACACAGTAGTAAACTTGTTTTAATTTAAATAGAGCAAATTGTAGCAGCCATTTTGGATAATTAAGTCATGAGTTGGGATAGCTCACTAACTGTATTATGTCAGTTGTTTTTATATCACATCAGTAGCTGTAATTTATTTTTGTATAAAAAAACAAAACCTCAATTCTATCAACTATTTCCTACCTCCTGTGAGATTTTATCATGCAAAATGGCTGCTATTTGCATTTTTTTTTTATTAATATACATTTTAAGAATTAATTGGACTGTAACCGTCACTGATTACTCCCCACCCAGCCGCTGTGTCCTGTAAGTCTCCACATGGAGTAGTATTATAACGTCACCCCTCTTTCACATGCTTACATGGCTGAGATCTGAGACTCCTCCTACTTCACGGCAGTGCCTGGGGGGAGTGGTCAAACAAAGTGCCCTCCCCCTTTAAAGCTTACTCTTTATATTATCAGACCTGCATAAATGATTGTCAGATAATCTATTTATCTTTGGATTTTATATAATTAATTCAATAATATTTTGGCCACAAGTCAAAGACATCAGATAATAAAGATTTAAAAAACAACAACTTGTCTCGTTTTGTGATTGTGAGGCTGGTGAAACGCTAGTTTCCAACTCGTTCATTCATTCATCATCAGCAACAATTATTTATATAGCGCCAGCAGATTCCACAGCAGATCTGCAAAATGTCACCAAGGTGCCCCCCCAGTGCCTGGGCTCGGAGCCAGCAGGACCATGAGGCTTTTATCTGGCCAAGTATTCCAAATACCTTTTTGTTGCTTATTTGTGTCCTAAGTTTAATGTTATTGTATTTGGCTGGTAACATTAGATGCAGACTAGGGACAGGGAAAGAGAAGGTGTAATCGGGGCCTTTTGTCTGGATCAGGTGTGTTCCTGACACTTGTTACCTGGGGGGTTATACAAACAGGGCAATCTCTCCATAATAATGGGGGGGGGGCACTCCCTGGACCCCTGCAGAGGGGCTATTGTGTGGTGTGGAGGGGTATTCAGAGCTACAGCCCAGCTCATCTTGTAGAACATGAATGGTATTTATACAGCTGTGACTTCACCTGGATAAACAATGGGGGAGTGAGCTCAGGCTGTGTTCTATACAAGTGCTTTCATCCATACTTATATCTGTAAGGTGCCCAAAAGTAAGTCACAAATCTGGCTTATATGGAGGATGGTATGTTCTGAGTCTGACCACGGTCGCCTCTGCTCTGCAGCTATGGAGTGGGGGTTAATATCCAGAGTAATATAAAGTATACACAGTTGTAGTTCAGTAACCATTGTATAGCAGCAGTCTGTATGCTGTCAGTAACTTGGTAATAACATGGTTGGAGCTGTGACATCTCACTACCCTGGAGGCAGCCATGTTGCTGTAGTCTTATGGACATTGTTCCACACACAAATCGCTGCCTCCACTGAGGTTACCAAAACATTTAAGTTTTTTTTCTGTACAGTGGTTATTTTCACAGGGGACCTTGGAAAAGGGGTGAGTTCAGAAGTTGCTTGGTGTAATAATTTGACCATTGTGTTTTCATGGTAATGGGGCACCAGGGGGCGCTCTTCCATTGCAGTCTGTGGGTGACTTAGTTTGGAAAGGAAGCAGCTAACAAATAAATCCAATATTTACAGCAGACCAAAGAATTATGGCTCAGTCCTTTATGGACGTGCTATGAGGAGGCTGAACATAAATTCTAATAAACTATTATCGGCAGCCTGCATGGTGTCTTCAGGGGTATTTACTGGCTAATTGAGTTTCCAGGGTGGGGGGAGGTGACTATCTCCCACTGTGCTATTTATATCTTCCCAAACATTCCAACCATCCCTATTATAGGCAACCTGTGCCCCCCCCTCCCCCCTCCCCTCTTGGCTCCTCCCCCTCATACTATTGTGTACACCATTCTATTGTTATGGCTCCTCATTACTTTCCAGTCTCTTGCTCAGTTACCATCACTTATATCTATACCCAGCAGTCTAATGGCTAATGCTGAGGGATCCTCTGTTCCTCAATTTGATGCTCAGTCTGATGTCTGCCTACTGGCCGTGGACTCCATCAATGACCTGCACGATGTACCCCTGGATGAGCCTCCCCACGGTACTGAAGGTAAGTGCCATTCATAAATTATATATAATATCTGGGCAATGCAGCAGCTTCTGTCCATCTTTATCATGGACACAACTTCCACAGGTGGATGTATCAGCAAGGGCTGAGCTGCCCTTAGAGGGGTCTGTGCCGTGATGGGGCCCAGCTGCCCTTAGAGGGGTCTGTGCAGTGACGGGGCCCAGCTGCCCTTAGAGGGGGGTCTGTGCAGTGACGGGGCCCAGCTGCCCTTAGAGGGGGGTCTGTGCAGTGACGGGGCCCAGCTGCCCTTAGAGGGGGGTCTGTGCAGTGACAGGGCCCAGCTGCCCTTAGAGGGGGGTCTGTGCAGTGACGGGGCCCAGCTGCCCTTAGAGGGGGGGTCTGTACAGTGACTGGGCCCAGCTGCCCTTAGAGGGGGGGTCTATGCAGTGACGGGGTCCAGCTGCCCTTAGAGGGGGGTCTGTGCAGTGACGGGGCCCAGCTGCCCTTGGGGGGGGGGGGGGCTCTGTGCAGTGACGGGGCCCAGCTGCCCTTGGGGGGGGGGGGGGTCTGTGCAGTGACGGGGCCCAGCTGCCCTCGTCAGGGGGGGTCTGTGCAGTGATGGGGCCCAGCTGCCCTTAGAGGGCTCTGTGCAGTGACGGGGCCCAGCTGCCCTCGTCAGGGGGGGTCTGTGCAGTGACGGGGCCCAGCTGCCCTCGTCAGGGGGGGTCTGTGCAGTGACGGGGCCCAGCTGCCCTCGTCAGGGGGGGTCTGTGCAGTGACGGGGCCCAGCTGCCCTCGTCAGGGGGGTCTGTGCCCTATATTCCTATATACTGATGTAACACCCCCCTAGTGGTGTTTTAGTTAAACCTTTACCTCAGTGAATTCAGGAGGGGTCACCTAGAGGGTAAGCTAATAGTTTATGAAAAGTTACATAAACAGGTTACCATGGGGATAACCCAGCCCAGCCTGGAGACTGAGGGAGAGGAAGGAGGGGCTGTCAGCAAGGGGGAAAGGAGATAGGGAGAGAGGAGAGGAGAGTTGTAGCTGGGGACCTGGGGTGGAAGCTCCCAGGCTCCCCCAGCATTGCCTGGCTGTCTGAGCGTGGTGACTGCGCCAGGGCAAGGAATGTGTGCCCTGGATGAGGGGGAGAACTCCATGTCACTATAGAGAACCCAAGAGAGAGGGGGACACTGCGCATGGAAGAGGCCCTGGAGTGAGGGCTGCTACAAGAGGCCTGGTAGCTGTAGTGTCAGATCCTGAGGCTGAGAGTACACAGAGTGACGTGTCAGAGCACAGGAGACATTATCCCCGCAGAGGAGGGATGAGCTGCAGTTGAGAGGTACACAGAGTGTGTCAGAGCTGCATGGAGGAGAGGCTGCCTGCCTATTAGCATCCATGCATGTGCCCCTGCAGAAAGGGTGATCTGCAGTGAGTATGGAGTGCAAGAGACATGTAAATTATGTTATTTAACATCTGGATAACATTAAGAACTGAGCAGGAGGAGTGATAAGATATTTGCAACCATATTCGTATTTCTCATTAAGAACTGTGCTGGAGAGAGTAAGGAGATGTATATATTCTGCAACCATTATGATTATCGTGCTGGAGGAAGAGTGTAAATAAAAGTTCAGTTTGTTATAGAGATGGTCTGGCGCCCAAATTATTGTGACTTCTATTACACTGCACCAAAGTGACATTACCTGTGTCCCACTAACTACAAAGAAACACCTGCATGTGCAGGGACCCCCTGATCATTTACACCCATGCCCATCAGCTAGCCAGGGCTTGAGAAGGAGGTGCACTGTGTACCCTTTGCACCCCACACTACACACAGTGACAGGGGGTTACACTGATATTGGATGATAATGGTTTGTTAGTGACCAGATGAAGAGTGTTTGGGGTTGGTGTAAACACAATAACAACCAGTCATTACTGTAATGTAACTTAATGGATCTAATATCTGACTGATTGTACTTTTATAGTGAATTTCCCCAAGGTCCTTGAACACATTTCCTAAACATACAAATCTGTTTATAACATTATCTATCCTCCCCATGTGGGGTCATTTGTGCCTTTAGGAATCTGCACACTGAAAAATGAAACATTATTCTACAATAAAACCTAATATTAAACCCAACTAAAATAATTTTATTTTTTCTTGCGCAATATCTTGTGTTTGCAACCATGTGGGTCTAAGGGGGGTAAAATGTAATTACATACACAATAACCCATGAATTATTGTAAGTGCCCATATATGCTCCATATGATGATTAACCGCAGATTGATATACTATAGAGAGGGGCAGAGCCAGGTATCGGAGGCAGAGCGGGGGGATGTGGTAAGTTGGGGTGAAGGGCACAGAGGGGTTGTGGCCAGGTGAGGCTGCCTATGTTATGGATTAAGAAGACTGAGCCTTTAATACACTATCACTAAGTGGTCATTAATCCTGTATTGTTGTTTCAGCTTCCCCCAAGGTCTCCACACCCCGCACTGAAAATCTATCCAGCTGCCCCTACAGCCGATGCAGCTTCGTCTGTCTGAACATCACTCTGGCCTTCTTTATGCTGGCGCTCCTAGTTAACATCTGTGTAGTATTGTACATTTATCTACTTGGTAAGTAACTCTGAAAGCAGCCATCTTGTATCAAACATTCAAAATGGCCTCCACAGCGGCTATATAAGAACAGCCAATAGCATGGAGCCACTGTTAGTAAGGGAGGGGGGGGGGGGGGGGGGGGGGCAGGTTACAGGAAGCATTTGTGCCAATATGAATGGATGACTTATCTCTCTCTTTTTCTCTCTTTCTCTCTCTCTCTCTATATCAATCTATATATCTAAATCTATCTCTATCTCATATCTATCTATATCGAATCAGCCACTGTCACAATGATGCATAAACAAGCTATAACAGTAGGTGGAGGAGCAGCTTTACAGGATCACTCAACCCCAAAACTGGAATGTTCACATATGAAAGGTAGAATACGCTGCTCAGTGTTACCCTGTCATATTACCTCCCCTCTCATCTACACACAGCTGAAGCTTCTCACATACTCTGGACAGTGTCTGATGTAGGTCAAAAAGCTAAATTTTCAGTCATTTGAGGTGTTGTCATTAATGCCCCTGTCTATAAATCCACTAATCCCCTCAGTGCATGTCTGCCCGGCTGTCACTCAAACTCTGCCTGCTCCATTCAGTGACATCTCCCTCCTAAGATGGCAGCAAAGAGGATGATACATCTTTATAGGTATTCTATGTATATCATTCAGCTCAGTAATACACAGCCTTTAATATACATTAATGCTTAAACAGAATTTTCATCTCTAATTGAAACGTTATTGCCAGGTAAATACAATGAGTCCTAATTGGTTCACTAGGGGTCACTGTTTACTGGAGTCCATGAGGTGGGTGTGCACCATGGCAGCTCTCATGAATACATGCAAATATAGTGAGACCGCAGGTTCTGCATGTATAATGATTTATGCTAATGACTAGGAGAAGAAAGTAACAAGAAACTAATAATGCGCCCATCTGACAGACACCTGACCAGTAACCCCCTCTCTATTCTCTGCAGAAAACCGGGATGAAGTGCTTCACTCGCTCGCTGAAAGACTGGACGCTCAAACACAGATCCTGCGACAAATGGCCGCAAACCATCACTTTCAGGGATATAATACAAGTGATCTCTGAGGGGCTTCACCCGGCTGGAACAGAGCAGTTCTGTTGGATGTCAGGATGGCGTTTTGTACGGCTTTATGGCTCTCCAATGTGTTTTATCCCTGGTACTATGGGCATTGTGATCTATAAACCATGACACACAATTCAACAAGACCAATGGACAGTGGCACAAAATATTGAAGGATCTCTAATCCTTTTTTTGTATAAGTAAATAAGGGGTGAATGTATAGAATATTCTTGTTATTGGACTAGATTTATGATGACTGCAGAGCTCACTATTTAGCACTGCTCCATTGTTTGCCTTCTCTTCCCATGGAATCTCTGTATCTCCTCCCAGTTTTATTCAGGAAAATACATTTTTTGAAGTTCTTCCCTTTACCTCTGCTGATTAGGCATGAAATGGGTGATTCTTATTGTACTTCTGCTGTGAATAAAAAGACACAAAGTGTAAGTGAAAAATGTGTTGTGTTGTGAAGGCCAAATGGGAAGGATTGTGGACTCTGATCTGGTTTGGCCCTTTCCACATTTCAGTGTCCCCAGCGTCCTTAGGAACCTCTGTTACATGCAAAACAACTTAAACTTGGGCAGCGTCATATAAATAAGAGAAATTCAGTTCCCATAATCTGACCATACACTACAATCTGATCAGTCAATCCGATCCTTGTTTTATCAAATTGGTAAAAGAATCAACTTGACAACAGATCTAATACAATCAAGTATTGTTGGCCAAAGCTCAGAGCACATTTATAGTGTGTGTGTGTGTGTGTGTGTGTGAAGCAATCACTTTTTTTTTTTTTTAAGATTGGTTTTAAGATGATCGGATTGTAACGTGTGTAGGTCCATTGTACACAGATGTGATTGCACAGATCTATAACTGTCGTTTCACAAACAAATTGAGGTGAGAGAGATTAACTTTAAGAAAGAAACTGTCCCTCAGTACAGCAGTTCTGTGATGAGTAATGATGTATCCGATATTACTGCTCCATATGAAGTGATGTGATCATTTGGGGATGACGGGGTATTGTCACACCACAGACACTTCCATGACAAACTCTATTTTGTGTTACCTTCTCTGCAGGTATTCAAACACTAGCTCATATAACCCAGCGACAGGCAGCTAAGTGATGATGTCATAGGGGAGGGACGGATAGTGTTCAGTGTTGCTATTGGATGTATGTTTACAATGTATTATTCGAACTGTAGAGAACTGCCGCTATCATTGTGCATAGTGCTGCGATGTCTCTGCAGGCCGCCCCCTCGCCCACTAGAGCTACATTTAGAAAACATATGGCTGAAAAATGCTGCTGAGATTCACAGAAGGTATTTCTAGGTGCATATTTCTTGGAGAAATATTAGTCATATGTGACTTGTGCCTGTGGTTGCCATGGTAGTCATAACTCATTAATAGCAACCTGAAGAAGGAAAAAAAATACAAGGGAAATGGTACATACCAACATTCTATAGCTGGCCACGGTTATTCTAATTGTACTGACGTGAATCTTAGTTTTCCTTTTGATTTTATTATATATTTTGTTAATTTGTTTAAAGCAGCAATCGCATGAAAAAAAAACAGGTGTATTTTTTTCTTATGATTCTGGACTACCATAGCAACCACAGTCACATTTCACATGATGTAGTGAGCAGAGAGGCTTTGGAATGCCACTCTGGGCTCTATCTATGTATATTAGTCTGATTTGAGTTGCTGGTATATATGGCATTTTGTATTCATTTTATCCAGCTGCTACGTTTCATCACACAATAATACACTTGTATTGCAGTCACATTATCACCCGAGCAGATGTTCATTAGGTAAATGAATTGCTGAGTTTTATTTAGTATCTCATTCACTGAATTCTGTGCTGGATCATACGACCGCTGCAGCGGATATTGCATACAATTACTGGAGCTTTGTCTCCAGCTATGACCTGTGACCGTTATCTAATAACATCTCTGAACACGTCATTAGAGCACCGAGGATACCATGGACCGGTGAGACCAGACCGGACATTTATGATGACATATACATTATGTATGAACTTATCTCCTTTATGTTGTCTTTTTAACCCGTAATAAGGGGATTTCAACAGATGATTTACGGAGTTGTTACTGTGCCTGTAATCATGTGATATCCCACATTATTTATACTTATGTGAATAATAGCCATGTTCCTTCCTTAATGTGACATTTATGCTGCCTATATGCTGTATATGCAGTAAAGTATCTTAGATCTATCGATGTTACTGAGGCTCATGTCATATACATATGTTTTAAAGGAGTTTATATCATATTTGTATTTATTTTTTGTTGCTGCTTTCTTCTAATATCAACTACAATTCTGTTTGTGACATTGGCCACAATGCACCATGACAGAGCGCGAGGAAAAGAGACCGTTTACTAATCTGAACCTGTCTGAGTGGAGGCCGCACACAGTTAGTTTATGTCCTGTAAAGGTTCGTATATATCCCATATGATCATCTATACTGGAAGCTATTTATAGCAATATATCTACAGAAAGACTTTATATATGTCCTGTCTCCGCGTCTGATACAATTATCCTCATATAAGATCTACTATTAGGTCTCATTTACACATGTGTAAAACTGTTGTTGTGTTCAAAATGGAAACTACTCGACTACACCGCCGGGTAAAACCTGCCAGCGAGGGACCGATGTGACCCCTATGCGGGCCGGTCCCTACACGGTGCTGTGTACACTGCCACAAATGACCACAAGAACATGGTGTCTCACAGTTAGCTCTGCCACGTATCTGATCGCTGTCTCCCATGTTTTACATATTGCACTTTTCTAATCTGCTGTAGTCGTAAAGTGGTCAATGCGTTCACTACCTGGTAAGTAAATAGACGTCTTCCATAGTGTCCTTGCGACATTTGTTGCATCATTTTGATCTTTAACTTTTTAAAAATGTCTCCAGTCTAAAAGTCTGTTAATAATATTCCCTAGAGCCTGTGGAGCTCCAGAAGCCAAGTTATGCTGCTCCATGTCTCTTCAGCTGAACTACAGCACCCAGCAGGATCTGCATAGCAGAGCTCACGGGAAGTAAACTTACAACAATTACAACTTGAGAATAACAACATGAGACGTATAGTTACATCTTATTGGCTGACACAAGTGACAATTTTATTTGGTATAAAGTCCCATTTGCTCCTGGTTTCCAACCTTTCGATTGAAACATTCAATACGCAGTGATAAGGCACACATGGAGGACAGGTCAGAGGTAACAAATATGTGTATATTAAAAATATTCTATGGAACAGTGAGGACTCTTAGTAGCGTTAAGTCCTTCTCATCCTCTGTTAAATACATTTCTTCATCCAAAATACAGGTTCTCCGCGAAAGTCACAATATGGGGTCTGCAAACAGGAGCCAGTTCTTTCCTGATCTGTTGACTGAAGATGAGGAGGAGGAGCCGGCGGTGGTTGAGGAGGAGCCAGTGATGGATGAGGAGGAGACGGTGGTGGTTGAGATGTGGAGCTGAGTAGAGGAGGAGCCGGAGGTGGTTGAGATGTGGAGCCGAGTAGAGGAGGAGCTGGTAGTGGTTGAGGAGGACGAGGAGCCGGAGGTGGTTGAGATGTGGAGCCGAGTAGAGGAGGAGCTGGTAGTGGTTGAGGAGGAGTGGACCCGAGGAGAGAAGCAGGAGGAGACAGTGGTGGTTGTGATGTGGAGCCAAGTAGAGGAGGAGCCGGAGGTGGTTGAGATGTGGAGCCGAGTAGAGGAGGAGCTGGTAGTGGTTGAGGAGCCCGAGGTGGTTGAGATGTGGAGCCGAGTAGAGGAGGAGCTGGTAGTGGTTGAGGAGGACGAGGAGCCGGAGGTGGTTGAGATGTGGAGCCGAATAGAGGAGGAGCCGGAGGTGGTTGATAAGGAAATGTGGAGCAGAAGAGAGGAGGACAACATTGGGGTAATGAAGCTGATTGATCAGTGTGTACAGACAGGGGTGGTCCAGACATTGGGGAGGATGAAGGGGGTGGTGATAGAGGTGTTGATGAGGGAGTAGGATGTTGGGTAGCTTTGGAGACAGCCATGTTTTGAAACATGCCTTCAGGTAGCAGGCTACCCAGATTACCCATGTTCTGAACAGGGTTTGACAAGCGATACCCCAGGTGATAGTAGAAGTCCTGCTTGTCATGGGTGGTAAGGTATAGATTTCGGAAGCCCCTTCCTTTAGCATATCTCTCGGTGGCATCCATTAGCTTCCGACCATAGCCTTTACCACGAAGCTCGACACTAACCACCACCGACTCAACAAACAGGCTGTCCTGGAGACCCACCACCCTACAGAGACGGGCATGACCGAGAGCGGGGCCTGCAGGGGCTATGATGAGTACCAGGCACACAGGGAACTCATCAGAAGAACGCTGTAAGGAGTGCATCCGAGCTCCCAGACTTCTCCGCCATGTTTGGTTCAGGAGTTCAGCACAAGACTCCGAGAGATCTAGGCGATGGTGCAGAGGAACAAGGACAAGATTGGCTGGTGAGGCCACCCTGTGAGTAAGGGCAAGAAGGAAGAGCGAATTGATGCCGAGAGTATGTTACCCTTCCCCCCAAGTGAGTAGGGAAAGCTGCCATTTTGTTGTCCAAACTGATATTTATGAGAATGGTGAGTATCAGTTCACTAGCAACCAGTCACATCACTGAGGCATGAGGCACACAGTGAAGAGGAGGCATTTTCAGGAATATTGGTTCAGACCACAATATAGCTGCCTCCATTGTGTGTAGACAACTGATGTACTTTAAACTCCAAATAGGTGACACTTCCATAGTGGTACCACTATGGGAAAATTAAATAAAATATAAATCCTATAGGAATTATAACACTATCAGGGCCGTAACTAGGGCTGTACGATAGGGGGCGCAGTTTATGAATATTTTAAGTAGATTTGGTTAAAATTGAGGGGAGGGGAAGTTTTCTTTCTCACCCAGGTGCTAAAATGTAAAGTTACTGCTCTGAACATCGTTACATATGTAATCCGTAGGGGAAAGTTTTTCTGCTTTTATTGTTTATGGGTTGAAACAAGCACAGAAATCCCATCAGGAAAATCCCTCCAAAGTCCTGACCCCAACATGCAGCTGTCAGTGGAAATACATCATACTGAGAGCAGGGTGATCTCCTGTCATATACTGCACATGACAGCCAGAAGAACATGCATGGACTCAGCCATGTTACATGCCAGACATGGAGACTGCATACAGAGTGTGCTGAACAATGACCAATGTCACCCCATTAGGGCACCAACAACTCACCCTGTTCCAGAGCTCTCGCCCATGTGCTCCCGTGGTCTCAGCCCTCCGACCAATCACATAGCGCAACGTCACTGACTCAGCTGTGAGCAGCACGGTGCATGCCGGGATATGTGGTCTTACATTTTCACTGCAGTAACCATTACGGCCACCAGATGGCGCAGGAACATCTCATGACAAGACGCCGCACACTGCAGAGTACTGCTGTACTGTTGTGCAATAACTGACACAACCACAAGAGGGCGCAGGATGAGAGGCCGCACACTGCAGATGTACTTTTATTATTAATAATCCCTATTAAAATAACAAAACGTTATTAGGTATATTTAAAAGCATATGTATTAATACTATCCATTTATATCTTTGTATAAGTTAAAATTAATAGGGTAAAAAAAGAAAGTTTTAAAATGTTGTAATTGTACAACCTCTATTCCCATTAAGCAAGGTATGATTACTTTTTATAGTTGGTCAACCCTTCATTTATAATTTGTCCGTATTGTGCAATTTTAATCTTTCAAAGATAAATCTTTCCGATCAAAAAATGACATATTATATATTTTACCTTATTCTTTAAGTATAGTTCTCAGAGGTCTTAAGTGTCATATATTCAATCAAGATATATCAAGGTTGATTTGTGTGTTAAGTGTCATGCTATTAATCAGCTTGGGAATAAAGGTCCATTGTACAATTACCACATTTTAAAACTTTCTTTCTTACTTTATTCCATTAATTTTAACATATTTCACCAAATACAAAGATATAAATGGAGGGTATTAATACATATGCTTTTCAATATACCTAATAAAGTTTTGTAATTTTAATAGGGATTGTTTCCTGTATTAATTGTTAACTACAGAGTGCTATAATAAGAGAAAATTTTTTTCTCTTCTTTATGATTATATGTCTAATATCTCTTTTGGAATAAGCACCAGTGCTCTATGCATTCATAAATAAAATATATTTAACTTTAAGCTAGATAAAATTGAAGAGCATTTTTTGTTCACAAGATAAACCACTATTCACGGTAATTCTGTGCGAAGGTTGTTTGAAAACAAGAATAGTACTGCCGGACACTGTTTATTTTACCCCCGTACTGCGCAATAACAATCACAGCCACAAGAGGGCGCAGGATGAGCCACCGCACTCTGCTGATATTCTCCCGTACTGTACGACAAAAATCACGGCCACAAGGTGGCGCAGGATGAGACTAAACAATGTGCTGATGTACTCCCGTACTGTGCAATAATAATCACGGCCACAAGGTGGCGCAGGAGGAGACCCCGAACAATGTGCTGATCTACTCCCGTACTGTGCAATAATAATCACGGCCACAAGAGGGCGCAGGATGAGCCACCGCACTCTGCTGATATTCTCCCGTACTGTACGACAATAATCACGGCCACAAGGTGGCGCAGGATGAGACTAAACAATGTGCTGATGTACTCCCTTACTGTGCAGTAATAATCACGGCCACAAGGTCGCGCAGGATAACATCCCGTACAATGTGCTGATGTAATTCCGACCTGTGCAATAATAATCACGGCCACAAGGTGACGAATGAACATCACACAATGGGACGCCCTACACTGTGCTGATGTACTCCCGTACTGTACAATAATAATCACGGCCACAAGGTGGCGCAGGAGGAGACCCCGAACAATGTGCTGATCTACTCCCGTACTGTGCAATAATAATCACGGCCACAAGGTGGCACAGGATAAGACCCCGGACAATGTGCTCATCTACTCCCATACTGTGCAATAATAATCACGGCCACAAGGTGGCGCAGGATGAGACCCCGGACATTGTGCTGATGTACTCGCGTACTGTGCAATAATAATCACGGCCACAAGGTGGCGCAGGATGAGACTGCGGAAAATGTGCTGATCTACTCCCGTACTGTGCAATAACAATCACGGCCACAAGGTGGCGCAGGAGGAGACCCCGCACAATGTGCTGATTTACTCCCATACTGTGCAATAATAATCACGGCCACAAGATGGCGCAGGATAAGACCCCGGACAATGTGCTATCGTACTCCCATACTGTGCAATAATAATCACGTCCACAAGGTGGCGCAGGATGAGACCCCGGACTATATGCTGATGTACTCCCATACTGTGCAATAATAATCACGGCCACAAGGTGGCGCAGGATGAGACCCCGGACTATATGCTGATGTACTCCCATGATCGTGGATATGATGTTTGGGGGTCCACATACTTTAGGCCGTGTAGTGTATATTAACATTGAGGGTCACATACCGGCTGACTCTGACACGTAGCAGATGTAAATATAGATACAGGAAACATTTCTTAGCTTCTTCTTCTTCTTTTCACTTCTTTATTTTTACACTGGTCATATTTGCAGAGTATTTATGCTTTCCAGGAATTGATTTTAACATATTTACTGCCCCCCACCCCCCCAGACCAGCGTTCCTGTCACCCTGAGGTGTTCATTACGCTGTTACTTTTATTAAACTGATATCTCACAATCTCCTGATCTGGTACTGTGGGTGGGTGACACTTTGTAACAATGTTATAACTGTCCTCATAGCGCAGTATCAGAGACAAGTAGATTCGATACAATGTAGATATGATGATACCGTTCTGCCACAGTCACATGAGGGCAAAGAAACATTTCATAGGAGTATATGAGGGTTGGCATGTAAAACATGGTATATAAGGTGCGATATATGAGGCTTGTATGGGGAGCCCAACACACCTCATGTGATAAATGAGGTGCAGTATGAGGGGTGATATAAAAGGTGCAGTGTAAGAGGTATGATATATAAATATATCTAATATATAAAAGCCTAGTGGCGTGTGTTAGTGTGTGTGTGTGTGTGTGTGTGTGTGGAAAAAAACTACCGGATGACAGAGTGCTCAAGCTGCAGCGCCACCTGCTGGGCGGAGTTATATACTACACTGACCTACTAAATTCTTAGCATTATCTAATCTAATATATAAAAGCCTAGCGGCGTGTGTTAGTGTGTGCGTGTGTATGGAAAAAACTATTTTCTCAGAAAGGGCTCATCCAATTGACCTGAAATTTGGTATACTGACATTATATGACAAAAAAATTATAATAGTGAAGTCAGTTAACTTCCATCATCCCCCCTTCCCCCCGTGGGAGGGGTAGTAAAGGCTAAATTTACGAGTTGAGGGCTCAAACTAATTTTCGTGAGGTAATTTTACCTCATGAACACACATGCAGTGTTAGTGTGTGTGTGTGTGTGTGTGTGTGTGTGGAAAAAACTACCGGGTGACAGAGTGCTCAAGCGGCAGCGCCATCTGCTGGGCGGAGTTATATACTACACTGACCTACTAAATTCTTAGCATTATCTAATATATAAAAGCCTAGCGGCATGTGTGTGTGGCGATGAAGATGACAAGAACCTTTTTAACACCTTAAGTAGCTTGATTTGACTAGAATGCATGAGTATCATGCACGGGTTAACTTGTATAATATATATATATATATATATATATATATATATGTATATATATATATATATATATATAAGAGGCGTGATAGATGAACTGTGATATATAAGGTGCATTATATGAGGGGTGATATATAAGGTGCATTATATGAGGGGTGATATATAAGGTGCAGTATATGAAGTGTGATATATAAGGTGCAGTATATGGGGAGTGATATATAAGGTGTAGTATAAGAGGTGTGATAGATGAATAGTGATATGTAAGGCGCAGTATATGAGGTGTGGTATATGAGGGGTGATATATAAGCAGGGCTGCCGAGAGGGGGGGGGGGGGAGCGGGTACTAATTACCCGGGCCTGGGCATGCCAGGGGGCCTGGCCCAGGATCCTCGCTGCCGACAATTTTTTTTTGTATTTTTTTTTTTCCAAAACTATTTTTTTTCTTGTTTTTTTTGCGGCAGGGGTTGGGGGGGGGGGCTCGGTCGTTGGTGGGGGGAGCAGGGTAGTTAAAAAAAAACATACTCACGTGATCGCGGCGGGGGGAGAAGGGTAGTTAAAAAAAAAAACATACTCACGTGATCGCGGCGCCTGCGTCCCTCCTCTCTGCTCCATTCAGACTGAATGCTGGGCGTGACGTCATCATGCCCGGCATTCAGTCTGAATGGAGCAGAGGACCAAGAAAAAAGAGAGAAGAAGAGGAAAAGTTAAGTAAAGGGAGGAAAACGGGGGGGGGGGGGGGGGGTAGGGCATGGCACAGAGGGGTTTAAAAATGGGGGGGGGGCATGTCACGGAGGGGTTAAAAAATGGGGAGAGCATGGCACAGTGGGGTTAAAAAATGGGGGTGAGCATGGCACGGTGGGGTTAAAAAACGGGGGGGGGAGCATGGCACAGTGGGCTTGAAAAAGGGGGGGCATCATAGTATAGTGTGATGAAGGGGAGCCAGGTGAAGGGGCAAAAGCAGCATGGAGGGCGCAGTGTGATCATAAGGCATGGCGATGATGAAGGGGCACATTATTGTAATGTTGGAGCTGGAGGAAGGCCTAATTATTAATCGTGAGTGGTATTGATTTAACGCCAGGGTTGTTTGGAATTATCTAAATGTAGCCATTTTTTTCCAAATAGGGCCCCCAGGATTCCAGGATCCAGACAAGCCGCAACTAGAGAAACATGCAGCCACAGGTGGTGAAAGTGAGAAGAACAGGTAGGAGAGAGCAGGACAGTATGTGAAATGTTGTGATTCTAGTAGGGTCAATGCCAATTTTTGGTGAGTGTTCTGCCCAATGTAAGGTGGAGGCCAAGACTGAACTCTTTGTGTACACACTGCATTCTTTCTATTCTACACTGTGGTGCTAGATGCCCTGAAAGTCAGGAGTGTTTGGACAGAGAGAGATTTTGATGTATTAGGCACGCCCCAATGGTGCATTTGCCACGCCCCCAAATGCATGATCACACCTCCGAAAAATTTAGTGCCACCATAAGGCGGCGCATTTTTTTTTAGCATTCACGACTATAAGGGGGGCCCCATGAATTTGTTTTACCGGGACCCTGAATTCCTCTTGACAGCCCTGTATATAAGGTGCAGTAACTGAGGTGTGATATATAAGGGGTGATAAAATAAGGTGCAGTATATGAAGCGTGGTATACAAGGTATGATATATAAGGTGCACTATATGAGGGGTGATATATAAGATGCAGTATATGAGGTATGGTATATAAAGGACAATATAAGAGGCGTGATAGATGAACTGTGATATATAAGGTGCCCTTCTGCTCCACGGGAGGTTTCTGTCCTCCCTGAGCTCGCCTTAGGACACCTGCGTTACGGTTTGGTATATAATATGCAGTATATGAGGTGTGATGTATAAGATGCAGTATATGAGGTGTGTTGTATAAGATGCAGTATATGAGATGTGATATATAAGGTGCACTATATGAGGTGTGGTATATAACATGCAGTATATAAGGGATGATATATAAGTTGCAGTATAAAAGGCGTGATAGATGAACAGTGATATATAAGGTGCAGTAAATGGGTTGTGGTATATGAGGGGTGATATAAGGTGCCGTATATGAGGGGTTATATATAAGATGCAGTATATGAGGGATGATATAACAGATGCAGTATATGAGGTATGATGTATAAGATGTAGTATATGAGATGTGATATATCAGATGCAGTATATGAGGTGTGATATATAAGGTGCAGTATATGAGGGATGATATATAAGGTGCAGTATATGAGGGATGATATATAAGATGCAGTATATGAGGTGTGATGTATAAGATGCAGTATATGAGGTGTGATATATAAGGTGCAGTATATGAGATGTGATATATAAGATGCAGTATATGAGGGATGATATATAAGGTGCAGTATATGAGGGATGATATATAAGGTGCAGTATATGAGGTGTGATGTATAAGATGGAGTATATGAGATGTGATATATAAGATGCAGTATATGAGATGTGATATATAAGATGCAGTATATGAGGTGTGATATATAAGGTGCAGTATATGAGGTGTGATATATAAGATGCAGTATATGAGGTGTGATGTATAAGATGGAGTATATGAGATGTGATATATAAGATGCAGTATATGAGATGTGATATATAAGATATAGTATATGAAGCGTGGTATACAAGGTGTAATACATAAGGTGCACTATATGAGATGTGATATATAAGATGCAGTATATAAGGTGTGATATATAAGATGCAGTATATGAGGGATGATATATAAGGTGCAGTATATGAGGTGTGATGTATAAGATGCAGGTTATGAGGGATGATATATAAGGTGCAGTATATGAGGGATGATATATAAGGTGCAGTATATAAGGTGTGATATATAAGATGCAGTATATGAGGTGTGATATATAAGGTGCCGTATATGAGGGGTTATATATAAGGTTCAGTATATGAGGTGTGATATATAAGGTGCAGTATATGAGGGATGATATAAAAGATGCAGTATATGAGGTGTGATATATAAGGTGCAGTATATGAGATGTGATATATAAGATGCAGTATATAAGGTGTGATATATAAGATGCAGTATATGTGGTGTGGTATATAAGGTGCAGTTTATGCGGTGTGATGTATAATATGCAGTATATGAGGGATGATATATAAGGTGCAGTATATAAGGTGTGATATATAAGATGCAGTATATGAGGTGTGATATATAAGATGCAGTATATGAGGGATGATATATAAGGTGCAGTATATGAGGTTTGATATATAAGGTACAGTATATGAGGTGTGATATATAAGATGCAGTATATGAGGTGTGGAATATAAGATGCAGTATATGAGGTGTGGTATATAAGATGCAGTATATGAGGTGTGATATATAAGATGCAGTATATGAGGGATGATATATAAGGTGCAGTATATGAGGTGTGATATATAAGGTACAGTATATGAGGTGTGATATATAAGATGCAGTATATGAGGTGTGGTATATAAGATGCAGTATATGAGGTGTGATGTATAATATACAGTATATGAGGGATGATATATAAGGTGCAGTATATAAGGTGTGATATATAAGATGCAGTATATGAGGGATGATATATAAGGTGCAGTATATGAGGTTTGATATATAAGGTACAGTATATAAGGTGTGATATATAAGATGCAGTATATGAGGTGTGATATATAAGATGCAGTATATGAGGTGTGGAATATAAGATGCAGTATATGAGGTGTGATATATAAGATGCAGTATATGAGGTGTGGAATATAAGATGCAGTATATGAGGTGTGGTATATAAGATTTAGTATATGAGGTGTGATATATAAGGTACAGTATATGAGGTGTGGAATATAAGATGCAGTATATGAGGTGTGATATATAAGGTACAGTATATGAGGAGTGATATATAAAATGCAGTATATGAGGTGTGGAATATAAGATGCAGTATATGAGGGGTGATATATGAGGGATGATATATAAAGTGTAGTATATGAGAGGTGATATATAAGAGTTATCTGTAGCTACAAGCAATCCTCTACATCCTGTGACCTTCACATTTCTATAATCTCTGAAATACATATTTTATTAACTGCTTATGTTCCTTACAAGAAATACTGTATCATATAATAAAGGAAACGGCTGAGACAGAGATCAGTATATTCTGTGGCAAAGTGTTGGTACATTTCAGTGACTGATAGTGATACACTCGCACTTTACAGATAAAAGCTAATTGCTGATTGGCTGCTTGCATGTTAGTAAGTGACCCACTGTGTGTCCTGGCAGTGAGTGGGCACTCAGGAGACCATCCTCTGTGAGCAGTCGGTGCCAGTCCAGCCCAGGTAACAGCGACACTGGAAGTGCCCGTCCATGTGTAGGAGGTCGGACTTGGTGGCCTCTCCAGAGACCAGGAATCCGCTGCCCTGCGGGTTCTTCCTGATGCTGAAGCTGTCGGGGTTCAGGTGAAACTGGGCGTCGGATGAGGAGTCTTTGCGCACACATCGCCCGTGTCCTGTGCACACGCTGCGGCTGCAGAGTGCAGCGCCACTCGTCACATTTACCACGTACATACCCAGCGTGTCATCTACATAGGACTTCACCTCCAGGCAGGTGTCCTGCAGCAAGAGTGGGACAGAGGAGCTTACACTCAACATGACTGAACATCAACAGACATCAAAGAAAAAGTCCATTTAGCAGATAGAAGTTGTATTATTGTCCACACTATTCACATGGTCACAGCTGCAGATATTGCACAGGACCAAGGACAGAGACCACAATAGATTTAAATAATTTTTTATCTTGTATCTATTTAAAGAACTGATCAGTTTCAGAGCTCAGTGATTCATTAAGGCAGGCAAAACGTGTTTTTAAGGAACCGCACATAAACTGGGCGTACGGACGTCCGTATTCAGCAAGCAGCGGATCTGTAGATACGTCTGGTGATGAATACAGGTCTAGGTCCGCTCCAACAGGCAAGACACTGTAGGATACGTCCAGTACATATGTAAATGAATGTATAGTGCCAAAAGAACGTAGAGAATTTTTTTTTTCATTAATGTCACCTGTTATATATATATATATACACATACACATACATGTATTAGGCTGCTATTAACGCCTAGCTGCATACACAGCCGTCATCACTAGCAATCAGCACTTACACCAGACCTGTAGCTGGTACAAGTGATACCACAGAATAGCACGTACCTTAGAGGGTCCAGCGTGCGCTCATCCTTGGCACCTTTACTGTACATACATCCAGCCCCCTCTCTGTTCCGCTGCTGAAACCGCAGGTTGTAGAAGGGTCCTTAATGCTCGAGGATGAATTGGACGATGCTGTTCTCTGTGACATATGGTTTTTGGGCACTTGCAGAGCAAATTTGTGCAAAATACGACTCGTAACGGCATTTACGCGCCTTAATGAATCAGGCCCAAAGTGAGGTACAGAGTTTCTATTCAATCTGTTGTCTACAATTAAAACTTAGTGAACTCTTAAAAATATAATTCTTGGACCTCTCGCAATCTGCTCCTTGCCTGGGATCTGGCCCCAATGAGGGTGTTCCCTACGTTTTCAGAATTGCAGGATAGACTAGGATTACCGCGAATATTTTTTTATCACTATCTGCAGTTTAGGCATCTTTATTGTTCCCTAAGAACTCCTCCCCCGTCAGATCATTGCTCGGCCTTAGAGTCTCTATGTCGTTCATCTACCATTACTAGAGGCTTAATATCCACTGTTTACCAGCTGATTAATAGCTTTGGTCAGCCGGATATAGAGCCGCACGAGTTGGCTTGGGACAGGACGCTGGGGAGACCCTGACACCAAAAGAATGGTCAAAGATAAGAAATAACAAAGCTAAAACATCAATTTCGGTGAGACTAAAGGAAAATTCATGTAAAATGTATTACAGGTGGTATTTAGTCCCCTCCCGTCTGCATTCTATCTGTCCTGCTTCCAGTGATCGATGTTGGAGGGGTTGCGGACTGCGGGGTACCCTGTTGCACGTTTGGTGGAGTTGCCCTAGACTGCAGTCTTACTGGCAGCAAATTCATAAACTAATTAAATCTGTGACACAGGTTAGGATGCCCGACTCCCCTCTTTACTCCCTTCTCCCCAGATGGCTCCCTGATGTCACCTGAACCCGTACAAAAACTCATTGGACATATACTGAATGCAGCTAAATGTTTGATTGCAGCTCACTGGAAAAATACTGCCCCCCCCATCGCTCTCAGCTACCATTAGCAAAATTTGGTCAATTTACAGAATGGAAAGCATTACAGCTGTTATTACAGATAAACCAGAGAATTTCCAAAATGCATGGTCTCCTTGGACGAGCCATTTCAATGCTGAACCCCCATTAACAACCGTCTGACACTCACCTGCTCCCATAAACTATGATTATTGGAGGCTTGGAACGTCTTACACTTTTAAATGGTAGTCATAGACAGCCTGATTATACCTCCTTATTGCCAAGTATGTCACTATTTTTCCTCTTCTCCATCTGGTACAGGGAATAATGGGTGATAAACTGTTCTCCCCCCCCCCTCTTTTTCTTCATCGAATCCCCCTTCCCCCATTGTTTGTCTTCCCCCTTCCCCCCAAACAACAAAAATAAGAATAACAACATTTTCGTTTCTTTACAGTAACATGCCAATTTACTATTTACTGTTACGAGTTTCTTTAATATGCATTTCTGTTACTTAAAGTGAAGTGTTTCACATATATGTTATATGATGTCTCACTTTCACACCTATGTTGTTTTGAAAAACTTTAATAAAAATTTACTTTTCAAAAAAAATAAAAAATATAATTCTTACACAACCTACAAAGACTCTTGAGATCTAAAAGGGGTTTTCCAACCAAAGTAATAATTCTCCATCCCACTCATTTATAGCAGCTCATAACAGTTATTATGTTACACAGAAGTCTGATATTGGTTCCACAGGAGACCCAGAGTAGCAGGACGCTGCGTCTGAACACGGATTGGTCAGTGCTGGATCGCTGGCTGGGACCGTAGAGATAACAAATTATCACCATTATGGGGGATTTATAAACAAGTGGGGGTGGGACAATTATTAATTTGACAGGAGACCCTTTTAATATGTATAGTAGACCCTATATAACAGAATGAAGGAAGGAGGGAGGGGACGTTATTAAAACATTTAACTATATTAATGTTCATGGGTTTTTCATGAACTATATTACTACAAAAATGTTCACAACATGGGATATAACAAATCAGACACTCTGGAATCTTCTGCTCCTATAACAGGACAGCTGGACCCCCCCAGCCACAGACCCCCTCCTAGATACCTTGCTGGAGCTGTAGTCTGCGTTCCCCCACAGTATGATACCAGCGGCTCCCAGGGCTGCGCTCTGTCCTATCGTCTGCACCAAGTCTTCCTGCAGGAACAGAGAACAGTCAGGAGCGGTGCAACGCCGATAGTACAGGGAGTGTATAGAGGATGATACAATGAGTTGAGATATTGAATTATTAACAGTGTAGAAAAAAGTTTACTGATATACGTGGTGCAGTTTACTTGCGTTAACATTCTCTGTACATATGGTGTTGAGCTATAGCCATTAGCGAAACAGCGGAGCCAATATTCATGGAAATGCAGCCGGCACCACGTGGAAGAGACAGGTGCACTTTAAATAAAGGAGAATAGTCAAATCTCTGCTGTTTAGTTGGTAAAGAAATCAGAATATGGGACAGCACGTGGGAGATGTCATGAACAGACGTTGGCAGGTGTGCACCAATGTCTGTCCACTGCCCTGTATGGTGCCAGCTGTCTAAGACACGTTGGCATGTCTCTCACAGGGGAACACTGAATGACATCTAATGATCACTTACCTGTCTGAGGAAGTCCATGCCGTAGGTGTAGACCATTCGGGCATATGGCAGCACAGGAAGATCACCCTGCGGTGCCTCAGTAGATACCCTGAAGGCTTCCTCCAACCTGTGTTTCACAAACCGGCCAACAAACTCGGACCTCTTTAGTATTTGCTCCAGGTAGATCTGAGGATACAGAGCCCGACTGGACTTCCACATCCAAGTCAGACGGTTGTTCCTCTCCACTTCCACCTGGTTACATTCTCCGGTGTAATTGTAGCTGGCGTTTTTGTAGCCATTGTTGTAGCAGTCTGGAAACCCATAAAAACCCCATAATCCACCAGGTCTAAATTTGTGTCCTAACTCCAAAGTGGACGCCATAAACATTTCGGCAGCTTCTTCAAATTCCCTTGTGGCTTCCTCCAGTATCTGTTCATCAGACCATTGTGGATGTCTCTCCCTTACTAGCTCTTTAGATTGTTTTTTGTATATAGACTTTTGATCCCAGTTCCGATCCCACAGAGGTCTCCAGTCCTCCCAGTCTATAACGGCCACTCCAGTAAAGTCCGGGGACACAATAGTGGTAATCAGGTCCTTATACGTCTGGTTCAGGTGGTCTCTGAGGCTGACATTTTGGGGCAACCCACCATTTATAGGCTCATCAGTCTGGTCATAGTGGGGATAAAGGCCCAGCTTACTATTGTAGAAGATCACCATCTCAGAGCCCTCAAATGACTGGTTCTGGTTGGCCACGATGTCGAATGCCCCCAGGTCCAATTCCACCCCATACTTCTCCCAACACCGGCTGGTAGGGGCATTCCACACTGTGACAAACGGACGGCCGGGCAGAAGAGATTCAGGGCTGGCATAGTGGAAACACAGGACAAGCAGAAGTGTGATGCCCAGAAGAGAAACTTTGTTGGACATTTAGATTTAGGATATTGAGCAAATGTTGGGAAAATAATTCTTCTTTACAACCTACAAATAAATAGAATTGTTATGGATCCTCCTAAGGGTTTGTTCTGTGTGTGTGAAATAGAAGCCTTTAAATGTCATTTATAATATAAAGTTCAGGAGCAGAGATAAATATCCAGGTCTGCGAGCTACAAGTACACGTCCTGTACCCTGTAAGGACCATCTGGGTCTACGCTACAGAGGGGGCAGCAAGAATGTGACAGAGGGGGCAGGAAATGCTGGTTTCATCCCTCCACCCTTCTCCTCTTTCCTTCTGCTTTTACTTCCCACACTTCCTCTTTCAGTTTCACAGACCAGACCACATCCACCCCCTTATTCCCCGTCCCATCTCTTCATCAGACCAGAATCTGATATCCATTTCCTGGAATCCTTCATTCTCCACCTCTGTTACACTCACACAGCTGGTGCCAGGTGTCACTGACAGACCCTGGGGACCTGCTCTAGCTGTAACCTCACCCCCCGTATCCTCACAGTGACTTAAAGAAGAAAAGTTTCCTTAAATAATCCGCTTTCTCCAGCACATAGAATGTGGCAGCGTCTGGTCCCTGCTTCACTGTGTACAAAATATAGTACGTTATACTGCATGGGGCACAGGGATAATTCATTCAACACCATGTGACACAGGAATAACTCATTACATCACATGGGGCACAGGGATAACTCATTACATCACATGGGGTACAGGGATAACTCATTACATCACATGGGGCACAGGGATAACTCATTACATCACATGGGGCACAGGGATAGCTCATTACATCACATGGGGCACAGGGATAGCTCATTACATCACATGGGGCACAGGGATAACTCATTACACAACATGGGGCACAGGGATAACTCATTACATCACATGGGGCACAGGGATAACTCATTACACAACATGGGGCACAGGGATAACTCATTACATCACATGGAGCACAGGGATAACTCATTACATCACATGGGGTACAGGGATAACTCATTACATCACATGGGGCACAGGGATAACTCATTACATCACATGGGGCACAGGGATAACTCATTACATCACATGGGGCACAGGGATAACTCATTACATCACATGGAGCACAGGGATAACTCATTACATCACATGGGGCACAGGGATAACTCATTACATCACATGGGGCACAGGGATAACTCATTACATCACATGGGGCACAGGGATAACTCATTACATCACATGGGGCACAGGGATAACTCATTACACAACATGGGGCACAGGGATAACTCATTACATCACATGGAGCACAGGGATAACTCATTACATCACATGGGACACAGGGATAACTCATTACATCACATGGGGCACAGGGATAACTCATTACATCACATGGGGCACAGGGATAACTCATTACATCACATGGGGCACAGGGATAACTCATTACATCACATGGGGCACAGGGATAACTCATTACATCACATGGGGCACAGGGATAACTCATTACATCACATGGGGCACAGGGATAACTCATTACATCACATGGGGCACAGGGATAACTCATTACATCACATGGGGCACAGGGATAACTCATTACATCACATGGAGCACAGGGATAACTCATTACACAACTTATCTCGTCATCAAATATTCCAATAATCAGAACTATAAATGTAGAGATCAGAGGCGGAACTAGCACGTTGTGACACCCCCCTCACATACCGGCACACACACAAAAACACATAGTATCTTTTCGTACAGTATAGGAAATATAATTATATAATATAAAAAGTATGAACAACCCCCCTTCTCCAAAATGAAACTTTCTTCAGTTTCAATAGCGTCTTGTGCCTCTGTCTCCTGTAAATAATTTTAATATATAAATGTTTGTACGTTAATAATGAAAGAGACAAATCAGTCGAAGTGGGAAACAAGAGCCCCCTAAACTATGTTAGTTCTTCATGTTGGAAACAAGGGAGACGTCCTCAGTAACCTGCAGCTGTATAAACATAAATACAAATCAGTGTATTCTACCTGTATTACATGATAGTGAGGAACGGCACATTCACCCCAATGTATATTATATTTATTCAGCTATCTCACCATTCACACCCTCTACACCCCAGAAACCCTCTCTGGACCACTTGTAACTTTATTTTTATTTGTGTTTGGATTTAGTTATTGATTAAACTGTTTCTATTAACTTAATTGAATGAACAAACCCATCAGCGATATCCTGGTTAAGTCATCGGACTAAACATTGAGAACTGAGGTTCACACTAAGCTGTATTCAGTTATCCGGGTGATCATCCAGGGGAACATCTGATCTCAACAAAAACCACTTATTTTATTTGCAAATTTCCTTGTGTTTGTTAAATTGCCCGAGACTGATGTCAAGAAAACCACTCGCAGGTTTATTTTATCTGGCGTTTGTTCAAAATGAAAGGATGTAACGCTGGACATTGGGAGAATGAAAATTTTTTTTTTTTTTTAATTAAATGTATGTGAAAAAAACATTTTTGGCAGCAGTATGTACATTACATTGTTGTCTGCACTCACGGTGTACAACTAACGTCAGAATTCTGTCTCTCTCTTTCTCCATCTCTTGTCCTCTCTCTCTCTCTCTCTCTCTCTCTCTCTTTCTCCATCTCTTCCCTCTCTCTCGTCCTCTCTCTTTCTTCTCTCACCCCTCTCTCTTCTCTCACCTCTCTCTCTCTCTGTCTCTTTCTCCCTCTCACCCCTCTCTCCCTTTCTCTCTCTCTCTCTCTCTTCTTTCACCTCTCTGTCTCTCTCCTGTTTCTCTATCTATCTCCCTCTCTCTCATCTCACCTCTCTCTCTCTCTCTCTGTCTATCTCTGTCTCTCTCCTGTGTCTCTTTCCCCTCTCTCTTGCCCTCTCTCTCTCTCTTCTCTCACCCCTCTTACTCTCCTGTGTCTCTATCTCCCTCTCTATCTCTCTCTTATCTTTTTCAACCAGTCACATGAGTACAGACAACAAAATGTAAATGCATCTGGAATTGGGGTCAATTATTTTGTGGACTGAACCCAATATTCATAAAAAGGGGACTATTAATACACAATGATTGTCTCTGATTTTAGGGACAAACCCACATTTTTAGATTTGTCCCTGGTAATATTTGTATTTTCCAGTAATTATAGTTTAACTTTGCTGAGCCTGTGTATTTGTCTACGTCATCTACCACGCGGTCACGGAAGACTCTGCGCGGTTATCACTATTGTGAATTGTTGATTGCAGCAAAAATATTTGCACTAATTACTCCTCTTCTATAAATATTAACTTATCATTTCCGCATGATAAAAAATGTTGGTAAAAATAACACTGACTGCCTCTTACAGACTCATATTGTCTGATACGTGTACAGTTCAATATATATATATTAAAACATTTGCTTACTATTTTAAGCAGAGTTGGATATATATTGTCTATACAGCCATAAAGTATCTCTGGCACAACACAGGAAATGTATAATACAGATGTATGTAGCTGCAGTTACAGAAGTCATATAATATGTAAATAGACTGAATAATAATACCATAAATAGGTATAAATGTATCGGCAGTGGACATATCCATCTAGGTCTAGCAACCTCTTTAATGTAAATCATCATCATCATCATTTATTTATATAGCGCCACTGATTCTGCAGCGCTGTACAGAGAACTCACTCACATCAGTCCCTGCCCCATTGGAGCTTACAGTCTAAATTCCCTAATATAGACACAGACAGACAGACAGACTAGGGTCAATTTTGATAGCAGTCAATTAACCTACTAGTATGTTATTGGAGTGTGAGAGGAAACCGGAGCACCCAGAGGAAACCCACGCAAACACGGGAAGAACATACAAACTCCACACAGATAAGGCCATGGTTGCAATAACATATCAGCATTTTAAACCAGCTATAACACCCATTACGGTGGCCCCCTCTCCAGGGTCAGCGCAATGGGTGTGACTTAATGATGTCACGATGTGTCGCAGTCAGTGTTAAAGGGACACATGGAGATAGCAGTGGAGTCTGGGCCCCTCTCCTCTAGGTCAGAAGGTGGGAACCTAGGGCAGTGGGAGGTTTGGCCAACACGGCAGCGGCGGCAGTGAGCCCCATTATCTCCACGGGCTACGATGCTGCGCAGCAGCCGCACCGCTGATAGTTCCACCAAATCAAGTGACATCATCAGTACAGTGTATAGCGGTAAAGACATTAATGAAGACTGAAATCCCCAGGATTGTATAACACATCCATGACCAACCTTACACGCAACACCAGGACATGGCAAAACATGCGAACACGAGAGACATGATAATGATTGTAAAAAGACATAGAGGATACAATACACACAAAGGGCCTGATTCAGCCTACTGAGCGCAATGTGCGGATACCACAGGGTTGGCGTTAAGGATACCAGTATTGTATTGTCTGTGATATATTAAACCTGTTATAGTGTGATTGATTTAACCCTTTCATAAACGTGCTATAACTCTGTTTTTGTCTGTTAAATAAACTTGAAGCATTCTTTATTGAGATATTTTCCTAATGTGATTATTATTATATGTTCACACCCAGGAAAATACCCAGGCCGGTGGTAGACTGTGAGGTAGGTTGGTAAAGCGCTGACCTGGTGAGTCTCTGCCAGTAACTCTGGGTACACTCTCTCCGCCGATTGGTGTGGGTAAATACCCGGTGGGTGTCTCGGTATTGGGACACATAATATATGGTCACAGGGAAGATCCTAGTCCCCCTGCTGTGGTCCCGAGCTCCGCTAGACTTTACCTATATTACTGTACACAGGGAAACTGTGACATCCGGCTGGTGAGACTTAGGGTCAGCATGAAATATCTACAATGCTAAGCTGGTAATAAGGTGATAATTAGGCAGTTAAACAAGGACCAGGGGTTAGATTTACTAAAGGGCGGTTAGCTTAAAACAACGGTTTTCTGTGGATTTTCCGGTGGCTTCAAAACCGCCGCATTTACTAGAGGCCAAAGCGCCAGTATAACGGCTGAAAACCGCAGCTTCACAAACCGCCAATATACAAATCACCACCACGATGTTTAACATGATCAAAATACAGCCAGAAATACTAATCTGCTGCTTGACAAACGAGGTGGTGCTGAGGGGCGACATTGCTGCCATTCAGAGAGGGGGCACCATTGACTTGTACATTATGGGGGCAAATATTATTTTTCATTGTATGAAGAGACAATATTATTGTATTATTATATTATTGGGCCAGTATGTAGTGCCACCTGTCTGCATCCTATATAATTATTGCCCTCATTAGCAATCATATAATATTTCTCCCTTAATAAAATAATATATTCATATTGGCCCATAATATAATACTATTATGTTCCTACTAATGCTCTGTGTCTGTAGCTGTTTCACTACATTCCTTTATTCCAGGAGATATTGTACGTGATGTATGTAGAATTCTAGGTATGCCGGTAATGTGGCCACAACTATGTCAGATATCTCATTTTTCATTTGCAATGTTTTATATATTATAGAAAAATACTTTAATTTCCATTATTGTCACAGGATGAGTTGAGCAGTAATAATGACAGACATTGATTTCACAATGTATTTGTTAGAGAAGAGTCTGCCCAATACTCCCGATATTATGTGGGCAAATCAGAGAAGTAGTAAAAATATAAAGATAAAAAAGTGTCATCCAAGTCACTTGGAGTTTATCCAGCTTATTACATCCAGCGCTTGTTCCTGGTATTATCGTGGTGTAACGTCATCACTGCACAATGTAATATAAGCTGGGTACACACTACACGGTTTTCATCCAATAATCGGCTAAATCAGCCGACATACGACCGCTCGTTCAAAAGTCGGGTCAGTGTGTGCAGTGACAAGATGGTCGAAAGTCTGCTCAAACGGACGATTGTCGCCTCATTTGGTTGGTCGTACCGTTTAATATTTTCGTTCCAATCTCGTTCCCGCTGTGTAGTGTGTATAAACTTCCGACCGATCCACAACAGTGAGTACGAAATTACAGTCATTGCTCACGACAACATGGCTGTAAACAGTCGCTAAAGGGACGTCCGCTCGTCCCTTTATCGTCCTAAACAAGGCTGTGTGTATGCAGTACCCAGCTTTACACAGTGATTCAGAGCTGCGATAGTCAATCAGCCATAACTACGGCTGTACCTTGTGCACCTAGGTCTGGCCTCAGGCACTCGCCTTGGTTGTCTTACAGCCGAGTCTGGTTATGTCAAACACCCGATGATCTGATGGGGACGATGTCTCAGAATATAACTCATCGTCTTTACTTCTCCTGGTGCTGATATTTCTGTTCTTTTCCTCTCGGTTTTCATTGTCATTTTCTTAGACTTTTCCTTGGTTTTATAATCTGTACATAGAAAATCTTTATTTTGGAAGTGAGAACAACGCATAGAAAACTCCACTTTGTCGTCCTGATTTCTTCTCAGGTTTTTTTTTTGTCACATTTCGTGCTCTATAATATGTTTCCTGGAGCCCTGGGGCCGTTTTATAAATATGATTGTGTCACTGACATGTCTGGTATGGTGAACGCCAAATATTTATCACCTGTCACCTGAATAGAAGAATAACAGCTAGTCTCCTAAACTCAACCTAGTACTAGAGAAGAGAGAACTAATTGTAATAAACTCACATGTGGCAATTAGAAAAATATTATTTTTTGGGTAAATGGAACTAATTATATATTTGTAGTTCTAAATATGTTTTAGTCTCTGACCACAAGTTCTGATTTTCTCCAATAAGTCTATACATTAAATCCACTTTGCCTTTAGCTGTATCCTTGGTGTTGGCAGCACTGGAATATAACACTGGAATATAACACTGGAATATAACAATAGAATATAACACTGGAATATAACACTGGAATATAACACTGGAATATAACACTGGAATATAACACTGGAACACAGCACTGGAATATAACAATAGAATATAACACTGGAATATAACACTGGAATATAACACTGGAATATAACACTGAAACATCATCTAAGTGATCTGGATCTTAGTCAGGATATTACAACCTTCTGGATCTGGTTATTGAGATCACATTAATGTTATATTTGAATTTACTTTGAATATTAATAATTGTTTTTCTAAATGTCTTGTTTCTGTGATAGATTTGTATATTTAAGTGTAACCTGCTTTCTCCTATTGTTCAGTATTGTTATACATCACATCATCTCTGAGATTGGCAGCAGCTTACACTTAATAAATTTGACTTCTGTACAGGCAGCGCCAGTGGTTAAAAGATTTATCCATATTATAGCTGCAATATTCTGGTGTAAACTACACAGTGACCAGGGCTGTGAATATAGTCAGCCGCACACAGATATAACAAGGCCACAGCTATTGCTGCACCTAAGTCATACTTGTCTCCTCTCCAGAAATTCCAGAAGGCTCCCTTAATTTTGGGGAGTCCTCTCAGCTTAGAGTAGGCACCGTCTGTAATGACGCAATACCCCCCCCCATGTAATGTTGTGGGTCTCGTCAATACGTAGCAGGTGCCAGGTCGTTGGTGACCAGATGGCATCACCATGCCCCTCCTGCACATGGCATCACCATGCCCGCTCCTGCACATGGTATCACCATGCCCCTCCTACACATGGCATCACTATGCCCCCTCCTGCACATGGCATCACCATGCCCTTCCTGCACATGGCATCACCATGCCCCTCCTACACATGGCATCACCATGCCCCTCCTACACATGGCATCACCATGCCCGCTCCTGCACATGGTATCACCATGCCCCCTCCTGCACATGGCATCACCATGCCCCTTCCTGCACATGACATCACCATGCCACCTCCTGCACATGGTATCACCATGCCCCTCCTGCACATGGCATCACCATGCCCCTCCTGCACATGGCATCACCATGCCCCTCCTGCACATGCCAGCTGACCTCCCTGAGGTTATAATATTGGCTAGTATGACATATGTTTAGCTGGGACCAGCGTCATTGTCCCGGGACCCTAGAAGAGTTGGTTCCCAATAGAATGTATAGCAGACATCTAACTATCTGGGACCTCCAAGTACAGACTCTGGGACCAGCAGGTCGATCACGTCTAATGTAAACATGGAATAAATGGCACAATGTCAGTTTCCACCATATTACGTTACATTGTGTTCTCTGTTTGACCCCCATCCAGAAACTGGACAGAACTAGTAACTCTATCTCAGTGAGAGAACGTACAACTAGAACACAGAATGTAGAATGTATTGTGAGGTCAGGGAAGATGGGTGTAACATGTAATAAATCACGCTGATCACAAAGGCTGTATTTCCACATAACTATCTACTAGAAGAAACAGCCAAGAGGCTGTCCTGGGACTTGTAGTTCTGCAGCAGCTGAAGTTTCACGGGATGTCTATTTGTCATATATCTTATGTGATGTTGTTGGTTGACTTGTTGGATAACTAACTTGGGGCATTATAAGGGGTTTATTATATTTTCAGAAAACTTGAGAATAACTTCCCCTCTACATGAAGACAGAATATATATATATATATATATATATATATATATATATATATATATATATAGGCTTTACTGCCCTTAAATGTCTGAAATGTAAATGAAAACTGTGAAATAGGCCGGTGACATGTGACAATGTGGTTGTTTGGGCTGAATTCTGAACCATGGGATTGGGGCTCACAGCATCAGGTCCCTGAATGGAACACTGGGGGGTGGGGGTGCATTTTGATTGGCTGATGACTACATGCTAATGGAGTAATGAGATGCACACTGCAATTTTGTACCCCACACGGTAACATTGAACCACTTTATAACAACCATCTAGGATGACAAAATCACCACATTTGTGGCCATTTCTTCTGTCTCTGTTTTTAATATTTGTCCTCATTATAGGAAGGTAAAAGGTGGTCTTATAGCTGATTATAATATATCTTATATAATTTTTTCCAATTGTAATTCCTGACCCAGTAGAGGTTACAGCTTCCCACAGCCAGAAGCCTCTGTAACCTGCAGGGTCGCTCTCCGAAGCTGACGTTAGCCGAGGTACAAGGTCACTAACCTGCAGTATTAGTAGTTCAGACAATGAGTCCTATCTAACTTTGACCATGGCTGATGAAAGAACTTCTGATCTCTCTTCAAGGTGTCCTCCACTGTCTTCCCTCCAAGGACACTTGTTGCCTCCAGACAGAAGTGTGCAGAGAAAGTTGACAAACCGGATCACGTAGGACATAACTTGCTATATTGCATTTTCTATGCCTCTAGGTACAGGTATCACAGTGCTGGTTTGTTCTCTAATTTATATGATTATTAGGCCTTTAGTTCTCTAAGATGTTGTACATAGTAAATATGTCTATAGAGTAGAGTCTGTAGACTGTAGAGAAGTGGTGACAATATTATTCCAGAGTCACATATTGTTGGTATTTATAATTGTAGAACAAGATGGTGACTAGTAAGAGTTAGGTCTATATATACATTAAAAATGAAATAAAGAGCGCTAGGTCCGAACAAATTTACATCTAAAAACTAACAAGTCTTAAAAAACAAATTACAATAAAAACAACGATGTGGGGACAAAATACCTCAATGTGACTGGTTATCATATAAAGATCACATGTATCTGGTACACACACATCTCTGAAACTGCATCTTGTACTAACATACATGGTCTTTAGCAAATTTCCTCACTTGTCTCACAATATCTCCCAACTCGACACCTCCGTTCTGCACAAGATCTGCGTCTCTTTTCCACTCTCATCACTTCCTCCCATTCCCGGTTACAGGACTTTTTCGGGCTGCACCCACTTTATGGAATTCGCTCCCTTGCACAGTAAGACTTTCCTCTAGTCTTCAAACCTTCAAACATTCTCTGAAAAACCACATCTTCAGGTAAGCTTATAATATTCCTCTACCACCCTCTTAATCTCCCTAGGTTACCCTATAACCACCCTTCTACACAGAGCCGTAACTTAAAATTTTAGTGCCTGGGACAAGAAACAAAAATGCCACCACCCTAGTCCTCAATTTTAACCAAATGAACCTAAAATATACATAAATTGCACCCCCACTTCAGCATTGTACTCGGATGGTCCCCCCTATCGAACAGCCCTAGTTACAGCCCTGCTCCTACACAGCTAACACAAGACAACAACCCTGTGACCAACATAGTTGTGTGACTGATCACACAGCCCACTAAGTATTTTTTTACCTTTGCATTCTAGCTGGAAAATATTCAATATGATGTAGCACGTGCCCTTGTGTATCAAACTCCCATTGTCCTATAGATAGTAGGCTGTGAGCAGGGTTCTCTTACCTCTCTGTCTGTATGTATTACCCAGTATTGTTTTATTACTGTTTGTTCCCAATTGTAAAGCGCTATGGAATTTGCTGGCGATATATAAATAAATGATGATGATGCAGATGAGGTCACATGATGGGAAGGACACATGATGTGGAGGAGGTCACATGATGCAGATGAGGTCACATGATTTGGAGGACACACATGTAGAGGAGGTCACATGATGCAGATGAGGTCACATGATTTGGAGGAGGTCACATGATGTGGATTAGGTCATGTGATATAGAAGTCAGCTGCTCTGGACAAAGATTGAGTTCAGTCGTATTCTCTACTTTATGATCCTCCCAAACTTCCCCCGCAGCCCCGGCCCTTATTCTGTAAGCAGGAAACAGATTGCTAATGAATTCATTTGCACTTTGCTTATAACAGAAGGAACCTTTGGTCATTCTATATTATAATCGTCTCAAAGTGGTTTATTTTCTGTGACATCCACTTATCTCTCCGATGGGGACCTTATGTGCCCCCACCCCAAAGAGAAAACAGGGGAAACTTATTCCTGCCAAAAAACTTCAAAAGCCAACTCTAGACAAACATGGAGGGGTCTCGCCCTCCCCCTCCGCAAGTGCCCCAACATCTTGGATCTCACTCCTGCAGAGTCTGTTTTTCAGCCTACGTTTAGAAACACATCTGTAATGGGGGAAACCTCCCAGTCTCCCACCTCCCCTAGGACACTAGTGTATTCCTGGAGCCTCTGCACACCCTGCGGGATAATGCCCAGTTCCTCCTGTATGCCCCCAGATGTGCCCACCTGTGCACAGATCATTCCCAGCATTATATTGTGATTACCCGCAGCCTGGGGGTCAGGTACAGTGGAGGGGGGGGGGGGGCTGCTGCTTCCAAGTGTATTACAGAGTGTATCTCTTAACCCACGCTAAGTGGTGGCATTATAGCAGTGGAGCCATCCTTGGTACCGTTCAGTTCCCCATGTGTCTCAGGTGGTTTATCCACCTTGTACCTACCTCCAGGAGCGACCACCAACCCCTTCACTTCCTCCTTTCATGGAGGAATTAGCAAACTGTAGCAGATTATAAAATATCTTCCATTATTTCTCCTGCGAGTAACACTCAGAAAGTATAATCTGAGAAATGAAAAGTCACTGTTTATTTCTGAGGCTTTGCCAATGGGATCTGAGAAAAGAATTTACTTTGCTGTGCATATATTACTAGAATATATTATTAGTATTCTTTATTTGCATAGTGGTAACATATTATTCAGTGCTCTACAAACCCCACAACTGTTTGCTTTGTATTTCAGACCTCAGTGGTCTTCTGTTCAGTTGAACAAGTCCTGGTAGCGGTAGTTATGTTCCCCTATTTCTTCCCCCAATGAGCAGACTGGTATTTGGAATCATGAAGGTTTTATTTCAACAATCCAACAATTCACATCTCTGAATCGTTACGTTGAATCTTTCCTCAGGGATTTTCCCTTAGAAACGTTCACAAGCGGCCTTCATCCACCTCCCGGCGGGTCGTGATAAAGTGCAAACCGTTGCTAACATAACAACAATTGTGTTACAATACTAAACTGTGTGTGCACGAATGGCACAGTGCATCTGTGTATCCTTTACTAACACAAAGCTTACCTCCATAATACATGTATCATGGCTCTATACTATAGTGGTACACTGAAATGTAATGTGCCCAATATAATTGTCTAACATGTTATTGTTATCTCACTTTGTAAGAATAAATCAGCATCACATTTACTCTATAACAATTCTCCTATAAACCTGTAGGTCACTAGAATGTATTATGGAAACACAGGGTCCTCCTGTTAGTGCCGAGGGTCCCTGATGAGCTGCGTTATCGCTGCGTCACCTGCGAGCAGTCGCTTCCTTCCCATCCCCCGTAGCAGCGGCAGAGGAACTGTGACCACATGCGGGTGTGTTTCTTACGGGAGGGTTGTTCTAATACCACAAAACCCTTCCCAAGCGGATGCTTCCTAATGCTGAAGACATCGGGGTCCAGGTGGAGGTGCGCGTCTGTTGCAGAGTGTTTCCGCACACAGCGACCATTGCCTGAACATTGGGTCTTGCTGCAGAGCATTGCACCAGCGGTCACGTTCTTCACATATCGACCCAGCGTCTCTTCTACGTAGGACTTCACCGCTAGGCAGGACTCCTGAAATCAGGAACACACCGGGTATCATACTGTGCTGACGTTACATGCTGGTGGGAAACTAAGGAATATAACTATGGTCACTGCAAGGGGTGAGGGGGCCCGGACATTTACTGCACATGCTCAGAAGAGACAACGTTCTACTTTTCTGCAGAGAAGAATGGGGAACCCCCCAGGCCCTTATCTCAATTTTGCTATGGGTCCGCCTCTGACCCTCACAGTATATTTTCAGTCCCAATCTCATCGCCCCCAACCAGCAGAGCTGTGGTGACCCCCCCAGGGATGCCCCTGGAGTGCTCACGTTTGTCTACACTGCACCCAATCCACCTGAGGTGGGGGGCATACCCCAAATGTGCTGCTAACTGGCTTGGGACCCCCACAGTCCTGCTAGTTGGGGCTGGGTACATGAAGTGCACTTTGTGGGTGCACAAACCCTCTTACTCTGGCCACATTTGTGCAGCTCATATCACCCACTTTGTTCATCTTCAGCACAATTATCCTGAACAGGACATTAGTTCTGAACAATCAAAATTAGATCACATTTAATTAAACAAAATGTAAAATTAGGTTGGATGAACAGTACACGTGGGGTCATAGGCACATTGCGAACTGATCAGTATATACATTGCTCTCCAAGGTTCTTATTCAGCTCAACACCTCAACAATTTATTTTGTGCGATTTGGCCACTTTGTCTGAAGCTAAACCCAGAGATCCAACCAGTCAGTGATCGCTCTGACCATAGAGCATAGTGTAATGTATAGGCTGCATGACCGTGAGGACCTGTAAGATGTGACAGACTATATATATATTATATAATAGGCTGCATGACCGTGAGGACCTGTAAGATGTGACAGATATATATATATAATATACGGTACATTGGTTACCTTGCTGGAGCTGTAGTCTGCGTTCCCCCACAGGATGACACCTGCGGCTCCCAGGGCTGCGCTCTGTCCTATCGTCTGCACCAGGTCATTCTGCAGAAACCACACAACATAGACAACACTGTCACTACTCTCATACATCTACTCAGTATTGTTTTCTACAGAGAGCCCCATCAGATGCTATTATACACTATGTACAGTCAGTTATATCTGCTGAAATAAATGGTTCCACCTTCTGGGTCTCAGTCTTTGTTCGGTAGCTCTCGACCACAGAAGCGTTTCTCCGGCTCTGCACTTACTACTTTCAGGCTTCCCTTAGTTAGAAAAATATATTGAGGCTCAGCTGAATTTTTTAATTGATTTAAAAACAGAGTTGTCATTAGCTCTTATTGTACTTTAAATCAATTTACCTTAGATTCATATTTTACAGAAAATTATGAAAGGTCTATTTCCTAAAGTCATTCAAATATCGACCATAAAATAGACGTTATCTTAGAGCTGCAAATAACATAAACAAATATGTAACGTTTTAGTTGTAGGAGAACTAAAGATATCTGAGATAGAATAGTGATTAGATGATATATTTTTCGTGGGGTTGAATACTTATGCAAATATAATTTTTTTCAGTTTTCATTCAAAGAAAAATATTTGCAGACAAAAAATGAATTATGAGTTTGAACATTTCTTTTAAGTGCCTACGACAGACCTGGCCAACCTGTAGCTCTCCGGGTGTTGTGAACTTGCAAGTCCCAGCATGCTTTGCCAGTACATAGCCAGCCAACTGCTGACAAAGCATGCTTGTACTTGTAGTTTCACAACACCTGGAAAACTGCAGATGCCTGGCCAACTGTGTCATAATACATACAAATCTGTTGATTTTAGAGTTTGAATACTTTTGCAAAATACACTGACATATGCACCTCCATATAGATCAATTCGTATTTCAAATTTAGTGGCTCAATTATGGTAAAATTCTGTTAATACCTCAGTCTGTAAGATACAAGTGGAATTAAACTTTTTGTTTATTTATCCAAATTACATTGAGCTTACTGAGAGAAACTGTTCCTGAGTTTGTGGGGTGTTGCAGGGATGTTTGTGTTACATAAAAGTCACGTAGACTATGACACTGCGGTGCTTAGGGGGAAACTGGCGCACAGACAATTCTGCACTTTGGGCAAAATACTTGGCTGATATCAATCACACAATAACTCATGTCAGAACAATGTAATATTTCTGCAGAATATTAAGAGTAGATGAGTTAAAACCAAGTGTATAATTTTGCAAATCTAATCAGCTTCCCCCAATGCCCTGTCTGGTGTCCTCATACCTGAGTTTAATAAAACGGTGAATACGTTAATGAATGTAACTGATAGTACAGCAAGAAGCGTGAGCGATGAATCTGTGTCACAGGGATAAAACATAGGTGTAATAGACATGTGATGTTCACTCCACTTCATGTCTTAATGATGGATGAAAATTTCAGTTTTTTACAGACAGTTGGATACCTGGCATGAAAGCTGTACCCTCATTACTGCTGTGATAACTGCCAGACATGCCGAGTATCTTACCACTATGTATCCTGACTACTGTCAGCATTGATCACAGTGTACTGTGTATAGTACATCACACTGTAGTGGGAGAAGATCTGCATTCTTCAGTCACTATCGATAGTATTAACATACACGGGAGTGCGTCATTTAGTACTCATACATCCTGTTACCCTGATATTAGCACAAGTCTAGATATGGAGCTGCAGATATAGCGGGTGAGGGGGGTAACATCACACAATACATAGGTGAAGTAATAGGGTATACATGATGTACACTATGACAGCTTTACTTCATTTTGTCCACCCAAAATGTTACCTGAGAGAGGAAATCCATACTGTACGTGTACACTATGCGGGCATACGGCAGGACTGGCACCGTTACACCAGGTGACAACTTAGACACTCTGATGGCCTCTTCCAACCTGTGCCTCACAAACGGTGCCACATACTCAGACTCCTTCAGGTCTTTATCCAGGTATATGTGAGGGTACAGAGCCCGACTGACGCTCCACAGCCACGTCATAGCATCATTCCTCTGTACTTCATCATGTGAGCATTTGCCGGTATACTTCTGGCTGGCATTCTTGTACTCGAAATTATAGCATTCTGGATATCCATAGAACCCCCAGAGTCCTTTGGGGAGCAGCGTACATGCCAGCTGGAGGGTATCCCACATAAAGTCCTGGGCTGCTGCCTCAAACTGCCTCTGGGCCACCTTCCGCAGCCTCCTGAATGACCAGTATGGATGTCTCTGGGCTACCAGTCTTAGTGACTGCAGCTGGTAGAATGCCATTTTCTCCCAGTTACGATCCCATAATGGTCTCCAGTGTTCCCAGTCCACCACTGCCACACCTTTAAAATTTTCGTCAACAGTGACATTTTCCAAATCCTTCTGAACTTTAACCAAATGGTCCTCAAGGCTGGCATTCTGTGGCAGGCCACCATTGACCGGACTGTATTCCTTGTCGTAATAAGGGTACAGACCCAGCTGGGTGTTGTAGAATATCACCACTTCTGTGCCCAAGAATGACTGGTTCTGGTTGAATCTGATGTCAAAATATTCAAGGTCCATCGTTACCCCATGATTATCTAAACATGGCCGGGTGGGTGCATTCCAAATGATGACAAAAGGCCAGCCTGAGACAACTGGATTGGAGCTAGCGGGGAGATAGAAGAGGTAGATTGGGAGGAGAGAGGCGAGGATGAAGGACATTATGAATCCTAAAGAAAAACAAAAATGAATGTGCGGTGAGAACGAGAAAGGTTCTGGCTGCTGTTATTTGATCTACGGGCTCTCTCCGTCCCCTGGAGCTCCATTAATTACTGAGAACTTGACAATCTCAGCGTTCCCGGCAGCTATGAGCGAGTGGTGAAACAGGAATGACTGGAGATGGTGCATATGTGAGTCTGACAGCTGTATGCTGTAGCAGTATGTGCAATTAGCTCCTCAGTAATGATTAGAGGTCACTCTCACTTTGTAGCTATGACCCTGGTTCTCTATTCCACAAGACTGATTTCAGTTCTACTCTTTCCATTAATTCATCATTAAATAATCTGTTGATTGTGTTAATGGTAATCTATTATACGGCCAGAAAGACGGATACGTAGACAGCAACATAGTTGGGAAATGTTTGGACACATTGTTTGGCACAGTCATAACTTATTGTTTTATATAACAAGAGCAGAAAATTCTAATCTCACGTTCCCTTCTCGGCGCTCTAATTGTTTTATTATATATTAAGCTCAATAGTGAGTTTCTGGATACCGATCGGAGCTGTGGGTCGTGTTAAGGACCCCAAATGTTTACACTTAATAGAAAGTCCCTGTTTTATCTACATCAGAGTTAATAACCAGATTAAGGAGGGGAACTAAAGCTGGGTACACACTACACAGTTTTCATCCAATAATCGGCTAAATCAGCCGACATACGACCGCTCGTTCAAAAGTCGGGTCAGTGTGTGCAGTGACACGATGGTCGAAAGTCTGCCCAGATGGACGATTATCGCCTCATTTGGTTGGTCGTACCGTTTAATATTTTCGTTCCAATCTCGTTCCCGCTGTGTAGTGTGTATAAACTTCTGACCGATCCACAACAGTGAGTACGAAATTACAGTCATTGCTCACGACAACATGGCTGTAAACGGTCGCTAAAGGGACGTCCGCTCTTCCCTTTATCGTCCTAAACAAGGCTAGTGTGTATGCAGTCCATGGACCGAGCGATCGGAACATCGGGGGCAGAGCAAAGGAAAATAAGGATACAGGAAATTGTCATATCATATTTTATTACAAATCATACTTGCAGAACTCATGTTTGTATGCAAATGAAGGGAAACTTATGACCTGCTGTGTGGAGGTAAAATCATCTTTGTAGGACAATCTAATGAGACGTTAAGCCCGTGTAAAGAAAACCTGCCTTGAAAGGTGTTTGCACAGAGATCATAAGCAACCAATTTGCATTTACAAAGACTTTGTAGATCTGACATCACAGTGGAAGGGAGTCTGTGGGTACCTGCAACATGTTCAAAATATCCTGTATCTATAAAATACGTGTCACTTTTGGGAAGTCAATTCATATTGAGAAGTGTCCCCTTATTTCTGCTTCTCCCAGCAAGCAGAAGCTGTTATTATTTCTGTTGTTTTATTCCTTTTTATTTTACAAGAAACTATTGTATTATATCTTTGTATGTAACTTTTTTCATTGTATTTATCTTAAGCATTTTGGATTTATATTCCATATTAAATTACACTTAATAAGTTCATGTCTCTTTGTTCTTATGAACTTACATGTCAGACTTATCTTGGTATTAGAACGCTACATAGATGAAACAGAGGAGATCATTTAGTTTATGATAACTCTGATGAAAGTAAATTGTGATAGATTAGTTTATAAGGAGAACTAAAGGCCTCCTGAGTAAGAGTGTCAGCTCTTCACAAATAACCTTGGTGATGGCATTTTTAAACAGGCCAGATGGTTGCTTTTAATTAACCCTTTGTCACATACGTCACACAGGCTCAGGTGAGCTGGATCGTGACAATAACGCTGACTAACTCCATTCATTAATGTATTATGTGACTGGGTTGCAAGTATCTGGCTGGTCACCCAATGATGTCACATGTAGGGATGGTGACAAGCATGGAGGGTACTATACTGACCCCTAGCGTTCACTTGCAGCAAACAAGAGAAAATAGAGCAGCCAGCATGAAAGGGCTGCAGGGGGACATTTGAGTTGGGTCATTAGAATCAATAGGTTCTATCCCAATACAGTTTACATGATTGTCATGTGTTACATACCTTCCTGCTGGATCAGCCTAGACCCCAGTAAATAGCTGAAGTCTTATTCTGGAAGTGAGGAGGATTCATAATCAGCAAAGGTTGATAATGAGCAGAATACAGAGGGAGTAAATCATCTGTGCATTAACCCTTTCACTGCAAAGTGGCAATATAGACATCATCATCTATTTATATGGCACCACTAATTCCACAGCGTTGTACAGCGAACTCACATCAGTCCCTGCCCCATTGGAGCTTACAGTCTAAATTCCCTAACACACATACATACATACATACACACACACACACACACACAGACTAGGGTCAATTTGATAGCAGCCAATTAAATTACCAGTATGTTTTTGGAGTGTGGGAGGAAACTGGAGCACCCAGAGGAAACCCACGCAAAAATGGGGAGAACATACAAACTCCACACAGATAAGGCCATGGTTGGGAATTGAACTCATGACCCCAGCGCTGTGAGGCAGAAGTGCTAACCACTGAGCCACCGTGCTGACAGAGAAGTGATTGGAGGAACACAGAGAAGTAACGTCCAGCACAATATAATGGCTCAATCTGCATTATTGTGCTGCAGTGGACGGGCGTTCTGACGCAAGTTGCCCCTTTAAGTCTGAAATCAATGAATGTAACACCCAATATAGGAACTGTCATTGTATAGAGCTAGGACATTATTAGCAGTAGCGCCTTGATGGGGCTAAAATGTGTTTAACTGAGATCTCCTTATTTTATGTACACATAGAATCGCTGCTCTTGTACTGGTTCACAGCAGTGTGCTGGGGGTTTCCTCTGTATTTCAGGATAACCCCGTCCTTTCCAGCACTTGTTGTGAACCTATACATTGATTGAGCAACTTCCATTTCTGTACAAGTCTAGGAATTCAAGGCTGATGAAAAGATGAACAAAAGTAGCATTAATAACAATGACCCATAAGAATTAACTGCTGAAAAGCTTTCATCACTATTAAAGCACAATATAGCTGTATAAGTAACAATCTAGTAAGTTCTGGTAGTTGTATAAATGACAGTGTACAACATGATCATTTTTATGATACTCTGCTTCTTATGCTGAGAGTAGAGAAACATTGTATAATATTGGCATGTGTTAGGCTGGGTACACCCCTATGCACTCTTGCTTCAGATGTGATTTCTGTAACGATTTCACCAACAACTGAAAGTCCCGATGATGATACATGTGTACACACCTACAGGATTTACCATCAGATCTGTGATCTTCATCAACCATCTGCTGAAAAGATCCTCACTGTACAGATATCTGCCTACACTGCTGGTGGTGAGTGTGTACACACTGCTGGTGGTATCTACACACTGCTGGTGGTGAGTGTGTACACACTGCTGGTGGTATCTACACACTGCTGGTGATGAGTGTGTACACACTGCCACATTTGCCCGACCTTGTGCTATCGCTGATCATGATTTTTAAGAAGTTTAGAAAACCAAAAGAACAGATGTGATGTGTTTTGGTGCCATAAAACACGATCAAATTATTGTTTATTGTGTGATTTGCATCGTAATTGCATCATTGTGTAGCCGGCTTAGGAATAGTCTGGGACAATTTCACCTCCAGCCACCAGAGGTCACTATTGGACATATAACCTAATTTACTATTATTTTTATTATTTTTTATCTATGGGTTGGACTCCCTCCATACAGAGTGCAACAAGGGTGGACATAACAGCACAGGTAGCACTACGTAAGACACGTGACAGGATACAGCAGGGGTAACATCACTCAGCATTACGAGAGGCAATTTATAAGGATAACATTGGTAAACAAGTTCAGAGACAAAACTGGATATCAGGTAGAGAGTAATGAGAGTCTGGAGAACAGAGCAGGAAGCAGAGATGGTAGAGGGTGAGGTGGGGGTAAGAAGAAGGAGGGCCCTGCTCGTGAGAGCTTACATTCTAAAGGGGAGGGGTTGGAGTTGAGACTGCAGGGGGTGACATAGAAAGGGCGGGGGGGGGGCATAGTTTTAAAGGGGTTAGGTATATTTGGTGACTTTTTTGACCTTGATTTTAGGATAGGTTCAAGCGGAAGTGTGGGTAGTGCGGTGATGTGATTTGCGTCATCATGACACCCACCCTGCCCACTTAATGAAATTTGTGAGTCTCCCAGAAGTTCCAGTTTAATACGTATGGTGTTTGGGGTGGGTTGGTAGGATGTGAGGAACTGATCAGTTTGGCCCTTAATTTTGCCCTTATACAAGAGGACCAGGGCTGCCTGTGTAGAGTCCGTCTTTGGATCCGGTTTGGGTCTATAAATAGTCTTTGCTTGAATATTTTGTTTGTTCAACTTCTGCTACCTGAACCTGTTCCTCTGATTAAATAATGACCCACTTGTGTGCCAACCTGGCTAACGTTTGACCACCCACTTGTGTAGCCAAGAATTAGAAGCACGAAATCAGGACAAAATAAGTGTCGCTCCTCTCCCACAAAATCTCCCCCTCAAATGGTCAAATTTGGGTAAAACGGCACCCACTTTCTTTGTGAAACCCCACCCCTTCTTTGGGCCACTAATCAGTGGAATGAAATGAATGAATGAAATCGGGACAGCTGGGAGCTATGGTGTAACCACCCGGTTTACATGTGAATAACTGCTACCGATCTATATTCAGTACACTGGCTGTATGGCCATCGGACACACCCAATATACAGCGACAGGAGAGAAATAAACAAATAAAGGTGTCTGCCAGAGATATACCAATCACACAGCGCAGGGCAAGTTTAAGCACCAATACTAACTAAACGCCAGAGATAAAAGACCTTAATTTATCATTAAAGTTTCCCAGCAAGAAAATCATACTTGGAAACTGGAGAATCGATCACTACAACGTCCCGCAGCTGCTGCTATTCTCCCACTAGCCTCGGTATTAGGCGATACTCAAATGTTCCAGTGTGAACAACAAACTGTGCAATTCCCATTTGCAGTCTGAAAGGTTAGAGGTTGTATCATCTTCATCTATTTATTTATATAGCGCCAGCAGATTCCGTAGCGCTGTACAATTGGGAGCAAACAGTAATAAAACAATACTGGGTACTACAGACAGAGAGGTCTGAGGGCCCTGCCCACACTCTATGTGACATTACAGTGTATTATATCAGCCAGTCGGGGATTGATGGATTACTGATTGAGTACAGTATAGCAGTATCTAGCGGAGCACATGAAGCCTTGTTATAGTGTTTATGTCTAATTATGATATTTATTAATGTGCCGCCTTCCTATACACCGGGAGAGGAACTTCCGGACTGTGATTGATTGTTCTTCAGTAGAAGGTATTAAATGATGAATCCAGTCTAGAAACAATGTATCACAATGGTGTTTCCTATAACGGTAGGATGGAAATTGTACAGTAGTTCCCACAGATGGCTCCAACTATTACTGCCTTAACCCCTCGCTGCCCCCTGGACATTATCAGGACGTATAGAACCTGCTCGCTGATTCCATGAAGTTCCCCTATCTCCATTTAATTCTAATTGGTTGCTATGGGCAACACCTCCACTTGTTGGAAGGTTTGATACATTTACTCCCAAGTGTGCAAAGAGACTCCGTATTAACTGTACAACCCTCCTTGTGCACATTCACCATAACCTTCCGTCATTCTAGAGGTTGTGACGTTCCCGCAGGACTGACCCATAATTCCTTTATTCCCAACACCATGGTGGGTGTATTAGGAATATATATATTATATAAATAGATAATGAGCTTTCTTACCAAGGACTGTGTGGGTGACAAAGGGCGACACTCCCTGCTCCTAGGAGAAAGACTGTTTCACCGTCAGCAGAGAAAGGAGCTCATCAGTGTAGGGGAAGTCAGACAATGGAAGTCTTTACTTAGGCAGATGATGATGGCCAGTAAACATGGATTTAACAATGGGTTGGGGCTCCTCCCCCAGCTTTGATTATTATATTATATTATTGGGGTTATTGAACCAGGGAAGTACTTAGACTGCCATTCTGGAAGGATTCTTAGGGTTAGAGTTAGGGTTAGCGAGGATTAATGTATCGCTGAGATTTGTTTTGCCTTCCTCAGCTGGAACGTGTAAGAATAGGATGAACGTGATGTTCTTATTGTGCTGACTGTATACAAAGTATAAATGTAACAAGACTTCCTCTTTCTATATCTGTAACCTCATAACCAGAACATGGAGGAGAACCCAGAAACGTGCGGCAGTCGGGGAAGTCACAGCCAGGGAAACACTAATTATTCACCAGACATGAAGAGCGTCCGGAGGTTCAGTCCTTCTGTTCTACAAGTGTAAAGACCACATAACAGGTCATTATTCTCAGCAAAAGACATTTCCAGACAATTAATCTTCTGCTTTCGACTTTCAGTAAAATCTTCCGTTTCCTGTTTTCTGCAGCGTTTCTCAGTAACGGGTTCATTTGTCAAATATTATTATTAAGGTACAAATGTGTTATATTAATCCCGTTATTTCATCCAGAAATCACCTATTTATTGGAGGTTGAAGAGATTATTGGCGATGTGAAAAGTATTTCATAAATCATAACACCATTTATCCCACCTGATGGTTCTGGAGAAAGATTTATATCTTCTGCTGCACAGACGCTGCTGTGGTTATCTGCCAGCTCGGAGTGGTGTACCTGGTATGATACTCATAACCCTGCCCTGAGACTCATACCCCTTTCCTGAGACTCATACCCCTGCCCTGAGACTCATACCCCTGCCCTGAGACTCATACCCCTGCCCTGAGATTCATACCCCTGCCCTGAGACTCATACCCCTTTCCTGAGACTCATACCCCTGCCCTGAGACTCCTACCTCTGCCCTGAGACCCCTACCTCTGCCCTGAGACTCCTACCCCTGCCCTGAGATTCATACCCCTGCCCTGAGACTCATACCTCTGCCCTGAGACTCATACCCCTGCCCTGAGACTCATACCCCTGCCCTGAGACTTATACCCCTGCCCTGAGACTCATACCTCTGCCCTGAGACTCCTACCTCTGCCCTGAGACTCATACCTCTGCCCTGAGACTCATACCCCTTTCCTGAGACTCATACCCCTCCCCTGAGACTCATACCCCTGCCCTGACACTCATACCCCTGCCCTGAGACTCCTACCTCTGCCCTGAGACTCCTACCCCTGCCCTGAGATTCATACCTCTGCCCTGAGACTCATACCCCTGCCCTGAGACTCATACCTCTGCCCTGAGACTTATACCCCTGCCCTGAGACTCATACCTCTGCCCTGAGACTCCTACCTCTGCCCTGAGACTCATACCCCTTTCCTGAGACTCATACCTCTGCCCTGAGACTCATACCCCTGCCCTGAGACTCATACCCCTGCCCTGAGACTCATACCTCTGCCCTGAGACTCATACCTCTGCCCTGAGACTCATACCTCTGCCCTGAGACTCATACCCCTGCCCTGAGATTCATACCCCTCCCCTGAGACTCATACCCCTGCCATGAGATTCATACATCTGCCCTGAGACTCATACCTTTGCCCTGAGACTCATACCTCTGCCCTGAGACTCATACCCCTGCCCTGAGACTCATACCCCTGCCCTGAGACTCATACCCCTGCCCTGAGATTCATACCCCTGCCCTGAGACTCATACCCCTGCCCTGAGACTCATACCTCTGCCCTGAGACTCATACCCCTGCCCTGAGATTCATACCCCTGCCCTGAGACTCATACCCCTGCCCTGAGACTCATACCCCTGCCCTGAGATTCATACCCCTTTCCTGAGACTCATACCCCTGCCCTGGGCTTCATACCCCTGCCCTGAGACTCATACCCCTGCCATGGGCTTCATACCCCTGCCCTGAGACTCATACCCCTACCCTGAGATTGATACCCCTGCCCTGAGACTCATACCCCTGCCATGGGCTTCGTACCCCTGCCTTGAGATAAATACCCCTGCCCTGAGACTCATACCCCTGCCCTGTGATTCATGCCCCTGCCCTGAGACTGACTGTATATACTGCTGCCACAATAAGTAGAGACATTTATTACTGCACCTTCAATTTGTATATTCTCTTTATATATGGTACAGTGTAGCAGAGAACCGTGAGGGAAACAGAATAATCTGGCTCTATCTTGGAATTCGCCGGCTAGATGCAGCAAAGCAGCGTTAACATGGGATTCTCTAGAAGGTTCTTACATTTTATTCCAGCTCCTGAATGTTTGTTAGGTAATCCCTTACAAATACCACCCTACGATGTCAGGCCTTTGTGCTTTCTGAAGCTCACATCTTAAAAATGAGAAGATGACTCACATAGATTCAGGCTGCTCAGATGGACCATGACAGTGGTATTCATCCTATGTACATTCATAATGGCATTTGTTGTTCCTATAGGAACACCAGCCACGACCGCTGACAATCTGACACTTTGTACAGGTTCTGTCACCCGGAGTAGAAGGAGAAATCTGCTGTTATATTGCAGGGATTCTGGAATTTTGCTACTTTTTATCCCACAAACCTGAAAAGTCTCCAGCGCAGAAGGTCTGATAACTGCAGACAGCCACTAATTGCACTTGTACCAGTGAAAGAACCTGTTTTTCCTGTTAGATGAAACAATTAGCAGAGATTATTCTGCAGTTCCCTCCTCTGCAGATGGTTCTGCTTAGTATCACTCCGGCTTCGGACCATAGTAACAACATTTCTGCTGAGTTTATCTCTCACACTAATTTCACACTTCTCTCTCTGCCGGGAACGGGCGCAGTTACAACGCCTGCTAACAGTTTGCAGAAAGACTGTTCTTGGAATTGCAAAAACTGTTCAAAGAGAAATTTTACTTTATTCTGAATGTATATTTTGTGATAATCCTAATGTGGAAATTCCTACTCAGACTATAGTGACCACATTACAAGTTACTGATCTGATTTAAGGGAGGAATCTACTAAGAACCGTTTTTTATTTGTTTCAGCAATAATTTTAAATCACCATAAATTGCAAAAAAAAAGTTAATTATTTGTCCAAATGCTCTAATTTGTAAGATGTCACTTTGCTTTAAAAGTAAAGCTAATTGGGGCAATTTTGGTTTATAAAAAAGAAGAAAAGAAAGAAGATATTTAGTTTCTATATATCGGGACTTCTCCAATTAATATAATTGCTCATTCGTTTCTATGGGGTTGTGCACATGTAGGAACTCCCAATTAAAATGATGGGGCAGTACCCCCCCCCCCCTCCCCTCCCCACCACCCACTCACACTTTTTAGTGCAGTGCTAGTAGTGATTGGGGCACATGCTGCTTTTTGCCCCATTTCTTTTTATTGGCATAGCTTTCCATTTATTTCAATGGCCCATTCATTTCAATGAGGTTGTGTGTTACATGTAGAAACTCCTATAAAATGAATGGGCAATCCTATACTTCCCAACATTTGGAGGCCCTATGAGGGTCGGCGGCTGGGGAGGTATGCAATTGATCTGTGTAAATATGTTGAAGAATTGAACTGATCATTTGGGCATAAGACATGCGCTGGTCACAATGTAACAATAATACAATCCATTCCCCTGAAGCCACAGCCCTCGTAGAGAAGCCCGTTTCACTAGCTGATTCAAGGCAGCTCTGCCTCCAGTCACTCTGTCTCTGTACACGACGGTGGCCATTTTGTTGAAGCTCATCTCAGACCCGAAATCCATTGTACTGTACTAACCGGGAGTTCTCTGTAACATTTCTGTGGGCATACCTCCCAACTGTCCTGATTCCAGCGGGACAGTCCACCTGAAATCGGGACAGTTGGGGGGTATGGGCAATCCTATAGCAACAGATCAGTCTCTATCTATATGGGTGTCTCTGTGAATCCCCTTACTGCCAGCCAGTCACAAGACCAGTAGGGTGACCCCCATGTGATTGGCTGGGACTTCCTAATTTGTTCCTTTAGAGATGGGCAGCGCTAGTGAGAGCGGTCGTGCTTTTTTCTCAGTTGTTTTTTTTTTTAATAATAATAATAATAAATAATAGTAAATATTTTATTCAAGTAGTCTTTATTTATTTGCGTGTTTTTTTTTTCTTTTACTATCTTACTATAATGGACCTGAGTCTTAGGGATTATGGTCCCCTATACCGTGACCCCTGGTGTAGTAAGACCCCATCCCCACAGCCTAAAGCAGGGCTGGTAACCTCTGGGAAGGGGGATATTTTACTGCCTCCCCCCAATCACAGAGGTACCAGCCCTGTGCTGATCTGCCTTGGGCTGCTCTTCACCTCTTGTCTCCGTTACAGTGGTCTCCAGCCCGGGCCCCGGCTGTCTGCTGCTGGAGCCAGCTCATGTTTTGTTCCCTAATATATTTTTTTATTTGAGCATTGAAAAACTGGTTACATTTATGGCAATTTGTAAATTCATGAGAATCGTATTATAGTTCGTGGATGTCTGTACATCACCACTGACAACATTCCCAGAATATCCTGAGATTTCTGTATCACCAAAAAGCTTTGAAGGTTATTTGTGGGTCTGTGACTATTGCCTAAAGCTAATAATGCCTCTTTCCTTAAATGTATATTTTGTTTCTATCCCAAAACTGGCTGTAAGTGGATTACATCCAATGAGGGTCCCAAGTTACCTGAGCTGCTTTCACCACTAAAGGTCCAGTTACTGCCCTTCCAGAGGCCCCAAAGTGTCCATTTGTCCCAGCTGTTCCCACCTACCTCCCTTGCTGGAGAGCCCTGGATGACTGTGGCCCATGCGGTCCTCCAGCCCGGGGGCCCCACTGCTCTATACACTACAGATGGAAGCGGTCAGTGACTAGTTAATCAGACTCCGGGGTTGTGAGCGTCAGCTGGGCCAGCAGTGAAGTAGTTAAGCTTCATTTTACACCCTACGGATCCAGGGACAGTAAAGAGAGATTTGGATTTCACATCTGGAAGATGTTGCAGGAATTGCTGTGTGTTTGGGTTACTGGTGGATGGAGAGAATAGGAGGAGAGAACGTGTCCTGTACTGAGTGCAGATAAACAGCTCCTGGGCTCAGCTGCTGCACCTCAGATATTATCACTAACTTCATGTAAACATATCGCACCTTCCTGGGGCTCAGCCATCGGTTTTTGTAGGACTTGTTGCTGCCGGTATGTCCACAGCTTAGTATAGTAAATGTGTCTGGAGAGGTGTTTTCAGGAGGTTAGAAGAGAGCACATATGTGATACACATCAGCTTACATGCCAGCAATGTGATTCCTGTATGGGGGGGCGCACAGGCACAGGGGGGCTATCCTCAGCCCTCTTACCCCCCGCAGAGCTTTATCTAGACTCTATGGGGACCAGAACACAGGAACTGGTTGGCTCACAGACTCCTTCTCTGATTACATTTCACTGAGGTTTATTTAATGTGCTGCAACCAGAACAAGTTTAAGAAAAGTTTGTAAGATTCAGTTCTGTTACATAGAGAGAAGCAGCATAAAAAAGATATAGGACTTACATAGGGGGATTCCAATGTTCATATCCCTGTATATACACGTTGTACAAGAACATGTAGCCCTGGTGCCCCACCTAGCAGCCCCCCTGTACCCCACCTGCAGCCCTGTGAGACCCTCCAGTGCTCAGCTACGGGTCTGTCAGTGTTACTAGCAGATGCAGTCTCTGGGTCCTGTAGCAGCCACTAGATGTGATCCCCGACGCCGCTGGATTGGTCTCAGAACCACAATCAACTGAAGTTAATTGTACGTGAAACAAACATAAAATTTGAAATGCTTTAAAAATGTTTTAGTCATGATCATCATCATTTATTTATATAGCGCCACTAATTCCGCAGCGCTGTACAGAGAACTCACTCACATCAGTCCCTGCCCCATTGGAGCTTACAGTCTAAATTCCCCAATATACACACACACAGACTAAGGTCAATTTGTTAGCAGCCAATTAACCTACTAGTATGTTTTTGGAGTGTGGGAGGAAACCGGAGAACCCAGAGGAAACCCACACAAACACAGGGAGAACATACAAACTCCACACAGATAAGGCCATGGTCGGGAATTGAACTCATGACCCCAGTGCTGTAAGGCAGAAGTGCTAACCACTGAGCCACCGTGCTGCCCTCATGATCCCCCCTTCTATATTTTTGCATTTGTAAGCACAATATCAATAAATACAAACAAAAGAACTGTTAATATTAGTGAAATTCATTCATATATAATGCATAAAAATGATGCAACATATTCACCAATCAGCCACAACATTACATTCTTGTACATAGGAGTATATATATATATATATATATATCATCATCAACAACATTTATTTATATAGCGTCAGCAAATTCCGTAGCACTTTCCAATTGGGGACAAACACAGTAATATACAATACTGGGTATTAGACAAAGAGATAAGGAGGCCCCGCCCGCAAGCTTACAATCTAAGGGTAGATGTATACATTATATATATATATATATATATATATATATATACAAGCTATCTGTAAAGGATCATATGTGCTATCTTGTCTTTTAGCTAAATGGTATGGTTACCCTCTATTTGTTTGTGTAAAAATGTTATTACTTTGTTTGTAGTGTGTGAGATTAATGGGGGTTAATTCATGAAAGTGGTCTCATGGCTATTCCTCTTCCCACTCCCGTCTCCAGGACTTTGCCCGGGCTGCTCCCCAGCTGTGGAACGATCTTCCACGTTCCATCAGGTTAGCATCTACTCTCAAAGGCTTCAAGTGTACCCTTAAGACTCATTTCTTTATTCAAGTCTATCAGTCTCCTCCTAACTCCCATGTCCCGTCTCTCTCCCCTAGTTAGTACCACCCTATATGTGTCTCCCCCTTCCCTTTAGGATGTAAGCTCTCAGGAGCAGGGCCCTCTTTCCTTGTGTGCTCCTTCTACTGTTCCATCACCCCCTGTACCTCTTGGCCTGCGTCCCTAGCCCTGTTTTCTTAGCTTCGACCTACTTCTCGCTGATTTCTACCATCACTTTCACTCATTGTCCCAGTAATAATTTGATTTGTATTACCATGTTACCTGTGTCTGTGTATATATTTTTATTCTTCATATTTTGTTCTTTATGTATCATGTTGTGTCATGGGCCACTGTGTTCTGTGTATGTCTTGTACGGTGCTGCGGACCCTTTGTGGCGCCTTATAAATTAAAGATAATAATAAAAATAAATATATACATACACAGCACGCTGTGTTCTGACACCTTTCTATCACAGCCAACATTAACTTTTTCAGCAATTTTTGCTACAGTAGCTCTTCTGTGGGATTGGACCAGACGGGCGCCTTCACTCCCCACGTACATCAGTGAGCCTTGGGCGCCCATAACCCTGTTGCCAGTTCACTGGTTGTCCTTCCTTGTACCCGGTTTGGTAGGTACTGACCACAGCATCCCGGGAACACCCCACAAGACCTGCTGATTTGGAGACTCTCTGACCCAGTCTTTAGCCATCACAATTTGGCCCTTGTCAGTCTCTCAGATCCTTACATTTGCCCATTTTTCCTGCTTCCAACACATCAACTGAGTGTTCACTTGCTGCCTAATATATCCCCCACTTTACAGGTGTCATTGTAGCAGATAATCAATGTTATTCCCTTCACTTGTAAGCGGTGTTAATGCTGTGGTTGATCGGTGTATCTATAAGTTTGTATACATTCACATGGCTAATTACTATTATTACTTTAATACTCTGTGTGCGGTGTATATGAACATGTAATTATTTCTCACCTGTATATTGACTTTGTCTCCAATATAAACCTCCTTTTTGGTGCACCAAGCCATCCCTCCTGACAAAGTCCTCTGATGCGTTTTGGATGTGACTTGGGGCTAGTTTTCTGCATATAGAAATCTGCTGTTCCTGGCCTGTTCATGGCTACAACAGGGAGATAGTTAGATTGTACAGGGAGTGTTGCTGGGACATATCTGAATTTTATCCACTATGGTACCTGTGTATTATAAAATATTTTTATGCAATAAAAGTCCGGCCCTACGGAGGAGCCCCCTGTCTTTATTAGGTGCTTGTGTCCCGTGTAGATCAGGTAACTGATAGGAGAAGCTGCAGAGAATTTGTTTCTCTTGGTGCTTAAAATTGCAACTGAAGATTGTTGCTGATGATTTGGAGGAAAGTTCATGAAACTTTTATCCTGTGGTTTCTCTAATCCAAATTTTTGGGGTATTGAACCTTTATATTGATAACATTTTTACAGCATTTTCTTCTAAAGATACAAATGTTTCCGCTTTTCAAGATGAATCTGATATTTCCAAACAAATGTTTCCTCTGAGTCAGTTCTAGATGTTGAGGATATTACAAAATATCTGAGCAGCCAGAGCTAAAGCTGCCAGAACTGCGGTATAAATAACCTGCGATATCACTTTCATACACTGAGAATCAGGATCTGACATCCAGGTCAGAATATTATCTAAGACACAGTGAGGATCAGATATGATGCAGTTGGCTTTTATTGCAGATGCCATTAAAAGTATAGAACAAAAGAGGCTGTAAAGCTTTGGCGGGTAACACAATGAGCTGGGCAGGGGCAGGACAAGCAGAGTTCTGTAAGGGAGTGTACACCATAGTTGTCTACCCTTCCGGAATGTCTGGGAGACTCTCGAATTCTGCCCGTTTCCTTGGTGAATAGGGTGGGGCTAATTGTGGCATCCTGGCCCCACCCCCTGCTATAATAGGCTGAAATTGGCATTGTATACCAGAGGGTGGGACCTAATGGTGCGATTAGTGTGGCAACGCCCTCAAGATACGGCCAACTTTGGAGATCTCTTAAATGGGCGATCTAAAAAGCTGACAAGTATGGTGCACACGTAACGTGCAGATGCAGTCAGGAGCCACATCTCTTGCGGATGCAGCAATATACAATGATGATGAGGACACCTGCGGCGCTATCTAGCTGCTTCCGATTGGCTGATTGCCTATTGACCCCTCCAGTACTTAAATTATCAGAGTTGCATCTATATTATATGAAGTCGTGGTTGTCTATTTACATTACTTGACATTTCTATTTAGACTACTTCAGGAAACAATATTCCATTATGCTTTTTAAAGGCAAATTGTGGGGGTGTTTGCATTTAATTATAATTGGGGTGTGTCCCTGGGCAAACAAATAGAATGTGGGCATGTCCTTGAGCAGAGAAATAGAATGTGGGCGTGTCCTTGAGCAGAGAAATAGAATGTGGGCGTGTCCTTGAGCAGAGAAATAGAATGTGGGCGTGTCCCAAGGCAGACAAATAGAATGTGGGCGTGTCCCAAGGCAGACAAATAGACGTATGTGTGTAAATAATCGCTGCTTTCATACGTGTTTTTTCTTCCATAAATTACTTTTTGTGAGAACAAAATGACTTTATCCTCTGGAGACCCCACAATGTAATTCATTCTACAATTCTTCCTTCGAACCCATCTTACATCTCATTATTACTGACATCTGATGCTCATCTACTGAATTATTTACGCTTCCGGATCTTCTGCTCTTACATTATTTCAGTGCAGTCATTTATGTGAATAAGGATCCGGATCTCTGTGTCTCAGTCGGACATCGACTATGTGTAATCTCTTCTACAGCGATCATGTCTAGCATCACACCCTGTAACCACACACCTGGAGGGATGGGCCCCTCAGCTGTGGCCCCCAGCTCCTTCCTGCCCTATTGTCAGATGTGTTTGTTATAGTGTGTAACACTGGTACACAATGCTGCTGATGTGTTATTACAGACAGCTGTGTCTTTCTTCAATTAAGTTTATTGTTTTACTTTATTACTTGGATTAAGCGTGATGTGTGGCCCTTTCGAAGGTTAGAGAGCCCCCAGTGTGGCCCCTGCGGAGGATCAGGTTGCCCATCACTGATATAAACGTCCTACAGTCACCCTTAGGGCTCAGCATACGGCATCTTCTGGTTTTCTAGTGAGAAAACTTCAGTATTATGAAGACACTGAAACCCTGAGAACCAGACCAGGGATATACTGACAGACATGTACGACAACTGTGCAACCAATCAGGTGCTAAATGTCACGTTCTAGTGCAATGTAAAAAATAAAACATCGGCTTAGATGCAAGAACAACTTTTTCCATTGGAGCCGTTATCAGAAATGTCCTCGTGATTTACCCGTGTTCCCAATTGTCAATTAAAGTGCTGGTAAACCTGAGATAAAATATCTGATAACACACACACACACACACACACACACACACACACAAATATGTATATTGTATGATATGGAGATATTTTGCATCGCGTACACGTTTGATATTCAGCTAAGTAAGCTATTGTTCTCCGATATCAGCGATTTGAGCCAGAGAGCGGCCGACTTGCAGAGACAAACACAGAACGTCCAACATACATCATGTTATCTAAAATATCTTCTTACAAATTCCTGGAAATGTTACATACATGTCTGTGACTGTTATTGGTATAATAACTTCTGGTGTAGTGGGTTCTTTAATGTAACTTAAATAAAAAATAATTATATAAAGAGAAACATTCAAACAAATCTGTTTGGTCTATTAAAAAAATAAGAATAAAAAATAAATAAAATTCTATACGATGTTATGAACTTAGTGCCTGCTTTACATTTTTTGCGATCCTCACTCATAGGAGAGTGCTGGGGTGTTGGTGCTTTTCATGTCTATGATCAGAGATTCTTTCGTTCTGGTCTCTATGAGCCACAGATATTCTGCATAAATCACAGACTACACAAGATGAGATCTATAGTTTATAAAAGACGTATGATGGGAAATCGAGGTCTCTGTACAACATTACTCTACTCAATTCCACTTAAGCAAACATAGATATCACCATATTTGGTTTATTTTTAAGTTTTGTTCCTTCCAGAATTCATCCTCACACTCTGCAAAATAATCACATAAAGCGGAAATGCTGAACGATATAACAAGACATCTAGAGATCATGAATGACACGCTGTAAATACACCATTAATAGACTACAGCAGATCCTTAGAGCGGTCCCTGCTAGTTCACTACGGTATTATGACACAGGACAGATGGGATCACTTGTTACCACATCCAACAACCATTTTCTGACACTTCTCCCATAAATGGATTGTTGTAATCAGTTTGTACAAGATGTTAATTACTAACAGAGCATTTAGTTACTAATCTGCACTGACTAAAGGGACCAGACACTTCTCATTATCATTATCTAACTGCTCTGGACAGATGACAGCTAAAATGGTTCAGCACAAACTTGCTCCTAAATTCAAGATAAACTAAAAACATTCTATAATATCTACATTATGTTTACAATATATCAGAGCTTAATCTACTGTTCTCAGCCCTGTTCTGCAGAATGAGGCTCCTTGCACTGTTCCTTTCAGCGGAATCACTGCCCAGAAGTCAGATCTGCAGAGGAAAATCTCCCTCCCAATATTAACTCAAATACATTCAGTTACAACTTGTATCATTCTGTGCTCTTTAGTCATGTATTTGTACCATCAATCAGAGCTGTATATATGGGACACGTCTGCTCTGTGTATATATACGCAGAGGTCAGAGCTTAATAAACTAATATCCTGATTATATAACTACACAGCTAAAAGGCACAGAAGTAAGGCAGGAAGAAGACGCTGAAGTGTTATATGGAAATGTGATTCTTTATGGGCTATAAGACAAGGTTCTAATAATAATAATAATAATAATAATACAAACACACTCAGGATTATTACAACATTTTATTGTTTCATGTCCTGTCCCTGCGTTTATGGTTATTATTGCCTCTTTGGCAGAGCTGGGCTCGTACGGAGATGATAGGAAAGATATTTTAGGTCTGGATGACCAGCTCCAGATTTGGGGTGCAGCATTCTGTGCTCCGTCATACAACGACCCCTCCGTTAGAGGGTACACGGTGACCACACAGAGAATATAATATAATAAGGCACAGTGTAAGTCCTTAAAATGCTACAAAAGTCCAGGTCCCAATAAACAAGGGCCCGAGGCACCAGTGGTGAGTGGGGTGTTACATTCCCTGAGTGCCTTACTGCAAAGAACCATGAAGAGGTCAGATCAGGGCAGGGAGAGTTGTCAGCATCGCTTCCTAATGTGCAGCTTCCCTCATCCCCGGACATATAGGAAGATCAGGATATTGCACAGTCCTAGGAGTACCCACACCGCCTCCGCTGTATAGGGCAGGGATAATCATCACGTCCTAGAGGTAGGAATACGTAGAGCCATCCCTTTGTGGATGGGGAGTACATTTCAAATAAATAAAATTCTTGTGGCCCATATTAGTGCTGCTGCTTGAAAATTGTTTGGCGCTCTCGTTTTTTGGGGTCCCATGACCTTGAGTCCACTGTAGTGTCTAAAACTAAACAGCCCTACAAGCTATTGTCCACGTCTCCTAAAGCAGCATCAGGAGGAAAGCCACCAAGGACCACAAAAGTGTGTGGCCCCTAGATGGCCCTGTGGCTCTTGCATTGTTTCGTGGACTCCTCGCTGTTTCACAGCTGCCTCCATACCAGTCCACATAACACTGACAACGGAACTGTAAACGTAGAAGGTGAATGTCCTCTGTGGATAACCGGCCCTCCGCCCAGAGGGGAACGGTTGAGTTGGGCCCACGTACAATTCGGAAATTGGCTGGGTTGAGGTGTAAGAAGGCATCAGTGTTGTTCTCCTGCCGCAGGCAACGGCCATTCCCACTGCACAACGTCTGACCGCACAGCTCAGCCGCCGTAGTCACATTCACAATGTATTTACCCAAATCCTCCTCCAGGTAGGTCTTAATCTTCTGACAGGTGTCCTGGGGAGAGCACAGCCATATTAGTAACCTTATATGTCCTGATTATTCCTATAACTGGACTGTCTACTACATCAACATACAGACAGGAGAAGACAAACTAAAGCACTGATGTTAGAATACGGAGTACAGGAGGGAAGAGAATAGACAGTGCTATCTGCTAGTACATGGAGTATAGGAGAAGGATGAGAAGCTTTATCTACACAATATACAGTATAGTAAATGGAAAGGGAGATCATTATGTTCTTCTACAAGGAGTACATGATATTAGGTTAAATTAAAGAACAACACTGGTTTTAAACCTCCCCACGAGGTTTGTTTTGTGGATCTCCTCCATTAATCCCAGGACTGGGCTATGAGGAGAACCACTGAACAAGCCCAGACTCTGTAGCCTTAGGACAGGTCACGGACCTAGAACAATGAGGACAGGAGGAGGGAGAAGACACGGGAGGGGGGGGTCACACTCACCCTGTTCTTAGTGTAGTCTGCATCCCCCCAAAATATTGCACCTGCTGCCCCCTGTGCAGCGCTCTCTCCGATGGTGGAGATTAAATCCACCTGGAGAAAAATAAATAAATGAGTCATCATTAATTATAATATACAGCTTATAAAGTGTGCCGGAAGCAGCCATATTGTGCTAAACCAATATTCAGCCTCACATTCATTAGCAGTTAGTGACATCACAGAGGCACGAGGCACAAGGCACAAAGAGCCTAATGCCTCAGAGAGGTCACGAGTTCCTGATGAATTGAACGGCTGCATTTTTAGGAATATTTTTTCCGACTTTGAAATATCTGCCCCCAGTGTGCTGGGGACACGTTAATGTTCTGCAGACCCCAACAACACAGATACACTGAGAGGAGAGAGAAAGTACTATTGGGACCAGGTTTAATCAGGATCATACGACTATTTATGGCCGGTTTGTGGTCACTAAGGAGTAACAATGTTTTATTAGATGGAATCTCTGACCCAGCACAGATCTAACAGATATAATGACTCCAGTACTATACGGAATCCAGGATCTCCTGCTCTGCTGGTAACTGAACAGCCAAACAAGTGTTATTCTGTTTCCCTCTCTGCATTGTGTTATACTAAAGGTTTTATCTGGTCAGTAGATCTCACACAGGAAGGTTACATTATAATACACTGTATTACACAGTACTGGAGAGCACATTTTCTAGACAATATGTGACATTATTCCTCACACACCGGAGCCAGATAAGCAGAGGGTTAAGCAGTAAGTTAAGGCTCCGCTAATGATCGACGAACAGAAAGTCCCGTTTGATTCATTCCATTCCTGCCTCTATCAAAACATTTAGGCCCACGTTTTGTGGGTGGTGAGCGGCTGGATTCCTGACAAGGGTTGGGTCTCACATCGCTTTTGGTTTCAGAGATTATTTGTAGCTCCTTATGCAGCTACAATATTTAATGGTTTTACCCCATGAGGTCCCTCATTCTGAGTCCAGGGGTGTCAAGCCACGAACCCCCCCCCCCCCGTTATCACCAAGATAACGGCTGCCAAACCCGTTATTTTCTCTCCTCCCCGCGTTACTTTCTGGAGAACTTGCACAGGAGATTCTGTGTTAGATTATTACTATTTATGTATATAGCACCAACATATTCTGTAACACTGTACAATCAGGTGACGGATGTGGCCCCGATCAGATCCCAATGCAAGTTATCCAGGCAACGATGCCTGGAGAGAGGGATGCTGGGGTGGACTCTATGAATTATATTTGGTAATATGGGGTTCCAAGAATGGCAAAAAGAAAAAGAACAAAACATACTTGGTATCAGGCATAAAATAAAATTATTTGCTGTAAACTTCTTACCTGGGAGAGGAGATCCATATTTTTAATGTAGGTAGGTCGCGTATAGACAAAGACAGGGACGGAGTAGTCTTTGTGATGTTTGTATGCTATTCTCAAGGCTTCTTTCACCCGGTAGTGCACAAACTTGCGCCCATTTGCGGAGGACTTCAGAGAAGGGTCCAGGTAAATGGACGGGTAAAGTGCGGTGCTCTCCTCCCATAACCACGACAGCTGGTCGTTCCGTGACATTTCTACATCAGGACATCTCCCAGTATAGCTGTCCCGGTTGGTCAGATAGTCATGATTGTAGCAGTCTGGGAAGAGGTAATACCCCCACAGCTGGTGGGGGCCGTAGTTCTTGGCGTAGTGTAACGTTTTTTCCATGAACTCACGGGCAGAGTTCTCAAACTCGTACTGCGCTTGTTTTTTCACATTCTCGGTCATCCAGTCGGGATGGCGCAAGGACACCAACTGCTGTGAGGCCTGTCTGTACACATCTTTGCCCTTCCAGTTCCTTATCCAAATCGGACGCCACTCTTCCCAGTCAATGACTGCCAGGCCAACTCTGTTGAGGTCTCGTATATACCGATCAATATCGCCCTGCAGGTTGCTCAGGTGGGCTCTTAGGCTGGTGTTCTGCGGCACTCCACCATTGATGGAAGCATTCCGCTCATCGTAATAAGGATAGAGCCCTAGGCGCTCTTTGTAGAAGATTGTAAGGCTCTGGTTCACAAAGCCCTGATTGGGCGACGCACTGAGGTCAAAGAGCCGCAAGTCAAAAGGCACATCGAATCGGGGTGGGCAGTCCTGTGTGGGCGCATTCCAAGCCACCATGAACGGGCGAGAGCTGAAGACAGGGCGAGCGGTGGGCTTCTCCACCGTGTTGCTGGACGGCTGGCCATCGGCCAATACAAGGATGAGACACCACAGAAGGTAGGTGATTGTGAGGTGGGCAGGCATTATGATAAAGGGGGCTGAGATTGGAAAGACCTACAGAGGACGAGAGAGGGGAAACATGGTCTAAATATAGATGCAAAATCCCAACAACCCTACTTTATATATACACCTGGAATATAGATTACTCAATATCTTGTCACTTTTCCTTTTGAGTAAGAAAAATCTTTGTAAAAAATAAAATACTTAAAATAATGGATATATTCTCTTTATGGGAATAATGTAATTTGCAGCCTGTGTAATGTAACAGAATGTATAAGAAGCAGCCTAGGAGACAGGATGTGTAGGAGAATCTGTCCTGTCCTATACATTAAAAACGGTGAGGTCTAAAGTAAACCAATTACCTACACATTATGCAAAGCAAGATGGCGGCATCTGTAGAGCCCCAATTCCTGGCGCACTCCGAGCAATGTTCTAGAGATCTTCACACACATGAGGACGGGCCAGACTCCCCCTCGTTATTTAAGCCATAAATAAATATAAACTGACCAACAATGAAGAGGAAGAAATACAAAGTGCGCGTTTAACATTTGTGTGTTCCACATCTAGGAGCCCGGCTAGATTATGGGGCATCTCCAGAGAGTGTGTGTGTGTGTGTGTGGGGGGGGGGGGGTTTAAAATTTTAGAACAGATTTACAATAATAATTATGTCTGACCACAGGGGACACAGACAGGATGGGGCCACTCACCACATACAGGAGCCAAACTCACACAAATTGCAGAATAGACAAAGGGAAGTCTGTTGCTAACTACAACTCCCACCCTCCTCAGCCAGATGGTGAGGGCTGTAGCAAAACATTAACCGATCAGGAATAGGGTGGGCCAGTCTGCATCTAACAATGCCCTATTTGTCTGGGCTCCATGACACAAGGGCTGAACGATCTTATTATTACGATATTATATATTATTATCCCACAGGTGGATGGTCCGTGCTCAGCCCAAGCTGAATCACAATCGGCAGAGGACACGTATGGGAAGATATCGGTTATTTGTCAACCAGATGCTGAAAAGTATCCACTCTAAATAAAATCATGTAAGTATCAGCCATGCTGTTCATTTATGGCACAAACTGATACCAATATTGGGCCAATTTGCTGATACCAGTGTGTGTTGGGCCGTCACCTGGCACGGGAGAGACATGTGCCCAGGATAGCGCTGACCGCAGATGTCCCACCATCAGCAGGGGGTCTGTATCAGTCGGACTAGTCAATGATTGGCAATGGCTTTAAAAGGGCGGGTTACAGAGAATCCTGATGGACAATTTATTAGATATTTAATGATTATTACCAATATGTCAGATACAGATCACATAGATTATTATCGGGGATCGTGGTCTGTATAGGCCCAATATCAGCTGCGATATAGCAGCGTATGGGGCTGCTATAACTCAGCACAGTGATTGGTCCACAGCCAGCTGTATCACTTCATGCGAGATAAACGTTTAGTGCAATCGAACAGCAAAGATCCCCCACAAATATCACAGTGGTGAATAAGAAAGATCTCTTCTTATGTCCCGACGGTGGCAGAGGATTGTGTACTCACAGCGTACAGGGGCCCCTGGTCTCATTACAAACTGCCTTGTTGGTACTTACACAACAACTTAATAACTGAAGAGACAACGTATTAGATAATGTGTGGCACATATTACACAGACGCCAGCTTGTTCCCACCTGTCACTGGCCTGGGGAACAATGTGAAAGTGGGAAAACTAAACTAAAATAAGATGTCATTAAACGTTTCAACCTGCCTGTGACTACTACGTTGTAACACAGGGCTGTAATTATGGCTGTGTGAGGGCCGGAGGCAATTGTACAGCTGAATTATTCATAAGGGGTAACCCCTCTGACAAGACGTTCGTGTATTGTGTACTCTCCCGACATATCACATGACTTACGTGTCCTATTTTCCTTTAGATTGTACACTTATGTGATAATACAAACTGCAGTATCTCTCTCAGCCAGCAGGGGACATTGTGAGGTTTGTGCTGATCACACTCTGCTTCTGTCTAAATATACTGAGTATTATAATATAACCTATCATCATCATCAGCTAGTTATATAGCGCCACTAATGCCGCTGCGCTGTACAGAGAACTCACTCACATGGGAGCTTACAATCTCAATTCCTTAACACACACACAGACCTAGAGAGACTAAGGCCAATTTAATAGCAGACAATTAAACTACTAGTATGTTTTTGGAGTGTGGAGGAAACCAGAGTGCCCGAAGGAAACCCACGCAAACACGGGGAGAACATACAAACTCCGCACAGATAAGGCCATGGTCGGGAATCGAACTCAGAACCCCAGTGCTGTGAGGTGCTAACCACTGAGCCACCGCGCTGCCCACATATTCAGTTACTTTATCTGATTACAAACATATAAAATTCTACACTTATACTAACATTTCTTACCAAAAGCAGACAGGATTCCTTGGTTACTTTTCCATAAATGGTGTTTCCAGCACTGGGATTCCCAGGAAAATGCCTGAAGATTTGACATTTGGATTATTTTTGACCGAAAGCTCAGAGTTTATATCAAATGGTCATTAGTAACTTATCACTAAAGCTGAGGCCTTTATACACGGACATATCCTATGTGTACACAGCATATCACTGCACTGCCTGGTACTAGGAGAAATAATGTCTCTTTTTTCATTACTTCTTATATTTATCTTTCTTGGAAATAATGCGATTCCCTGACAGACGCTGAATACAGGGAACGGCTGCACCTCTGACTGTCCATAGCAGATGCCATCCCCCACTCTACTGACTCCCCCCTGGGGTCTGTCTCTTGTTCTCCTGAGGTCTCTTTGTCTATCACATCTCTTGTTTATCCCACTTAGTCTAGACTCCAGGCACCTGCAGCTCCTCCATCCTCCCTGAGTTTCTGCAGAAACTTCTCATCCATTCACCCTCCTGTCTGTATTATACAGTGTTTGTATTCAGCAACTGCCGAGAGCCAGGACGTAGACCTGTGCCGGTATCCACAAGTGATTCTCACACCGTATAGATTGTAAGCTCATATGGGCAAGGCCATATTTACTTTCTGTTTTCTGTCCCTGTATGTTGGTATTCCGTCAATGTGCAGCACCGAGTAATATGTTGGTGCCGTATAAATAACAGATAATAATAATGTACTGGTAATAGGATTAGCACTAACACATTTGTAATGTTACCCTGACATGTCTGGTACAGTAATTCCTGGATTTACAGAGTATAATATGTCCTCTTCCCAGCTCCAAAGAAGAGTATTAGATATGATGTGACCTTTCTTCCAAGTGCCTCCTCCCCCATCCCTTCTGTCTTTCTAATCATCCCAGGGGAGCGATAATGTCTGTCTTTGTCCCTGTCTCACTGTCACTCACCCTACATTACAAACTCCATAATCTACTCTGTGTTATGCTCTCTCCATTACCACTGTCGCCCAATCACCCTCTCCTATATCCACCCACTGACCCTCTCCTATGCCAGCTCACTAGAGAAACATTACATGTTATTATTTAACGCCCCCTTTTACAGAATACCACATTTCCACCTGTCACCTGTGCATTAATTACACATTTTTAACATTTTTAATCTCTTTTTCTGGAGGACCTTGCTTTGCACTATCCCTTTCCCCACCACACAGGGCCATCTTAACAACATTATGGGCCCCCGGGCAAAGCAGTGCACCAGGGCCCCTAGATATAGATATATAGATGTATACAGATACAGATATAGATATATAGAAATAGATAGATGTACTTGCTCAGTGACCCTTTTAAGTTTTTTTTCTTTTGCAGGATTATTTATTCTCATTAAGAGCCGTGCCTATGGGTCCCCCGGGCAGCTGCCCATCGTGCCCAATGGAAAAGATGGTCCTGCCACCACACCTTAGGAGCGCTACTCCCTAATTGTATTAACTATTATACACTTACCTTCTCTCCAATACCCACTATCTCCCACTCACCCTTTTCTGTACCCACAAACTGTTACATTATTTCCAATGCTTACACTCAGTCACCCATTCACCCTCTTCTATGCCAACAATTGTTATACACTTACCTTCTCACCAACACACCCTCTCCTATACCCACCCACTCTTGTACTCACCCACACATTCTATCTCAATTACTTCCCACTCACCTTCTCTCCATTACCCACTGCCACCCACTAACCCTACTCTCAATTACTACCCACTGCCACCCACTCACCCTCTCCTGTACTCACCCACACATTCTATCTCAATTACTAACCTCTCTCCATTTTCACCCACTATCCCTACTCTCAATTACCACCCAGTGTCACCCACCTACCCTCTCTAATATACTAATCCATCACCTTATGTATTAACAGTTATATAGCTCCTACATATTACGCAGCACTTTACATAGAATGTTTAATGATTCACATCAGTCCCTGCCTCAGAGGAGCTTACAGTCTAAACTCTGTACCCCACAAACACTGCAGCTCCTTTGAGCAGGGTCATCTTACCTTCTGTTTCATAAGATTGTAGATTATGATCCCCTCAAAGTACAGCACTTCAGATCATCATCATTTATTTATATAGCGCCAGCAAATTCTGTGGCACTTTACAATTGGGAACAAACAGTAATAAAACAATACTGGGTAATACAGATAAAGGTGATTACACTCTATGGGATAAATAAGAGACAATAATAAAGGATAATAATATTAAATAATATTCAGTGTCACCTACACAACCTCTCACCGTGATTGACGAGTTTGAATAATGTGGTTTTGTGTGTGGGGAATGTGTGATTGTGGTGTCTGGAAGTGATTCCGTGGTCTGTCTGTATTATATATAATTATCTCGTGTCCTGTGACAGGGCCTATAACTGCTCAGTACATTAAGGGAAACAGAAGTTTCTAGATTGTAAGCTCTTGTGGCCACTCCGCTCTGATTATGCATTATTCACTCCTGCGCGTGATGTGTGTACAGGAACATGTGTGACTGTGTGTAACATACATGTATCCGAACCCCCAAAATAAATATCTCAGACAAGTTTGTGCTGTAAGTCTCCACGCAAAGACTTGAAAGAAAGTTTGAAAGTTGAGTCCACACTCACCCCCGGGCAGCAGTCTCCCCGCCCCCTAAGTCTCCAGGCCGGGAAGCCGAGCGCTCAGTGTTCTGTGCCCTGATACATTGTATCACTGTCCCGAATCCCTGTCCCGGGCCTTTCATTCACATAAAGAGACCTATCCGGCCGGAACCATCGCCCCGCCCAGCACAGGGGCGGCACAGACTCTAGCTCTCATCCCCTGCACTGGCTCAGTGAGCCGGACACCCCTCGGAGTTGTACAGTCCACTATCAGAGGGGCGGAGCCGAGGATTAAAGAGACAGCTGATTGCCGGAGGAGGTGAGTGGGGCTTGTAGAGTGTCAGGGCAACATATATATATATATATATATATATATATATATATATATATATATATATATATATATATATATATATATATATATATATATATATATATATATATATATATATATATATATATATATATATGTTGATATAGATAGATATCTATATATATAACTACTATAGTAATGCCTTAGTTGTTCACAACTGAATAATCGTATCTGTGCTAAGCAGATTGCCCAATTTCTTCTGACAGCTACAGATCAGATTGCTGTGTGGTTGGATCTTTATGGTTGGATTGTTTCCCAGTTATATTCAGTTGCACTGATTATATCACTGGCAGTCTGCTGATTTGTTCTCAGAATAATGCTTCTGTGTGTGGGTACCAGTCACCTACCCATTGTGGATGTAGCCAGCCTATAAATCAGTAGGGAGTAGTGACATCACATAGTGCCTCATGCCTCGATGATGTCACTGGTTTCTAGTGAATACAGAGGCTACATACTGATGAATATTTCATCAGCCCACAAAAATATTTGCACCCACAAATAGTAGCTGATGGGTCACTAATCTGAATTTATAACAGTTTTTATAGATTTTTAATTATTTTATGCCACTTCCTGATTTAAAAAGAGATTTGAGATCTACAGTGTCAGCATTCAGCTCCTGTGGTATCAGTCCTGAGCAATGACACTAAGGAGCATTAAATAGGCACAATAACATATTATACATTCATTTAATATGAATGATTTGTTTCTTCAGTTAGTTTGGGGAAGGGGACATTGCTCTTTGTCCAGTACACCTGTGTAAATCATCCTCAGTTTAGGTTTATTTACTTACAATTTACTCCTCAGCATGAAGTCACAGTGAACCAGAGGAGACTTCCCAGTAGTGTTACTTCCAGCTAGCTGTACCAGAAAGCCTGGTATTCAGGGATGGAGAACAGGAGCTTTGGGGCTTGGGAAAGTCAAACAGGATCTCTGGGAAGCTGATCAGGAGCTGTGAGATTTGGGATTTGGGATGAGGAGCTCTGGGGTTTGGGGATCAGGATCAGGATTTCTGGGGTACTAGGAAGCAACATAGGAATTCTGGGGTATTGGGAAGTGAAACATGCACTCTGGGGTTTGGGGATCAGGTGATCTGGGGTTCTTGGGAGTGGCAGATACAAGGTAATCTTGTTATCATGTAAGAGAGTTGCATATATGTCAAACATTCCAGTAACAATTAGTTAGAAAGCTGCACACAGGGATGAAGACTGTAGGAGAGACGCTCCAGGGAATTACAGACTACAGCTGTTACCATAGAGTCAGTCATCAGGCCCCTGAAACAATCAATACATGATGGACTATGTGCCTTAATGGAATCTACAGTTTTCAGTTCTGCAGCAAAAACCTGATGAAAGAACCTTTTTTGTGTCAGCTGCCTGCGGCCAAGTCCTAGTGCACAATTGTGGAGTGATCGTCTCCCAGCAGAGTGCCAGGACCAGTGTACATATTACACTGAGATTTAATGATGGGAACCAACGTATGTCCCAGAGACAGAACAGCCTGCAGGGGACAGAAGTTTTCCTCTGTCTGTCAGCGGCTCGGGAGTGATAAACCCTTTGTGCCAGTTTCCCAGGTGTGTCAGGGAGTAACGTTCCTCTGGTCACTTAGTATCTGTTACCCTGACAGCTGTACTCACTGGCAGGATCTGTCCAAACACGTCTGTATAATGTGTGGAATTCCCAGTCACTGTGACCTGTGAACTCTCTGCCATCTGTCTTCTTCCCAGAGACAAGTGTCATACAGACGGGGGACGCTGGCACAAACAAAGGGCACATTGTGGCACCAAGCAGGGACCTGTGGCAGTGACAGAGAGCTATAGACTGTCAGTGTGACCCATGCGTGTGGGCCCTGTACGTTTCATCCTCCTTTGGAGGGGCACGTCTGCGTTATTTGTCCACTTTCTATTTAATATTACGGTACTAGAAAAATAAAATAAATTCTGATTTATAAAATGTAAGGACTCATACACAGCGGCCCTGGGAGACGCTGGTTGAAAGTGTCTGTTTAACAGAGCGCTGATGAATGCACCACGTTGCCACCCTGTACTATGTACTTACTGAGCGCTGCCATAGACCTCAGCTGTATTATACGCAGTGATGAAGCTTTTGAATGTGCAATTGAAGCGAAGCGAACGCTTGTCAGGAAGTCTCTGTACAGGTCCATTTACTTATGTTGTTTCTTACACTATCAGCATCAAAGTGTGTTTACTAGGATGTAAGAATAGAAGTAACCCCCCATGTACAAGGGCTGAACACCCCCCAAGTAATTACTGACCCTCCTGGTACCACAATGAACATTGGGACCCAGTACACATATCATCATCATCATTACCATTTATTTATATAGCGCCACTAATTCCGTAGCGCTGTACAGAGAACTCACTCACATCAGTCCCTGCCCCATTGGAGCTTACAGTCTAAATTCCCTAATACACACACACACACACACACACACACACACAGACACACAGACACAGACTAGGGTCAGTTTGTACGTATAATAATAAAGATATTCTAATAAACACAGACGTTCAATACAATAAACCATCATTTGCATTATTACAATGAACACTTGGGGGGGCTCAGTGCGCTGTAGACAGATGACATAGGGGAGTAGGGTTCATATAAATGTATAACCTTCACCACGACGATGGACCCAACACATATCTGACGCTGTCGGCTCCAAGTTACACAATATGAAGACATTACAGCAGGGACAAAGGAGGATGAGATGTAACTTCCTGTAATATAGACGAGGTTCTATCTATTTCCTCTTCTGATAGACATACAAAGTATATTATTATCCTGTATTTGGCCTGGAAGTGACTAATTTTAATTTTCATTTTGCAGCATATTTACCCATTTACACTAATTCTCACAGCTAGCTGCGTTCTTCATCGACGCGCGAGCCGAGTGATCAGCCTATAAGAGTCGTCAGCTTCCTGCAACATTTTCCCTGATCCGTCCTGGAAGTGTTGAAATTCTGAAGTTATAGATGTGGAAGACGCCACTTGTGACATTTACGCTGCGCGCAGAAATGTCGCAGTCTGAAGTGCGCTCACGGCAGAAGAAGGATTCTCTACAATGGTTCAGGTCCATTAAAGTAAATATCACACAATGAGGATACTGAGACCATTTAAAGGTACATTTAATTCTGGGCTATTTTTACACCTAAAAAGACTTTTATATGCGCATTGATCTATTATTATCAGCATTATTATTAATATCTATTTATATAGCACCAGCTTACTCTGTAGGTCCATCTCTCCATAAAACAAGAGGTAACTCTCCCCTTACACAGACTCCTCTGTCAGAGCTACATCTGAGGTCTACTAAGTCTGAACTTCACCCTCTGACCTACCAGACGTTATTGAACTACAATTCCCATCATGCTCCAGTACTCATAGTCTAAGTGCAGGATCCTGGGACTTGTGGGGGCTCCGTATGTGTACAGAAGATTTGGTGTTATCATCTTGCCCTTTCCTAAAGTGGGGTCTAGCAGTAACTCAGGTTTATGTCAGAGGAGAAGTGACAGGACTTGGGGGAGGACATCCATTTACTCCACAAGTAATTGGGACACATCCACCTGTCTGTCCAGGCGTCACTTTATCCAGACGCGGCAGCTGTCACAGAATTTGGGATCAGAGAGGGGATACAGAGACCCACCGCCGGAGATTCTTCACAGCCCCCACCATCTCTATGCACTCTCCCCTGGTATAATAGGACACAGTGCGCCCTCCGTCATTATCTCCCATGTGAGGGGAACCGAAACTTTACATAGATATCATGAGAGGTGAACCACATTTCTTCCAATGTCACGTTAGATAACCATATCCCAGTATTTCACAGTCCCCCCCATTTTCATGCACCCATGGTATCTCCCGTCTGCACCCTATGAGAAGAGGAACGCTGGGTGGAAGATATATGCAGCTTGTCCTATTGGCTTCCACTCAGGGTCCGTCCGGTGTTATTATTAGTGGCAACATATTACGTAGCGCTGTACATTGAGGGATCTTGGTACAAATTAATACAATATAATTTATTATTATTTAGTTACATAGTTAGTAAGGTTGAAAAATAATACACAGGTCCATGTGTTAAACCTTCCAGGAATTCTAATAGCCAGAAGACAACAAAACCCCCAGTTTCTTCTAGGCCGCAAATATGACAGTCGGATAGATTCTGTCTCCCCCGTATTGTCCTCTACTAATTACAGCTACATTTATTGTAAGAAAGGCTCCAATCTATACTTACATTCTGAATTTGTCATCCCTCCCTCAAGTGGTAAGGAATCCACAGTGTAACCGCCCTTACAGTAAAGAATCCTTCCGGGTGCTCACAGTGAAACCATTTTTCTTCCATTCACAACTGATGACCCCTTGGGGTTTATTTGTCAAGGATCAGTTTTTCAAAACCGCAGATTTTCAGCGATTTTTTTTCCCTCCATGGTTTAAAACAGGAAGTTTATTAAATGCAAAACGAGGAGGTTTCCAACCCAGCACCTCAGGTTTCAGGTTTTGCATTTAATAATTTTATTATTTTAATCAATGAGAAAAATCGCTGTAAATCTATGATTGTGAACAAACGATTCTTGATAAGTAAACCCCTTTGTCTGGTCCTTGGTACAAATAGTTTGTTAGACAAATCTTTGTATTGACCTTGGATATATTTATAGATATTAATCCACAGCAAACACACCGGATCTGATTCATCTGTTGAATCGTTGTGTATAATCTGCACAAGTTCTCTGCGCATTCCCAGAACTGGACCATTCTCCCCAGAACACATTCAATTCATCTTCAAGCGCACAGGACACTTACTACAATATCAGGGTCCAAATGGGGAGGGCACTGGGCGTATGCACGTAGTTAATGTACAATAAGGTCTGCCAAGCTGAAGCGCACGCAGCAGTGTCGAATTTAAGCTTTGAGCATCTCTCAGGTACGTGTTTCTCTGTCCTATCACTTGCTCCAGCTACAGGTCGGGTGTAAGTGCTGATTACTAGTGATGACGGCTGTGTATACAGCTAGAACATGTGTTTGTAATCAGGAGCAACTGTAAAAATGTATTTTATGTACAGTAGACATTAATAACATCCTAATAAATGTATTTAATAGCAAAAAACAGAAAAAAAAATGTTTTGGTTTGTTAATGTTTTGTCATTAATGACTGTCTTATTAACAGGTGACACTAATTAAATAGTTTTATATTTTCCTTGTGTTATTTTGTGAGTTTATGTTTCACATATGTATTAGATGTAACCTGCAGTGTATTCTCTATTAGATTAGAACGGACCTAGACCCATGTTCATTACCCCACGTATCTTCACACCCTCTCCTGGCTGAATACACACGTTCGTATACCCAATGCAGGAGCGGTTTTTATATAACCGTACGTTGGTAATGAATCAGGCCCGTCTTGTTTTTCTTCCCTCTCCTTATAATTTAACCCTTCCATTCCCTCACTGAATTTAGTGAGACCACTATCACTTGTTTAGAAGCACGTTGTCAGTTTCTGCTATATCAGAGTTCACTGAATGAAGTTACAGGAGGACTCAGTGTAAAGGAAGAGGGGGGTACGTTAGTAATTATCAGCAGCGGTAAAACATCCGGCCCTATTTCTACTTTTTAGTTCTGGCAACAGAAAACCCATGAAAATGAAAAGTGAGAGTGAGGAGATATTACCTAATAATAAATAAGTCACCAATAAATGTATTTATGTAATTACTGTGCATAGAGATCTTTAACTATCTGCCTATTTATATTAATATTCATGAAGTCAGCCATTGTGCTCGTAGTGTGGGCAGATAAAACAGTGCCCCCTAGTGGTGACAATATCATCAAAAATAACAGAATGCTTTCTTGGCCATACAGAACAATAACCTTAGTGGGACAAGACACAGGAATAGATGCCGTTTCCGCGATCAGTAATCTCCCAGCGCATAGCGCTGCCACTCTGAACACAGCTAGTGATGCCCCAGGCAGAAATCACCTGAAATACGGATCATCCTGCTCAGCGATCATTTCCCCATTTGGTAATTAAATGTTTTGTCTATTAAGTGTCTCCATTTACTTATAGATCCTCATGTTCCTCTTCCACTTTCCACCTTAACCTCACTTTCCTATATCTCCTACCTGTGCTTGGTGTAGATTGGTAGGATCCAGGCCACACAGCAGATTGTAGTCTCACCATCTTTAGACATCATTTTATAACACAGGTCACTTGTTCTGAAACTCATTGTTTCCTATGTGCTTTGTTATTCAAGCAATTTAATTGTGCAATGAATTTCGGGCAATTAACAGAGTTTAATGGGATGAGCAAATAGTTGTTCATTCAGGAGGTATTAGCTTATATTGGGCAAGAAATTATAATTAAAATAGAGAACACAGGAAGCTTGTTTTCCCTCCAGGCCATTAATCAAATCAGATTAATCAAATCTGCCTATATATATATATATATATATATCCAGTACGTATCAATTAGTAACCCAGAGATTTCGTCAGTGTATTACTCTGGTCGCCTGTAATTAAGGTGGGTGCAGACTCTGTTACTACAGGTACTGGGTGATTCAGAAGTTGTCATTATAAACCCTGCCCCTATCTATTACGGTGCTAAATGTATCAAGCTGAGAGTTTTCCGGCGGGTTTGAAAAGTGGAGATGTTGCCTATAGCAACCAATCAGATTCTAGCTATCATTTTGTAGAATGTACTAAATAAAGGATAGCTAGAATCTGATTGGCTTTTCAAACCCGCCGGAATACATTTACCCCCTGGTCTCCAGCTTAGTTCACTGCTGGGATCTCCAGCTGAGAAGTTCTATACCCAGCTGTCAGTACGTAGGTGATAAATAGACTTTAGAAATTCTGGGAGTTGTAGTTTCACAACAGGTGGAGAGCCTGATATACACTGTGCAGACATACATTATATGTTTTATATATATATATATATATATATATATATATATATACACTATGTCATACAGCACATAGGTACGACTGCAGATTACAGACATGGTTATAAGATAATAACACTGCGAGGAGCAGTCACAGGTTGTTGTATGTCCCTGAGCGTCACTTACCTGTGTCTCCGGCAGCGACTCCTCTCCCGGCTGTCAGATCTGCACTTGTGCTTGTAGCCTCCTCTCTATCTTACCCCATCCCCTACAGCTTCCCCCCCTTTCCTTCCTGCCCTGCAGCCCCCACCCAGATCTGGGCTGATTTCCTCTGTTGAATGGAATAGGATGTTTTCCCATGTCTGCCCAGTGGCTGTGCTGACAGAGGGGCCTGGGCGGAGGTATATAACGATATAGCGTTATGTTATGGTATATGTAACCCCCCCCCCCCCTGTAGAGGAGCTGACGCTGAGTTAGGGGAAGTGGGAATGAAGCAGGAATCTGCTGACAGGTGAAATTCTCTCCCCCAGAACATTCTCTGTATAAGAACATGTTGTCTCTGTCGTCATGTGAGCCCTCTGTACAAGGGGTCGCCCGGGGCAGGTTCTAGGGGGGCATCTTTAACCCTGTCAACACACATTAAATATTAAAAAACATACAGAGAGATTAATTGGCTACTGACAAAAATGTGTCCTAGTGTGTGAGTGTGAGTGAGAGAAGTCTGTGAGTATGTGAGTGTGTGTATGTGTATGTGTGAGTGGGAGTCTGTGTGTGTCTGTGTGTGTGTGTGAATCTGTGTGTATGTAAGAGTGTGCGTCTGTGTGTGTGTATGAGTATTTGTGTGTATGAGAGTGTGTGTGTGTGTGTGTGTATCTGTGTGAGTGTGAGTCTGTGTGTATGTATGAGTGTGAGTCTGTGTGTGTATGAGTTTGAGTATGTGTGTGTGTGTGTGTGTGTGTGTGTATCTGTGTGGTCAGGAACATAGACTGTAAGCTCCATTGGAGCAGGGTCTGATGTGAGTGACTCAAAATTCTCTGTACAGCGATTGTACGATGTTGGCGCTATACAAATAACTTGTTATGGTAATATTTCATTTCAGGATGAATTTTTTAATTTTTGTTCCCAATACAACATAATAGGATATTCACAAACATGTTGCTTGGATATAATTAGAGCAAAACATCAGGAGAAACATAATTTTTTGTACAACAATAATAATTATTATCTTTTATTTATACGGTGCCACAAAGGGTCTGCAGCCCCGTACATGACATATACAGAACAACATACAAGTACCAGACATTCTGAATGAATAAATATACAGGTACCACAGTAATGTAGATCAGATTATATGAGGGACAGTGAGAGTGATGGTAGTAATCAGCGGGAAGTAGTACTGAGCTCAGGACAACAGGGCTAAGGAGGCAGAATAGAGGTACAGAGGGTGATGGGATATTAGAAGGAGAACACGAGGAACTGGGACCCTGCTCCTGAGACCTCACATCCTAAAGGAAAGGGGGAGACACAAATAGGGTGGCACCGACTGGGGGTGATAGGAGGAGACTGATAGACCTGTATAAAGAAATGACTCTTATGGGCACACTTGAAGCCTTGGAGAGCAGAGACTAACCTGATGGAGCGTGGGAGATGGTTCCACAGCTGAGGAGGTGGGAGTGGGAAGAGGTGAGGTAGTGAGGCGGGGGTCTTGGCAGAGCGGAGGGGGCAGCGAGGGGTGTAGGTAGAGATGAGGTTGGAGATGTAATACTACTTCTTAAAAAATAACATTTAGAAATGTGTAAAATTGGAAGATAAAGATATCTTGGAGTGAAAGGTTTGATGAAATATTGTTTTTGGGAGCACGTGTGATGTAGATTGATAAACATTGAATAGAATTCTAAAAAAAATATTAATATAAATATTCAGAGTGTTCTTTTGTTTGTTTTAAGAACACATCGGGTACAGGCGTGAAAATTAAAAGACTAAATTGTTTTCCGTTCTCCTGGACGCGGCCTGAGGACAAACGTCTGTGGACGTATGCGGGAGATTCCCTCCGCTATTTCATGATGTCTCTGACTGTTTTGCGTTTTTCATTAATAGTATCACTTCTTAATCTATATCTATATATATCTATATCACTTCTTAATGATAAATCTACATTTGTTTTACATTCATAATTTTATGTCAGAAAATAACTATATTTACTTAAATGATGAATTATGTTTAATGCCATCGTTCATAAAAAAAAAATAAAAAAAAAAATTTTGAGCAATGTTTTAACACTCCCACATAGAAGGTACATTTATTTTTTACATTTAAATAACAAGTTAAGTACATTGTAAATATGAATCTGATATTGTTTATCTGATCTATATTTGCACCAATCATGATCTCCTTTTCAAAAGCTCTCTGGTTGGGAAACAAAAATGTCTGTCAGACAGAGTGAGTACACAGGCTCACATCTCTTAGCAAGTCATGTGATAGTAGAGGGGGGGGGAGGAAGAGGGCACAGACAGAGCTCAGAGGGGTGTTCCAAAGCTTCTCTGGTCACTACATCATGTGCCCTGTGACTGTGGTTGCCATGGTAGTCCATCATCATAAATCATTAAAAGCAGCATGATACAAGAAAGAACCCCAAAAAAACAACAAGGGAAATGGTAAATACCAACATCTCATGGGATTGCTGCTTTAACATTTTTGATCATTTCCTCCGTAGTCTAGAAATGATGGGTGTAAATTCTTGGTGTATATCTCACCCTGAAAATTTGCCCAAATATTATTTTATCTTATGTAATATAAGAGTATTTAGATATTGTTGACATTACCTCCAACTGTTCACTTAGGGCCTGATTTACAGTTGATAAAAGGAAGTTGCTCTATCAGTGTATAAGTCATGGTGCTGGCAGGTTCTTGTGTGTGTCTCTTTTCTAGATAACCCTGTTACTTATACTGTACATTAATGGAGCAACTTCCATTATATGTATCACTGTCTGTGGGAGTGCTGGTCCTTGTAGTGCTTTTTTTGGAGGTGTCTGGGGTACCCCTGGTAAGTTAGCTCTCAATTTAATACATGATCCAACATAGGGACTCTCATTACTGAGAGTTAGCAGCAGCAATATGGGCTTCTCATTTATTGTGTGCAACTGAGTTTCCTGCATGTTATGTACTAACAGACAGGAGTTTTATTTTGTCTTGTTCCTGGGTTCCCTCAGTGTGTTGGGGATATTAGTTGTGTTACGTAAGTCCAACTGCGACCTGTAAACGTGTGCTCTGCGGCACTGTGCATGTGCGGTAAGATGCGGGGAGAGCAGATATTGGCGCTTTTGTAGTAAATAATGAATCGGTAAAACGTTCCACCACACCTTACGTTCTTTTGAACAAATCTTTGTATCCAATTTGTGGATGAATGTGTCCAATGTCTTTATATAGAATGGACCTGATTCATTAAGGCACGAAAAACAAATGTATTGTGTGTTTTTTTTTACAATGCAATAATTTGCAGCATACGCGCGTCCGTATTACTACTTGCTTATCCGGCACTTGCGCTCTGCAGGCAGACACCACACCCTGCTGGATGCGTACAATACATGAAGCACCAGCAGAACACAAGGAACAATATATTACATTTTCTTCCATAAAATACATTTATTAGGATCTATTAGTGTCTACTGTACATAAAAGAATTGTTACAGTTGCTGCTGTTTGCAGACACATGTTCTAGCTGTACACACAGCCGTCATCTCTAGAAATCGTTGCACCAGACCAGTAGCCGGTGCCAGTGATACAACAGACAAACACATAGAGATACCCGGACCTGGAATCGGACGCTGCTGCGTGCGCTCCAGCTTGGCACCCCCTTACTGTACATTGACTACGTGTATACGCCCAGTCCCCTTCTGCCCAGGAAATCGTAGGTTGTAGTAAGGGTTCTTTACGCTCAAGGATGAATTGCATACACTTATCTGGCGTTTAGTTCATGTCTAGGTGTGTGCAGAGCAATTTAATGCAGAATACGCCATGTATCCACAGTTGTATTCCGTGACGAATCAGTCCCCATAATATTAGTGCATAACATAAAATAAAAAACACAATCAGTGTTTATAAAAATACAAAATAAATTTGTGCCTGTAACAATTACACCACCGACTGTGAGACAAAAAGAGAATATAGGCAACAGCTCCACTTTTTCAAACCCACTGTTTAGTAAATATACCCTTTAATCTCTAAAACCTCAGAGAAAATACAAAACACAATCTAGGATACTCCCCCATTAACATGGGGCAAAATGTATCCAGCTTCAATTTGCTCCTGGTCATTATCTCGCTAGTGGCGACATGTTTAAGCCGGAAATTATGTGCAGGATGTGAGTCTGAAGCATTGAAGCCCCATAATTGCCAGTCTGAGGCTGTGTTCAATCTTCCACATTACATAGGTCAGGATTGCCCCAGGAGCTGACAATCTATGTACGTTACATAGAAACAGAGAATTTGATGCCAATATAGAACATTTCTGTGTGTTTGGCAGTGTTTACACTGATACGTGGAGGAGAACAGGACACACTGTAAACACTGACAGATTATGAGTAATCAGTGGTGCTTAGTAAAGCTGATAATGTCATCTTCAAGTATATAAAAACAACATTAATACAATGTATAAGTTATTTCACTTCCTTTTATTATAATCATTTCTTCTAGAGGTCAGATCACTGTGGCCGGAGGACATGCTGGTAAATCAGCGTTATTAATGCAGGAGGTTTGTAGTGTATGTGGCAGACAGAGCACTCTGTGGTTATAGAACTACAAGTCCCATAATGCTCCATCAGTATTGGCCTTATGCTGACAGGCCATGCTGGGACTTGTAGTCCCATCTTGCCAATATGTGCTTAAGATAACCATCCATACTTCCAGTATGAAATATATCATCCACCCATTTCTTTTCAATAACCATTAAACCTGCTGATCACTTTGACTTCTCTGTCTTACAGACACACGGACCAGGCAGTCACCCCCCTCTCATTGCCGACCATCAAGGAAGGAGGTACCAGTAAGGAGAGGGAAGAAATAAAAGCAATAAATTCAAAGGTAATAATGTATCTTGCAAAATATACTTGATGTGTGATGTATAATGTGTGATGTGTGATGTATGATGTGTGATATATGTGTGATGTTTAATGTGTGATGTATGATGTGTGATGTATGATATATGATGTGTGATATATGATGTATGATGTATGATGTATGATGTATGATGTGCTTATAGTGCTTACTGTTACTTGTACTGTGCTGTTTCACCTTGTACTGTGCCATTGTTTGTCCCTGTACGGCGCTACGGATACTTTGTGGCGCCCTATAAATAAAAATTAATAATAATAATAATAATAATAATGTGTGATGTATGATGTGTGATGTATGATATATGATGTGTGATGTATGATGTGTGATATATGATGTATGATGTGTGATGTATGATGTGTGATGTATGATGTGTGATGTATGGTATATGTGTGATATGTGATGTATGATATATGATGTGTCAGACTTGCCAACTCTCCCGCATTTTGCGGGAGACTCCCGCATTTTGCGAGAGTCTCCCGGGCTCCCGGGCGAGTGTGGCAATCCCCCGCATCTGGATAATTCTGCCCACTTCCTAGTGAAGTGGGCAGAATTAAGTCCCAAACGCCGCGATTCCCGGTGAATCGCGGCGTTTGGCCCCGCCCCCCGCTGTCAAATGACGCATTTTGCGTCATCACGTCATGGGGGCAGGTCCAAAATGACGTCACTTGGAGCCCCGCCCCCCCGTCACGCCCACCTCCTCTGCAGGCTCCCGGATTTCACCAACAGAAAGTTGGTAAGTATGTGATGTGTGATATATGATGTGTGATATATGATGTGTGATGTATGATATATGATGTGTGATGTATGATGTGTGATATATGATGTATGATGTGTGATGTATGATGTGTGATGTATGATGTGTGATGTATGGTATATGTGTGATATGTGATGTATGATATATGATGTGTGATATATGATGTGTGGTATATGTGTGATGTATGATGTGTGATATATGATGTGTGATATATGATGTGTGATAGAACGGTGAATTCAGTGGTCGCACGGTCATTTAACATGTACACATTACACCCACCCACACTACACTGTGTCATTTGTGAAACTCACAAGGAAATTTCAAAGGTATAGCACCCACTAGGGACTAAAACTAGGGTCTGACACCCCACCCAGCAGGTCTCCCAGTTTGGCAGCCGTGCAGGAAGGAAGTTCGGGCTGTGCGGGGAGAGATAGACACAATTTTCAGGCTGAATGTCCTGGCACCTACTACTTAACCCTTTCCCAGTCCAGCTAGCTTGTCAGACGCCTCTCAGTATAACCCCTGGTCACATGATCCTCTGTGCGCTCTATAGTCTCAGTATAACCCCTGGTCACATGATCCTCTGTGCGCTCTATAGTCTCAGTATAACCCCTGGTCACATGATCCTCTGTGCGCTCTATAGTCTCAGTATAACTCCGGGTCACATGATCCTCTGTGCGCTCTATAGTCTCCGTATAACCCCTGATCACATGATCCTCTGTGCACTCTATGTTCTCAGTATAACCCCTGATCACATGAACCTCTGTGCACTCTATAGTCTCAGTATAACCCCTGATCACATGATCCTCTGTGCGCTCTATAGTCTCAGTATAACCCCTGATCACATGATGCTCTGTGTGCTCTATAGTCTCAGTATAACCCCTGATCACATGATCCTCTGTGTGCTCTATAGTCTCAGTATAACCCCTGATCACATGATCCTCTGTGTGCTCTATAGTCTCAGTATAACCCCTGGTCACATGATCCTCTGTGCGCTCTATAGTCTCAGTATAACCGCTGATCACATGATCCTCTGTGCACTCTATGTTCTCAGTATAACCCCTGGTTACATGATCCTCTGTGCGCTCTATAGTCTCAGTATAACCCCTGATCACATGAACCTCTGTGCACTCTATAGTCTCAGTATAACCCCTGATCACATGATCCTCTGTGCACTCTATGTTCTCAGTATAACCCCAGAATGACGGCCTGGAGGCCTCCGGTACGCAGGATGAGAGATCCGGGTTTAGTCAGCAGGTTTCTCATTCTCCTTCTGGCTGAGTGTTGGGGCTCTGGCTGGTTTCATCTGAACCTAAAGTCACTCCCAGCTCGTCACAAACCCACAGAACCTGATAATCCTGCGTTAGATGACTGTGTCTGTCTGACGCAGGGTGTGATCCAAATATAAACACCTGTAATTCTACGACGCCTGCCCGTCATCTACTGCTGACATCTCCTGTCATTACAGATGCAATATATCACAGTACAGGTGTAATATAGTAACACTGACAGTGCCTGCAATGACAGGTTCAGGTACAGGTGTAGTATACCACTGACAACATCTGTCATATTACAGGGGCAATATATGATAGTGTAGGTGTACCAGACCACTGATGGCGTGTTACACCTGTACTATGTACAATGAGGAAGGCAAGTCAGATGTTTGGTTATATTGGGAGAGGTAAATAAGAAGTAATAATACCTCTGTAAAGGTCATTGGTACGACCTCATCTAGAATACTGTGTTCAGTTCTGGAGGCCATATCTCCAGAAGGATATAAATACATTACAGACTACAAAGAAGGACAACTAAGTGGTGCATGGCCTACAGCACAAAACTTACCCGGAGAGACTAAAAGATCTTAATATGTATAGTTTGGAGCAGAGAAGGGAACGGGGGGGGGACATGATAGAAACTTTCAGATATATCAAGGGTTATAACAAGGTGCATGAGGGGAACATTCTACAAAGGAAGAGAAGTATTAGAACATGATGACATGTACTGACACTGGGGGGAAGAGAAGTATTAGAACACGAGGACATGCACTGACACTGGGGGGAAGAGAAGTATTAGAACACGAGGACATGTACTGACACTGGAGGGAAGAGAAGTATTAGAACACGAGGACATGTACTGACACTGGAGGGAAGAGAAGTATTAGAACACGAGGACATGTACTGACACTGGAGGGAAGAGAAGTATTAGAACACGAGGACATGTACTGACACTGGAGGGAAGAGAAGTATTAGAACACGAGGACATGTACTGACACTGGGGGGAAGAGAAGTATTAGAACACGAGGACATGTACTGACACTGGGGGGGAAGAGAAGTATTAGAACACGAGGACATGTACTGACACTGGGGGGGAAGAGAAGTATTAGAACACGAGGACATGTACTGACACTGGGAGGAAGAGAAGTATTAGAACACGAGGACATGTACTGACACTGGGGGGAAGAGAAGTATTAGAACACGAGGACATGTACTGACACTGGGGGGAAGAGAAGTATTAGAACACAAGGACATATACTGACACTGGGGGGGAAGAGAAGTATTAGAACACGAGGACATGCACTGACACTGGGGGGGAAGAGAAGTATTAGAACACGAGGACATGCACTGACACTGGGGGGAAGAGAAGTATTAGAACACGAGGACATGTACTGACACTGGAGGGAAGAGAAGTATTAGAACACGAGGACATGTACTGACACTGGAGGGAAGAGAAGTATTAGAACACGAGGAGATGTACTGACACTGGGGGGAAGAGAAGTATTAGAACACGAGGACATGTACTGACACTGGGGGGAAGAGAAGTACTAGAACACGAGGACATGCACTGACACTGGAGGTAAGAGAAGTACTAGAACACGAGGACATGTACTGACACTGGGGGGGGAGAGAAGTATTAGAACACGAGGACATGTACTGACACTGGGGGGAAGAGAAGTATTAGAACACGAGGACATGTACTGACACTGGAGGGAAGAGAAGTATTAGAACACGAGGACATGTACTGACACTGGAGGGAAGAGAAGTATTAGAACACGAGGACATGTACTGACACTGGAGGGAAGAGAAGTATTAGAACACGAGGACATGTACTGACACTGGGGGGAAGAGAAGTATTAGAACACGAGGACATGTACTGACACTGGGGGGAAGAGAAGTATTAGAACACAAGGACATATACTGACACTGGGGGGGAAGAGAAGTATTAGAACACGAGGACATGCACTGACACTGGGGGGGAAGAGAAGTATTAGAACACGAGGACATGTACTGACACTGGGGGGGAAGAGAAGTATTAGAACACGAGGACATGTACTGACACTGGGAGGAAGAGAAGTATTAGAACACGAGGACATGTACTGACACTGGGGGGAAGAGAAGTATTAGAACACGAGGACATGTACTGACACTGGGGGGAAGAGAAGTATTAGAACACGAGGACATGTACTGACACTGGGAGGAAGAGAAGTATTAGAACACAAGGACATGCACTGACACTGGGGGGAAGAGAAGTATTAGAACACGAGGACATGCACTGACACTGGGGGGGGAAGAGAAGTATTAGAACACGAGGACATGTACTGACACTGGGGGGGGGGGAAGAGAAGTATTAGAACACGAGGCCATGTACTGACACTGGGGGGGAAGAGAAGTATTAGAACACGAGGACATGTACTGACACTGGGGGGGGAAGAGAAGTATTAGAACATGAGGACATGCACTGACACTGGGGGGAGGAGAAGTACTAGAACACGAGGACATGCACTGACACTGGGGGGAGGAGAAGTACTAGAACACGAGGACATGTACTGACACTGGGGGGAAGAGAAGTATTAGAAAACGAGGACATGTACTGACACTGGGGGGAAGAGAAGTACTAGAACACGAGGACATGCACTGACACTGGGGGGAAGAGAAGTATTAGAACACGAGGACATGCACTGACACTGGGGGGAGGAGAAGTACTAGAACACGAGGACATGCACTGATACTGGGGGGAAGAGAAGTATTAGAACACGAGGACATGCACTGACACTGGGGGGAAGAGAAGTACTAGAACACGAGGACATGTACTGACACTGGGGGGAGGAGAAGTACTAGAACACGAGAACATGCACTGACACTGGGGGGAAGTGAAGTATTAGGACACGAGGACATGCACTGACACTTTGGGGAGGAGAAGTACTAGAACACGAGGACATGCACTGACACTGGGGGGAAGAGAAGTATTAGAACACGAGGACATGTACTGACACTGGGGGGAAGAGAAGTATTAGAACACGAGGACATGTACTGACACTGGGGGGAAGAGAAGTATTAGAACATGAGGACATGTACTGACACTGGGGGGAAGAGAAGTATTAGAACACGAGGACATGTACTGACACTGGGGGGAAGAGAAGTATTAGAACATGAGGACATGTACTGACACTGGGGGGAGGAGAAGTACTAGAACACGAGGACATGCACTGACACTGGGGGGGAAGAGAAGTATTAGAACACAAGGACATGCACTGACACTGGGGGGAAGAGAAGTATTAGAACACGAGGACATGTACTGACACTGGGGGGAAGAGAAGTACTAGAACACGAGGACATGCACTGACATTGGGGGGAAGAGAAGTATTAGAACACAAGGACATGCACTGACACTGGGGGGAAGAGAAGTACTAGAACACGAGGACATGCACTGACACTGGGGGGAAGAGAAGTACTAGAACACGAGGACATGCACTGACACTTTGGGGAGAAGTACTAGAACACGAGGACATGCACTGACACTTTGGGGAGGAGAAGTACTAGAACACGAGGACATGCACTGACACTGGGGGGAAGAGAAGTATTCGAACATGAGGACATGTACTGACACTGGAGGGAAGAGAAGTACTAGAACACGAGGACATGCACTGACACTGGGGGGGAAGAGAAGTATTAGAACACGAGGACATGTACTGACACTGGGGGGGAAGAGAAGTATTAGAACACGAGGACATGTACTGACACTGGGGGGGAAGAGAAGTACTAAAACACGAGGACATGCACTGACACTGGGGGGGAAGAGAAGTATTAGAACACGAGGACATGTACTGACACTGGGGGGAAGAGAAGTATTAGAACATGAGGACATGTACTGACACTGGGGGGGAAGAGAAGTACTAGAACACGAGGACATGCACTGACACTGGGGGGAGGAGAAGTACTAGAACACGAGGACATGTACTGACACTGGGGGGAAGAGAAGTATTAGAACACGAGGACATGCACTGACACTGGGGGAAGAGAAGTATTAGAACACGAGGACATGTACTGACACTGGGGGGAAGAGAAGTATTAGAACACGAGGACATGTACTGACACTGGGGGGAGGAGAAGTACTAGAACACGAGGACATGCACTGACACTGGGGGGAAGAGAAGTATTCGAACACGAGGACATGTACTGACACTGGGGGGGAAGAGAAGTGTTCGTATTAGAACACGAGGACATGTACTGACACTGGGGGGAAGAGAAGTATTAGAACACGAGGACATGTACTGACACTGGGGGGAAGAGAAGTATTAGAACACGAGGACATTTACTGACACTGGGGTGAAGAGAAGTATTAGAACAGGAGGACATGCACTGACACTGTGGGGAAGAGAAGTAGTAGAACAGGAGGACATGCACTGACACTGGGGGGAAGAGAAGTACTAGAACACGAGGACATGCACTGACACTGGGGGGAAGAGAAGTACTAGAACACGAGGACATGCACTGACACTGGGGGGAAGAGAAGTATTAGAACACAAGGACATGCACTGACACTGGGGGGGAAGAGAAGTCTTAGAACACGAGGACATGTACTGACACTGGGGGGGAAGAGAAGTATTAGAACACGAGGACATGTACTGACACTGGGGGGAAGAGAAGTATTAGAACACGAGGACATGAACTGACCTTGGGGGGAGGAGAAGTATTAGAACACGAGGACATGCACTGACATTGGGGGGAGGAGAAGTATTAGAACACGAGGACATGCACTGACACTGGGGGGAAGAGAAGTACTAGAACACGAGGACATGCACTGACACTGGGGGGAAGAGAAGTATTAGAACATGAGGACATGTACTGACACTGGGGGGAAGAGAAGTATTAGAACACGAGGACATGCACTGACACTGGGGGGAAGAGAAGTATTAGAACATGAGGACATGTACTGACACTGGGGGGAAGAGAAGTACTAGAACACGAGGACATGTACTGACACTGGGGGGAAGAGAAGTATTAGAACACGAGGACATGCACTGACACTGGGGGGAAGAGAAGTATTAGAACACGAGGACATGTACTGACACTGGGGGGGAAGTGAAGTATTAGAACACGAGGACATGCACTGACACTGGAGGTAAGAGAAGTACTAGAACACGAGGACATGCACTGACACTGGGGGGAAGAGAAGTATTAGAACACAAGGACATGTACTGACACTGGGGGGGAAGTAGGTTCAGAGGAAATGTGAGGAAAAACTACTTCACAGAAAGGGTAGTGGATAAGTGGAATAGCCTCCATCAGAGGTGGTAGAGGGTAATACAGTAGAGCAATTGAAACTTGCATGTAAATGACATAAGGATATCCTTACAAAGATTAAAGGATCAAATATGGTTTGAGGTTACCATGGGTTAATAAAACAATGGTCAGACTAGATGGGCCAAGTAGTTCTTATCTGCCATCAAATTCTATGTTTCTCCAGTCATATTACAGGTATAACATAACACTACTGACATCACCTCTTATATTACAGGGGCAATATATCACAGTATAGGTGTAATGTAGCACTAATGATATCTCCAGTTATATTACAGGTATATAACATTACATGATATACCAATATTGCTATCCCTTGTCATACTACAGATTTAATATACCGCTACTAACATGGCCTATCATATTACAGGTGCAATATATAATAGTACATGTGTAATATCCCACTGCTGACATTGGCTGTCATGTTACAGGTGCAATATATTATATTTCAAGTGCAATATACCACTTTTAACATTGCCTGATGTATTAGAGGTGTAATAACCCACTACCGACATCACCTGTTATATTATAACAACAATATAATACGACTGACATCGCTGTCATTTCAGAGAGCATTGATTGATCTCTAAGTAAAGTGCTCACAGAACACAATACGGAACCCCACACATTTCTGGTTTATTTCTCACAGAGACCAAATCCCCTGTATTCAGCTATCAGAATAACACAACATAACACTCCCGCATGGTGGGAGCATAAACGTACCTACAGTGTATCTACTAACTGACCCATCACTTCACATGTAGGATACATATATAACATACACCTCCATTTACCTAGATTAGATTAGATGAGGAGACGCGGTCTCTACAGTAATGACATCATTGATGTGGATGAAGCTGATTTTGCACAAGGAATGTATTGCTGCTGAATGCACGGTGGGTTCTCCAATGGTCCCAGTTTGATAATTTAACCCTAAAATTGTTTTGTTTTGCTCCATATGAAAATCTCTAACTGCAGTTGCCAGTTACAGATACAAAATGATAATTCATCTTTTAAAATCAAGTACCATTGCGAGCCAAACCGCAGGAACCGTGATAGAACTGCAGCTTATCAAAGACTTTATTCATGGTGAGAAAGTCACAGTAACATCATTTGTACAACACAGCACTTCTCTAAGAGACTTGGACAGAGCACAAATCATTTCTTTTCCTATTGATGTGTTTCTCACAAGCATTATTCATGTGTCATTTATATATTATTACTCATATATTATTATACTTTATTATTATATATGATCACGCATATATTATTATTACATATTACTATAAATATATTATTACACTTTATCATTACACATTATTATATGTTATTACACATATATTATTATTATATATTACTAGACATATAGTATTACACGTTATCATTACACATATATTATTACACTTTATTATTATTAGACACTGACATTATTAGCACATATTATTACACATTATTAACATATAATATTACACATATATTATTACACTTTGCGGTTTCCCTTATCACTGGCAGCTTCAGTGGAATCTGGTTTTATATCACCGGGGACATTTATAGAAACTGTCTTTAGAAAACATATAGATATTTACATTCACGTTGTAATTAGCATTAGAAAACTGATTAGTTGCTACGGGCTACAGCACCTTATTTTCTTTGCACCAGCTTTTATATGACAGTTCAGTTATTTTCTAACAAAGATCCTGATTCAAAGAGTAACACAAGTGTAAGTGTAACCTGCGACTGAGGAAGTTATATACAAGTGTATGTGTATGTAAGCCGTGTTCAGAGATGTATCTAGGTGTGAATGAGCGGTAGACAACAGACACACCCCACCGACACACCACTCAGACCCCCCCCCCCTCAGACACACCCCTCAGACACCCACTCCAGACACACCCTTCTCAGACACCCCTCCTTCCGACACACCTCCCTCAGACACACTCCCTCCCTCAGACACCCCCCCCTCAGACACCCCCCCCTCAGACACACTCCCTCAGACACCCCCCCCCCCCTCAGACACACTCCCTCAGACACCCCCCCCCCCCCCCTCAGACACACCTCCCTCAGACACCCCCCCCCCCCCTCAGACACACTCCCTCAGACACCCCCCCCCCCCCCTCAGACACACTCCCTCAGACACCCCCCCCCCTCAGACGCACCCCTCGGATGAACGCAATTGCTATGAAACATCATTTAACCACATCCCAGTGTGATTCCGGACGCAGCTGCTCCAACACCCCCTTACTGCACAAAATCGCAGGTCTGAATAGCCGCAGTTCCGTACGTTAACTTTCTCAGGATGTGCAGCGTAAAAAAAAAACGCAAAGATCTCTGCGCAAAGAGCGAACGTCTCACTCTGAATCAGGCCCAAAGTGCATAACCGCCAATCAGACATTTGCTCTCATTCTATAACTTGCACTAGATCCATGAAAGCTCTTTGCTGATTGGGTGCTGTGAGCCACAAGCTTCTGAAACTTTTACTGTCATTAGGTTTTCATATAAAATAGTTTCATTTAGATTTTCTTTTCTATTCATTAAGTTAAATCTGATTTAAAATTCCACGGCCCCAGCTCAGAATTTGCACAGAGACACCGGGGCTTTTAGCCTCACCACTGACTATTATAGTCACAGGTCCTGACCATCGTAGTTTCATGTTCCTCAATGTATAGGAAATTACGATGGATATTCCCCAGTAAGTTGCGTGCTGTGTCTGTATCCTCTCTCACGCATTATGCAGAACACTCCTTGTCCACATATCTAATACAGTGTTTGTGCAGGGTCCTGGGACAGGTCGATACTAACAGCAGAATTACACTGAAACAACCCCCCCCCCCCCCCTAGTAACATCTATACAATACAGATATAATTCTAATGACATACAGATATCATTCTAGTGACCACTGTACACTGCAGAGAGCATTCTAGCGACCTCTATACAATACATAGTGTTGTTGTGCCTCTGTACACTATAGAGAGAAATTTAGTGACCTGTATACAACACAGAGAGCATTCTAGTGACCTCTATATACTACAAAGAGCATTCTAGTGATCTCTATACAATACAGAGAGCATTCTGCAGACTTCTATACAATATAGAGAGCATTCTAGTGCCATCTATACACTATATAGGGCATTGTACCTCTGTACAATACATAGAGTGCCGCAATACCATACAAAGAGCATTTTATTGACTCTATAGACTACAAAGAGCATTGTAGTGACCTCTATACAATAAAGAGCATTCTAGTGATCTCTGTACAATATAGAGAAAATTCTATTGACTTCTATACCGCTGAGAGCATTCTAGTGACCTCTATATGATACAGATAGCATTCTAGTGACTTACATAAAATACAGAGAGCGTTCTAGTGACTTCTATACAATATAGATAGCATTCTAGTGACATTTATACACTACAGAGAGCATTGTAGTGACCTCTATACAATAAAGAGCATTCTAGTGATCTCTATACAATACAGAGTATTCTAGTGACTTATGTACAATAATGCTGAGAGCATTCTAGTGACCTCTATATGATACAGGTAGCATTCTAGTGACTGATATAAAATACAGAGTGTTCTAGTGCCATTTACACTAGAAAACATTCTAGTGACCTCTATACACTACAGAGAGAGCATTTTAGTGACCTCTATACACTACAGAGAGAGCATTTTAGTGACCTCTATACACTACAGAGAGAGCATGCTAGTGACGTATGTATAATACAATGAGCATTCTAGTGGCAGTTATACAATCCAGACATGTTCTGGTGACCAACCTGTCTTACTGTAATTGCATTTGCTCTAATAATTTTCTTCACGCTGTAGATGGACAGTTCTTATCATTGACTCATAGGTTATAGCCGTTCATGTGGGGAAGCTGCTCGGTGAGAATGGACGGAACTTCCAGAATTCTACTCTGGATCCCAGGAAATTTCTTTGCTGTTTAGGACAAGATCACATTTTTCACTATAGAATATGACTTATTTTTACTGCATTGTATAGATAAGAAAGATCAGTAAGAGCTTTGTTCCAATGCAGCAGCCAGTCTCGTTCCTGCTAAAAGGCCCCGAAACCTCCGTCCTGAATGTAGCCCTTGTGGCGGTTTCTGTACAATAATGACCTCATTGTAAGACCAGTTTCATTTCCCAGAATTCTCTTCCGGATCTCAGTCTGACCTTTTATAGAGTAACACGGATCTGATGATCCATAAAAATCCCAATATATGGCAGACTCTGAGTCCCTCATTCCAACATGTCGGCCGCTCGTTCTTCATTAACTTTATCTTCACAACTGCAAACTACACAATAGGTTTAGTTTCACCATGTGTTTCACACGTGTCGTTTCCAGGCTGTTTATCTCCATGTATGAGGCTCACAGACCCCGTATTCCATGTGACATTTCCAGGCAGTTTATCTCCATGTATGAGGCTCACAGACCCCGTATTCCATGTAACATTTCCAGGCTGTTTGGCTGAACATGGCGCTAGCCCTGGAATCCTATGGGGAGAGCATTGCGATAGAGGGATCTATGGACCACTCACAGCATCTTACCTGCTCTCCCGTCCGGTCACTATCGCACAGGTGGCCACTTTGGGATACTGACCACAGAGAAGATAGGAGACAGGCACTCTTGTGTGTTCAGAGACAGCAGCTTGTTGTGACGGCTGTTCCTGCAGAATACGTTTAATAAATGATCATGATTGTGGCAAAAATATTGTAGTTAATAAATATGCCCCTATATCATGTATTTTTATGCCTAGGGTACAGACTAAGGGCTAAATCCACCCACACAGCCTTGTGCGTAGTCCCTATTTTATCAGCAGTTGTGCCCGGGAGCGCTGTACCATACAGTACATACAGTAGACTGTCGCACGTCCCTTTATAAACACGGATAAAGTCTATTGAGCTGAATGTAGCCAGAACCATAGTGCATTCAACAGTACGGAGCCCCCTGTACCCTATCTCCTTAGGGGGGCTCCTAATAAAACAACGATTGGGCTCAGCGCTGTCACTTTTATCAAGACCTAGGGTGAGTTTTGAATGAATGTATTTCTTTTAGGATATAAAGTATTTATCAGGATTAATTATTCATTTGTGGACTAATGTACACAGTAGCACCGTAGAGTATAATGAGCCCCCACCGTAAGTGTCCTGGTGACCTACAGATTATTTAGCAGACGTCCAGCACAGGACTTGGCTTTTTTCGGCCCCCTCTGTACTTCACGGCCGAGTCCTCCAACACATCCCAACTGGATGCAATTAATGTGCGCTGCCAAAAATTAAAAAGACATCAGGTCCCCTCCCTGCCCCCCACACACCAGAAGTACAGACACAAATCATATAAGAATAAATGTGAAACATATTGTATTACAATCCGGCAGCTGGAAGCTTAGTGACAGCCAGCGGTGATTATTCCGCATGTGGAACCCTAGACCTCTATATGTCCGATCTAGAGCCGTAAATTATAACACAGACTGCAACAGTCACCTGTCAGTAAGCAAACTGATGTCAGTAAATATCACAGCCCCCTGGACAATTATATATGGAGAAGTATCATACACAGGTTTACGTTCTCTGCTTGTAATGTTTATCAGCTCTGTCAGAGACAACCAGCAGATGTGACATACAGGTACCAGGCATCAAACACGTGTGGGCCCCCAGGTACCACGTACTCTGTATGATCTCACTAATACACGGCTGTGTCATATGTCACCACTTTCTAAATCATCATCATCATTTATTTATATAGCACCAACATATTCCGTAGCGCTTTACAATTTATATCGGCTTATGTGGATATTTCATTCTGGGGGGCGTTGTAAGGGTTAAGTCGTGTGACACTTTGGAAGGGCAGAAATCCTGAACCCTGCTGCTGCTGTCCTCTCCTCCCTCAGGATATCCTCGGAGGTCATCTGAATCGTCAGTGCTGCCCCAGGACACATCGCCCTCCTGTGACGACACAGAGGAAGAGGATGTATTGTATAGAGGACGCTGAGATGAACCTGAGATAACCCTGTAGTGTTATATACAGTGTACGGACTGGGCGACACACGTGACAACTCACATCAGACAGGTCACATGATCTGTACAACGTGGTCCCTAATAGGGTCCTCTAGGCACCATTATACAGTCACTAGTATCTGCTCCATCCCAGTCAGTATCCGAGCAGAGTACTAATTGCAGTACTAGTAATCTGAGTTATATACACAGTCCTTCCAAATCACATAACTACCTGGATAAATGTGTAATGAAGCCATATTAAGTTTGTAATTTAAGGCACATTCTTCCTTTGAGACAGGGGCCCCTGCTACCGGGCTCTATAGCTGCCACATGGGATGTATCTCTATAGTTACCCCGTGGTCACATGGTCTGTATGGCTATAGTTACCCCGTGGTCACATGGTCTGTATGGCTATAGTTACCCCGTGGTCACATGGTCTGTATGGCTATAGTTACCCCGTGGTCACATGGTCTGTATGGCTATAGTTACCCCGTGGTCACATGGTCTGTATGGCTATAGTTACCCCGTGGTCACATGGTCTGTATGGCTATAGTTACCCCGTGGTTACATATCATATCATATATGATCAATGTGACAGATACAAATGAGAGTTGTATAGACTAAAATAAAATCACACCAACAAATAGCTGGAAGATCACTCACACATGTAGGAAAAAAAAAAAATCAGGCAATTTCATTAGGGTGCAGTTTGCCAAGCAGCCTGTTGGTGGAGCTGTGCGTTATTAGAACCAGAGCATAGCATGAAGCATCTCCTACAGACTGACCCCAACACACTAAACAGAACAGACATTAATTCATTTTTAGGCAAATGTTTGACGCCAGATAAGTTCCTAGAACCATCTTAACGAGGTCTTCACCTATAGCAGCCGCGCTTCACTTGGGGCGCAATATGACGGTAGTATGGAAGTATAGGAGACAGTGGCCAATGAATCCAAGGACTAGAGACCCAGATCTGAACAAGAGAGAACTGGAATATCTAATACTGATCAGCAGTCAGGACAGCCGTAAACTAATAATACAGCCACAGGTCAGTACAGGCAGCAGACAAGAGTATTATAATAAACGTCGCCAGATATCAAGAACCAGGAAACAGCTCAACACTATCCCTGGCAGGGAGGCAACAATTACCCTGCCTTATAAAGGACAGGGAGCCAATCAGGAGGCAGCACAAAGACCTGCCCCCAACCAGAGGGTCAGGTGACCACCCAGCGTCGGCGGAAGCTGCTTCCCAGCTGCTCAGCAACAAATGGTGGCTGTCGGCAGTATGAACCACCGCCTCTCTGAATATCGCAGAAATATCTCTGGATATTTATGAGAACTGGTGCAAAGATAAAAGGTGGTGTAACCCAAACCCACCAGTTAGATTCCGTACTTTCCCCAGTGCAGGTTACAAATCAAAAGCAAACATCTGATTGGCTGCAATGATCCACAACAAATTCATAAATGTTCTCCAATGTCTATGTATCGTGCCTGTTTCGTCCACCCTCCTTTAGGATGTAAGCTCGAATGAGCAGGGCACCTCTCCCCTCCATACCAGTTCTTCTGCTCCGTATTTACTCCATTTGTCTGCCCGGAGCCTCTGAAGTATTGGTACTTTGTGTTTACTGTTCCACCCTGTATGGTTTACTGTTTGTACTATGTACGGCGCTGCGGATACCTTGTGGCGCCTAACAAATAAAAGATAATAATAATAAATGTAACATTATGTTATTAAGGTGTTGTAGTAGAGTAGTACTATAGACAGTACCAAAACAATACTACCAATACTCAGGGTCAAAACATATTAAACTATGAACTATAAACGTGAACTACATAGGAGCACTAGAGTGTAAGCTCTTAGGAGCAGGGCCCTCACCACTCTAATTTCACATCTGCATTCATATAGATTCTACCACTGTTTCCTATCCCTGCTGTTCCCCCCGGTCCAGCATTGTGACTGGAGGCCGGTGCTCTGAGAGATGGCTCAGTGTAATACATTCTCATTACACGTATCTATGCTCCTGGGCAGCCTCATGTAGGAAGGACTGAAAGCAGAACAGCGTGTAATAAAGTGGCAGATGATAAGGACTTTATTGCATATAAATATGATTTTCTGCCATATTAGACAAGGCTACTTATCACCAGTACAAATCACTGGCAGATTCTTAAAGGAGTTGCGCCCCCATGTGGACAGATGGGAGTAAGACAGCATCTATCATCACTTAATGTTTTTTTTTAGCTTTTGCTTATGTGGAATAAGTGACTCAGTTATTATGAAACCTGTTTTCTGCAGATCCTTTAAAACGTGCATGTGTGAGGATATCCTGAGCCGTGGGCCCTAAAGGTGGCTTAAGGACATATCTGTAGAGCATGGCCTACATGCATTCTCGGACTCTATATAGAAGTGATGGGCAGGCTGCCATGTAATGTGACATAAGGTAATGATTTTACCGGGTATGATGATTTTCTACAGGCACTGTATATTTTCTCACTATATTCCAGGCAATGTGACACAGTGGTTAGCATTGCTGCCTCACAACGCTGAGGCCACTACTGACCAGGACACTATCTGTGTGGAGTTTGTATGTTCTCCCAGTGTTTGCCTGGGTTTCTCCAGAATCCTAAACATACTGGTAGGTTAATGTCAGTGTGGGGTAGAGATTTTAGACTGTAAGTTCCACTGGGGCAGGGAATGATGTGAATGATTAATTATTCTTTGTAAAGTGTTTCAGAAAGTTCTGGCACTATATAAATTAGTTGTCAATAATGTAATGTATATAATCTATATAACTTCTTACTTATCTCCCTGCCATCCGCTGCTGGTAACCCAGTGTTCATTCAGTTCAAGGCTCCGCTACTGTTGTAGAGGCGTTCCGGGCAACTAAGGTGTACCTGCGTTGTAAGTGCCTGGTGGCACCACAGGACAGGGCGCCAAGACAATCTATCGATCGGATCCACAACATGGCGGCCAGGAGCCAGCAGACTGTTCTGTGTTCATGGTCCTGGAAACAGATGACCCCCCTCCTCTAATTCCTTCTTACCTGGGGCAGTGATTGCCCCGGTCACTAGAGTACAACCCTGCGATAGCAATGCTGCCCCTGAACGGACATGCCCAATATTAGACAATCTGGTACATCTGTGGGGTGTGTGTCAGGATTAACCTCTACCCCTTGTACCTGTGACCCAGCTCCTCAGGGTCCTCCTGTATCTCCAGCCCCCAGTTCCTGCTCAGTGACCAGCAGCCACCTCTCACAGTTGTCTATGGAGCTCAGTGGTGCCAGTTGTTCATTTAGATCCAGTTTCTGGGCTCACATCTTGCTCAGCAGAAATCACCCTCGTTACACAAATACACACATAGCACAAGATGTGTAACTGGTGCCAAGAGCAATCATGGAGCACATACGGACTTAAGTTGCTCAAATAGGGAGAACTTACAGGCTAAAAGCGATAATATGTAATATGTATATAAGTTATAATTTCAAATATTATAATCACTGAAGCCAATATCAGAGTAATCAAGTACCAGGAGCATTAGTTTAAAGTATTTATTCTTTTAGTAAAGTGAGTACTTGTAAAGGCAAATCTATGGATTTTGAACTTGCATTTAAAGTCCAGCCAACGAGGGGCGTGGCCTGGCCAGGCTATGGGAATAGACAAGTGGAGCGCTAGCTCTTCTCACCAAATCCTATTATCCTTCTAACCTGGAATTATAGCACTGTATATTACACCCAACTGAGAGTCAGAAGTCTGGAAGGACTGGTGGCCTCATCATCCCCGTAGAGGCACAACTAGAGGACATACTGCTTATCACACTACTCACCGTTTGGGTCCTAATGAGCGGCTGCTTTATACCATCTGCCCCACCCATACTGCCTGGGCTCCCTCAAACTGATACACGTTTACAGCAGGAGGCACCGCCGTTTGGGCTCTACCCACTATCCCACCTCGGACCTCCCTCTTCAGCCTGAACATAAGAAAACAAGGCCTCCAGGCCCTGGGGTCTAGTTGCACTCTGGACTTTGTAGCGTTGAAGCTTTTGATACTATTTTATCATCATTGGCAAAACTAATCACACATCAGCGGTGGCACACATTGAGAAACTTGCACGTTCCTCATTTGAATGCTGGTGACCCACACCTCAATACTCAGGCGTTACCAGCTGACCAATCAAACAGGAGAAAGCCCCCCCTGTAGCAAGTGCTTCAAGAAACACCTGCATCTGACAGAAGAGTTACAGGGAAAATCAGAGGAGCATAATCTGATCTTACTGTTCCGTTATTATAAAAGATGAGCTCTTCTTGTGAGATTTCCCAGGGTGCATCTTACTGGGATAACCATGGTCTGCAAAGACCTCCACAACATCTACAGGATCTCACTTGAAATGAGGGGTGTATAAAAGAAAAGGCATCATATATAACACGGGACATCGTCAGTATTATCATCAATATTTGGAGAAATTGTTGCACCAACAGGGACATTGCTGAGATCAGGACGTTCCTCTATAGACGGTGGCAGCACGGGAAGAAGACTCATCAGGGAGCTTCCAAGAGGCCGACGGCAACATTAAAGGGGCTGCAGGAATTTGTGGGAGGATGCAGTGACTTCCTGCATCTTCTGTACATACCTGGGCTACGGGGTAGGGTGAAGCCACTTCTCACACTGAAGAACATTCCAGCCTGTCTAAACTTTGCATAAATATACAGTCAATCATCCCAACCCATCTTATGATCAGATAGTTTAAATTTTTGTCCTTAATTATAAAAAATATGTTTGGTGCAAACACAACCCAGCTCCTCGCCCAAAGATCAGGCATCTGGTGCTCTGGTGCTGCGTCTCTTCAGCTGGGATATCAAGATATTTCGGCACGAGACCTGCTGGCATCTGTCTGAAAGTGGAAGCGTTATTTCACCATCTAATATGACACGATCCAAAGCACACATCCAGGTCAACCAAGGAATGGCTTCAGAGAAGGAAGATCAAAGTCTTGCAATGGATCAGTCCCATTGAAAACCCACGGAATGACCTAGAGGGCCGTGCACAGGAGACCCCTCACAATCTTATGGACTTGAATGGGATAGAACGGCACAGTCCAGGGGTAAACTTATCTAGTTACCATTTATTTAGTACTTACTACAAAATGACAGCTACAATCTGATTGGTCGCTATAGGCAACATCTCCACTTTTTCAAACCCGCACTTTGATATATTTACCCCCGATAAAGTTGATACTTATTCAGACTCACTGCTTTAATAATAAAAGCAAAAGGTACTTCCACAAAGTATTAGTGTGGTTGTGTTCACACTTACGCAACCAGTTTTTTATTGTCCCTTTTTCCTAAGAATTGTCTATTTGTTTATCACTTAAGCTTTGTTGTTTACAATAAAAGGTGGAGAGAGGTCTGACACGATGGATCGTGATTTTCCTCACTAACACCTTATTGAAGTTGCAGGATGTACACATATATATCACTGTAAATACCGGCAGTAGTTGTCTTGTCCAATATGGTGAACTCGTTATGCGCTGTAGGGCTCGGGCACGAACCACTTCCACCCTCTTTTTTTCCGACATTGTTATGTCCATGTTGGCAAACAGCAATCAGATGGTATTTTCTGGATGTAAACGCAAATAAATGGGTTATAAAGGGTCACAAGTAGAAGAGATGTTGGATACCTCAGTGTTAAAAAGAAAATTACATTTAGTAAATATGAAAAAAGGATCTGTTACCAGAGACACAACTAGGAACGTACAAAACAAGTATATATGCAGATTATTCCCCTGTAAGTATGAATGGCTGTTACTTGTATAATTAGGTACATTTGTTTCTTTTACTGGTCAAACCGTATTGAACTCAAAAAAGTGCATGTTTGTGTTTGACGTTTGTTACTGGAGTTGAGGTCACTGTAGATTCTCTCTACATTACACCCACAGGACACACACTGAAAGAACACAATGCAATGAAAAACCCAACGTTCCCGTACACTAGTAAAATCGTGAGTGGGTACAGGGACATTGTCAGCCCCACTTACATGTCTTGTATGAGTTACAAATGCTGGTAAAACACAAACAATCTACCCCAGCGAGAACGAGGTCTCAGAGTTTATACGGCAGGAAGAACATCTCATTCATGAATGCTGCATTCAGGGGTTACCCTGTACTGACCCACATCAACCAACCAATCACCTTTCACTTGAGATGGACAGACAGCGAAAGGAAGCACCTGATTGGCTGCTGTGGTTCCATGTGAGGAATCCCCCCTGGATGTGATGGTCTCCATGCAGCCAGCAGTAATGCAGTGTAAGATGTAACAAGCATGGGCTATTTGTAACCCTTGGGAAGTGCTACTACCTCGTTGTACAGCAGAGCTGCCAAACGCTCTCATCAGCTTTTCAAAGTAGATGAAGGCCCCCAAAGTACCAGGACAGCTGCGTTCTGGAGGATACAATGAGAGGTATCTTTACCCAAAACCAAAGGTCTCCCAGCTACATAAATAAGAGCTGGTGTCACCTACACATTCTGACATGGGTAATGGGAGAGCGATACTATCCAGCCGCCCTCAGATAAGTGACTCAAATTACCATTTTACTGACACTCTTAAATGCTGGACATTGTGGATGAACAGAACGAGCGCTACAAGACCTCTGGGGAGAAATATACTCTGCTCACATCTACATCATGCGATGCCTTCCTAATGTAACATTACCCAAACTGCCTATGGCATCTAAAACACACCCAGCTTATTGGATAAATTATCACAACACACTTCCAGGTATCCATATCAGTACTTGGTGCCAGGAGATCACTATCAGTACCAAGCGCCATTATACAGTTACCTCTGACTGGAATAACACAACTCCAAGTTACAAACATAGGTTTTATTGGGGAGAATCTCTCCATGCCCCCGACGTCTCCCAATCTGCTACAAGTCTGGGTACAGCAGTGATCACAGTCCGATGGATTGGGGTACGGGGACAGCTCAGAGTGGAGGATGCTGGGAGAAGGGGCATTTCACAGCTCAGGATTATAGAACACAAATTAAAACATACATGTAATAAATAAACATACATGGAAGGGAGCTCTGGAACACAGGACAGCTACATACAAGTGTGATTGTACCGGGGAACTTCCAGCAGGACTCCTGTGCGCTTTTCCATAAATAGGATTTGTCACAAAGACACGCAAATGTTCCTTCACAGTGCAGAGCACCCTGGCTATATTCCACTATCTTCACTGATCACGTTGTGTAGGAGAAACCGACTAAGACAGGTGCAAATGCTGGACCCTGAAGACCACATAAATATATTGGGAGACTGGCCTTTTGGTGACATTTCACATACATTTATCCTCTATATTATGCCAGAAGTGCACGTACGCTACCAATCTCTGACCCGTTGTAAGGTTTTGGGCAGCTGTGATCAGATACACGGTCAGTAATAAGTTGTATCCCCCCTGAATAGGATGAAGGAGAGAGGCTGTGCCTCTTGTCTCTCTTCTTTTCCTGGCAGCCATAAAATAGGGTGGTGCAGACAACGGGTTACTGGTAAATATCAAAGCAAGAGGGGATACAACGCTAGCAGCCTATACACAGACGGAGAATCCAGGAAATGTTACACTCCAGCAGTGATCCTGTCCGCTATAACAGAGTGCGCTGTCACACCCCGAGTCAGTCCTTATATACACCCCGAGCCAGTGTTTATATCTGGGGACTGTCCCTGTGTCCCCCCCATCATCCTCTTCTAGCTCCCGTCTCAGGAGCACAGCGTAGGGTGCAGAGGTTGGTGGAGGAGGGCACAGCTTGGCAGGCAAGGGTGGTATAGCCAATGTCAGACCTCACACAGTACAACAGGGAAATCCACGTGGATGCACGGATGGTCTAACTTGATGGTGCCCTGTGGGGAAGCAGATTGGGTAGTTATTTTCCAGGAGAACAAGGCGGTATGGTAATATTTTACCATTAATGCCAACACAAATACATTATATCATTATCATACAACTCAACTTCTGTAAATAATAATCATATAAACAGTGAGTTTTGATGTCATCACTTGTGTGGTATTCGGTATAACGCACCTTTTCAAGTTCATTATAATGGATATTAAACATCACCTCAGAGACCTGTGGCCTTGTGCATTTATATTTGGTGGCGGAACTAGTCGGTGACTTATAATATCCTTATGATTAATGAGAATCAGTGCTGCGATATAACATTCAGGTAACTAGTACTATGAACAGTCGTATTTCTATTGGTATTTGTAGAGCTTCATTACCCTCCACTCAGAAAACTCCCTGGTACTTTCCTACACAGTATTCTGTAACGTCTGCTGATACAAACAGCAGTCAGGGAGTGACACAATATAATGATAATACGATGGGGAGCATGTATAGAACAAGGCACGAAGATAAAAAAATGTATAAATGAAAACTTCAACATTATGCTTCAATACGGTATCAAACTGTTGCTTTGCTTTAATAAGTTTTACACTTTCATCCGAGGATAATATCAGAATCAAGAGTTGCTAAGGTTATATCATCGCATTAGTCTACAGACACTTCAGCATAGCTGGTTTTAGAAATGTCCTTAATATGACTCAACCACTGTGAAGTTCCCGCATGGTTATATCTCAATGTTATATGGGAGACTTATCATTACTCTCACTTTCAGATCGGTGCGGTTTTCTCAGCCAGTCACTAATTGCCCCCATGTATATGAACTCACTGCCGTTACCTGAGGCCGCAGGTTCTTGTGGACACGTTTCAGTTTAGCTCGTTTCCGACCATTCTTGGTCACAATTGTTTCCTCGTAGAATTCATGAGCCAGGTCTCCATCTTCATCAAAGTACATGGAGCTATCGGGAAAAAGACGACTTGTAAAACACGGCCTCGCTCACACCAACTAAATATGGGAACATCACACATTCCTAACAAAGAGAGAAAAGAGCATGTCCCCAGGCCCACCAGGTAAGGGGGTTACTAGTAATCCTTCTATACCAGCCCACTGGTTTTATAGGAAGATAGGAGACCCCTTAATTCAAAGAGCGGTCTCTTCTTTCATCCAGGAGTGGGATGAAACACTCCATGGTCCAAAACATGGGCGCAATTTATCAAGTCAGGGCTCAAAGTTAAAACCCTTAAGTCAACATTATCCCAAACCCTAATGGAAGCTGAACCTTAAACCTACCAGTACTGTAAATGTAACAGGCTGGTCCTCTGGCCCCCAGCATCACAGTGTAGTGACGCAGAATCAGCCAGGGAGACAACTAATGGTTCTCTCTCCCTGGCTGATTGTGTATGCCCAGGTTTGTCACATACGGGACAGTGTATTTCCACCATGACAGTTTTGTTGCTATGGCAACCAACTGAGTGACATTGCTGGAAGCTCGGAGAGTAACATGACAGCTGAGATGTCTGACCGAGAGACACTGGTGCTGATGGTTATCCTACTATACGAAGGAGAATTACACCTTCAGAGATTATATAAATTTGTTATTGTTTACAGATAACAGGATTTATGTGATTAATATAGAGGGTATTTAATACATTACAGCGTGAGCTAAAATTGCTATACATATTTAATAAAAGTTCATGTATAATCTAAAATTATACTTGACACATTTATATATATGAGATTCTTAATTTATTTAAAAATATATTTGATAAATCGGGAGATGCAAGGGAAGCCTCGGTTAATCCCAGTGATAACCCTCTACATAAACAGAACGGTAAGACCCTCTCACACTAGGTCATTTGTATCAGACACTAAACACTATTTGGGATACAGAAGGGTGTCAACCCTGATGCTTGGAAAATAAATTTATGGACTCAGTAATGTGATCTTTGCCCTTAGTCTGGCCTTGGCTACAATCTCCCAAATGCTATAATCCCGACATTGACACTGTGGGCTCATAACTCAGAATAACCACATCCACTATGTAACTGCCAAGGACTAAAGTTAATGATGAACTAGTAAATTGCTGCCACCAAGGTGACCTGTCTGAGCATTTCCACATCGTGTCAGTGCCCCTGGCAACAAGGATGGGCGAGGGGTAGACATGGGGCACTGGGCTAGGGGGTGAAATATACATAAACAGAGACTGACCTTCCAGGCTGCACATACAGATCAGCGATTCAACTACAGCAGCCAAGAAATATATCTACACATACTGTACAGATATATATATATATATATATATATATATATATATATATATATATATATATATATATATATATATATATATATATATATGTGTGTGTGTGATTAGACAGATATATAATATAGTAGGGTATATAAAGCACAGTACTGCATATAATGTGGAGGGGGAGGGTATATACGGTATATAATGTAGGGGGGAGGAGCACAGTGTATATAATGTAGGGGGGAGGAGCACAGTGTATATAATGTACGGGGGAGGAGCACAGTGTATATAATGTACGGGGGAGGAGCACAGTGTATATAATGTACGGGGGGGAGCACAGTGTATATAATGTACGGGGGAGGAGCACAGTGTATATAATGTACGGGGGAGGAGCACAGTGTATATAATGTACGGGGGAGGAGCACAGTGTATATAATGTACGGGGGAGGAGCAGTGTATATAATGTACGGGGAGGAGCACAGTGTATATAATGTACGGGGAGGAGCACAGTGTATATAATGTACGGGGAGGAGCACAGTGTATATAATGTACGGGGGAGGAGCACATTGTATATAATGTACGGGGGAGGAGCACAGTGTATATAATGTACGGGGGAGGAGCACAGTGTATATAATGTACGGGGGAGGAGCACAGTGTATATAATGTACAGGGGAGGAGCACAGTGTATATAATGTACGGGGGAGGAGCACAGTGTATATAATGTACGGGGGAGGAGCACAGTGTATATAATGTACGGGGGAGGAGCACAGTGTATATAATGTACGGGGGAGGAGCACAGTGTATATAATGTACAGCGGAGGAGCACAGTGTATATAATGTACGGGGGAGGAGCACAGTGTATATAATGTACGGGGGAGGAGCACAGTGTATATAATGTACGGGGGAGGAGCACAGTGTATATAATGTACGGGGGAGGAGCACAGTGTATATAATGTACGGGGGAGGAGCACAGTGTATATAATGTACGGGGGAGGAGCACAGTGTATATAATGTATGGGGGAGGAGCACAGTGTATAATGTATGGGGGAGGAGCACAGTGTATAATGTATGGGGGAGGAGCACAGTGTATAATGTATGGGGGAGGAGCACAGTGTATATAATGTACAGGGGAGGAGCACAGTGTATATAATGTATGGGGGAGGAGCACAGTGTATATAATGTATGGGGGAGGAGCACAGTGTATAATGTACAGGGGAGGAGCACAGTGTATATAATGTACGGGGGAGGAGCACAGTGTATATAATGTACGGGGGAGGAGCACAGTGTATAATGTATGGGGGAGGAGCACAGTGTATAATGTATGGGGGAGGAGCACAGTGTATAATGTACGGGGGAGGAGCACAGTGTATATAGTGTACGGGGGAGGAGCACAGTGTATATAATGTACGGGGGAGGAGCACAGTGTATATAATGTACGGGGGAGGAGCACAGTGTATATAATGTACGGGGGAGGAGCACAGTGTATATAATGTATGGGGGAGGAGCACAGTGTATATAATGTATGGGGGAGGGGTATAACGCGCAGTGTCACCTCCCCGGACTCACCCGCGCCGGGTGAAGATGAACGGGGTGGCTTTACGGATCCGGGCCACGCTCTGCTCGGTGTTGCCAGGACTGTCGGTTCCCGGAGAGGAGAAGGGCCACAGGCCCCGAGCTCTGGACCCGCTGCTGCCCATGCCGGGTGACAGAGCGCAGGTGACCCCGGGGAGGTATCGCCCCCGGCTTCTGTCACACACGTTCCGCTATTACCCTGCGTCACTTCCGGTACTAAGCAGAAGGAACACGTGACCACAAGAGGCGTGGCTGGTCAAACCGAGGCGTGGAGCTCAGGCACGTGACTACAGGCGGACTGAGCACGCCCACTGCGCCTAGCCTCTGTCACGTGACTCGTGTAATAACAGTATCAGTATGTTATATACTATATTATACATCTGTATCCTGTAATAACGCCCTTATCCTGTACAGGTAGTGTATTATACTGTATCCTATACATCTCTATATCCTGTTATAACAGCTTTATCCTATAGAACAGTGTGTTATATGCTATGTTATACATCTGTATCCTGTAATAACACCCTTATCCTGTACAGGTAGTGTATTATACTGTATCCTATACATCTCTATATCCTGTTATAACAGCTTTATCCTATAGAACAGTGTGTTATATGCTATGTTATACATCTGTATCCTGTAATAACACCCTTATCCTGTACAGGTAGTGTATTATACTGTGTCCTATACATTTGTATCCTGTTATAACAGCTTTATCCTATAGACCAGTGTTATATACTGTATGCTATACACATATCCTGTAGTAACAGCCTTATCCTATAGAGCAGTGTACTGTACTATACATATGTCCTGTAATAACACATTATGCCGTATTACTGAGGGTAGATGTGTGAAAGATGCAGGACCGTAACTAGGGCTGTACGATAGGGGCGACCGCCCAGGGCGAAATTTACAAATATTTTAGGTTAATTTGGTTAAATTGAGAGCTAGTAGGCCAGCATTAGTCTCTCTCGCCCCAGGCGCTAGAATTCTAAGTTACGGCTCTGGAAAGATGGTGCACAGGGAGAAGGTGCTGTAACAAATAGCGATTATACAGATTCTGTCAGTTTCTGACATACTTCAGACACATCTTCTGGATGCTTTTCATAAGGGAGATGTGATTTGATGACACCATTTGTGTCATTAGGTGTGTGGAGTAAGACATATGATGATGCTTATTTCACCATCACACCCCTGACGACTCATTGTTCCCTCTCATTGAGGGATAACAGCTAAGAAGCTGCCGACTGTTGTCCACTGCTCCGCCATGTTGGTTCTGGGCTATGATGTCACAGTCTGGCGCACACTCCCATGAAGACAAGAAGATGCCCCCTCGTCCACGCTCCACATAAAGACTAGTGTATTGCTTGGACTGGAATTTACACAGCAAGTAAAGCAACTATATGACATTAATATATATGAAAGTCTGTGTATTTTTGAGCTAAATTATATAGGTGAAATAACTGGACGGTTTATATTTAGTTACATATGTCCGTCATGCTCCCTTTCCCTCCTCTGCCTGAGGCTGCCATGTTAGAAAGGAGGATGGAGGTGCTTCTCTATCTGAGCCACAAAAGGCCTGTTCTATAGAAATTCTCTGTGTGCGTTCATTGACGGGTGGGGCCAGTGATTTTTATTATTTTTGCCATTGATTTGTAAAGCTGAGAACCTTTATCGATTTGAAGGCTGAGTGTACAGGTAACACCTAGGAGACAGAGACAGAGTCCTCATTGTAGGAGAGCGACCTCTTTCTACTACATGCCTCAATGTCAAGAAGGAAAACAAACCAGTTTACCAAGAATTACATAGTTACCACCTGTCCCTGTTTTTCAGGGACTATCCCATGGAAAAGTCTCCTTTTTTCAACATTGACGAAGTGCACAATTAAATCCCTCCTTTTGTTTTCATGCATGTTAGTTGTCACTGTTTATTGAAGAGAATGATTTAAAATGCAAGTCTCTTCATTATAATGAAATCCAAGATATATGACATGATGGAGATTGTTGTGTCCGAGGTTGGCAGAGACTGTATCTTGCTGAGCAGCAAAATCTCCCTGGAAATGATTTCAGAATGTTGGTGACTTGTATAATATTACATGATTATTGCATATACAGCTCCTGTTCCTTATTATGGTGTGTGGAAATAATTATAATGATCTCTCTCCATGATAGGACAGCACAAAGCGCTGCTACCTGACCTCAGGCTTAGTCTACTTTAGAGCGATCCATTTCATTAACTTAAACTTTTCTATTTGTATCCCAAAACACTGCTTGGTTATAGCCTCATTTATTACCTTAATTAATCATGAGAGTGAGTGTATTTGTGTCTGTGTGCGGGGTGCTGTTGCCCACAGACCAGGGGTTTACACAGTAAATGCGCCATCTACAAGTTTCTAATCTCATTTAAATATCTAGTGAAATATAATGAGATCTTGTGAGAGTACAATGAGGTGTACTTGGCTCACATTTTGTTGGCTACATGTCAGGGCACAAAGTCCCTACATTACTATATAGAACATTTTGCAACCCCGTAGAACTTGACATTTTGAGATGCAGACTTAATGAATAATGCATATAAAATTTATTCACAGAAATACACTAATGGATGCACATATGCACTCTCTTAAATCACCTTTTAGGGGTATAGCTGATCGCACTGAACTGCAGTACCTTTCACAAACTGTGGCGGCGCTGTTTGCTATGTTTATGTGTCACACATATCACAATTTTTTTGCCTTTGAAAATCATTCACTTTAATGTTCTTATTTGCTTAGAATTTAATGTTGGCCGACTAGAATAATGGGAATAGGTTTCCATAATTCGAGTATTAAATGTCCTGCCAGAAAAGAGGGTATTAACTGACTTGATTCAACCTTTATACTGTATAGAATAGTTTGTTGTTTTTTTTTTTTAGGGGGGTACTGTAAATGAAAGCTACAATCATTGCATTATCTTCATTTCAGGCAATTAAAAGCAGACTGAGTGAGCCGATTCATCTTCTGGAACAGCTGCTGCAGAATATGGGATGGCAGGAAGTGACTGTAACAGTGTCATTATGAATATACTATTTATCATCTCACTGTTGATGGGAGTATAATGTATAACGGCAGCTATGACAGTAACTGGTATGTTGGTTCTTTAATGTTACTTTTCCTTACAATTAGAGTTACTGACTCCTCTGTAAAACCCCAGATGTAATCACTTTTTGAATGAGTAACCTGAAGTTTTGTGCACAGTTACCCACATCCTCCGGCTGTGGCTGATGTCATAGCAGCCGACAAGAATGTGAGATGTGCGGCAGCTGGTGAGTGAGCAATGGGACATATGTGCAGACAGTATATTCTGATTGCAGTAAAGGAGACTGTCTGCTGGCACTGAGATGTCTTTTATATAGGAGCTGGGGCCGTACTGTATTGAGGTATACTGTATAATAGCCAGTGAGAAATGCCATATATTGTTCACTGAAGGTCACTGGACAATGGGGCATTGTGTACTAAGTAAAAGGAGCAATACTGTATATACTGGCACGGGGCATACTGGACAATGGGGCATACTATACTAAGTAAAAGGGGCAATACATACTGTATATACTGGCACTGGGGCATACTATACTAAGTAAAAGGGGCAATACATACTGTATATACTGGCACTGGGCATACTGGACAATGGGGCATACTATACTAAGTAAAAGGGGCAATACATACTGTATATACTGGCACGGGGCATACTGGACAATGGGGCATACTATACTAAGTAAAAGGGGCAATACATACTGTATATACTGGCACGGGGCATACTGGACAATGGGGCATACTATACTAAGTAAAAGGGGCAATACATACTGTATATACTGGCACGGGGCATACTGGACAATGGGGCATACTATACTAAGTAAAAGTGGCAATACATACTGTATATACTGGCACTGGGGCATACTGGACAATGGGGCATACTATACTAAGTAAAAGGGGCAATACATACTGTATATACTGGCACTGGGGCATACTGGACAATGGGGCATACTATACTAAGTAAAAGGGGCAATACATACTGTATATACTGGACAATGGGGCATACTATACTAAGTAAAAGGGGCAATACTGTATATACTGGCACTGGGGCATACTGGACAATGGGGCATACTATACTAAGTAAAAGGGGCAATACTGTATATACTGGCACTGGGGCATACTGGACAATGGGGCATACTATACTAAGTAAAAGGGGCAATACTGTATATACTGGCACGGGGCATACTGGACAATGGGGCATACTATACTAAGTAAAAGGGGCAATACTGTATATACTGGCACTGGGGCATACTGGACAATGGGGCATACTATACTAAGTAAAAGGGGCAATACTGTATATACTGGCACTGGGGCATACTGGACAATGGGGCATACTATACTAAGTAAAAGGGGCAATACTGTATATACTGGCACGGGGCATACATTTTGCATCTGGCAGTAGGGCATGCTGTGTATTGGGAATGGGGCATTCTGTATCTGGCCTGGGTGGCATACTGTATACTGGGCAGTAGGGCACATCTTGTACTGGGTATTGAGGCATACTGAGCTGGGGATATTCTACATACTGGCACACAGGTATATTTTATGCTGAGTAATGTTGTTTATTGCAGACTTGCTCTGACATATACTGTATGGTGGGCATATTATATGGAGGCAATATGTCCTATTGCTGCATTGATGAATATGAAGTTAATAGTTTCCTTACCTCCTGTTCCAATGTCGCCTTGTACTCGTAAGATGTATCTCAAATCTGAGAATAGGTTTACACACATTTGTTCTTCTGTTAAATGTTGCATTTCAGGTCATGGCCCCACCGTTCCTGCTACGTACCTCTGTTAGCTGCATGAATCACTGCTCTGTATTATATACTGTATATTACATATGTATGATAAGGGCTGGAGGATTGCTGAGAAATGCACAGGTCTCAGGGATTCTAGTTACATTATAGTAAAAAAAACTTTATTAAGTGCAAAGTAACTTAGAAAACAGACAAGAAACAGGCAGCAGGAACCTGCTTACCTCCTATGCAGGAGGTAAGATGTGGCTGATACTGTAGCCTAAGTTTCTTTTGCTGCATCGGGTGCAGTCTGCTCGGATATCACAAGTCCATACAATTGCCTATTATGAAATGAAGGCTGCTTTGTCCTGAGGAGACAGTTTGTTAGACGTCCTAAGCAGCAGCAACAGGAAGACAGCATTATATAGATGTATCTGCCTAAGCTGGGAGACTAATAAGTCACCTTAGTGTCATCTTCCAGCCTTTTTCTCTTGGTGCATTTGTCACAGCGACAGATGCAGCTCCTCGTGTCCCATACAGACACACTCTCTCTCTTCCGCTCACTCACATATGTCCTGAGGGGGGATCTATCACCCCTGCACTCCGGGATGTCTCTATCCCCTACACTCAGTCTCCAGTCACACCACGTTTGCGTCTTCTGGATCAGTCTTGCAGTCTTCATACGCACTTCTCTTTGGGTGCGTGCACTGCGACTCAGCCAGGGGTACGTGACGCTAGAGCCTCTTGCATTTGCTGCTGGCAGCGTGCGTAGCGCTGAATGATCTGCCGCATGTGCTCCTCCTCCTCCCGCTGGAGAATGCGCAGGAAATTCTGAAGCTCTGGCGTGCTGAACGCATCCCACTGCAAGGGGGAAACACTGGTTAGAGAGAACGAACGGAAAGAGGAAGAAGTGATACCACAGAGTGATCGCGAGAAGGGGACATGGCTTTCATAGAACTGAAACTTACATTGACTTCCCCAGTTTCATTCTCCTTCAGTACGAAGCTCAGAGTTTTCTCACAAGGTCCAGAAAGTAGACGCAGCTTCAATGGTTCCTCCTCATCTGATAATTTTCTTAGGGTCACTGCAGGAAAAGCAGAGGTTAAAGCCACTCGACACCCTGACACAAAGGCCTGGTGCATATTCCCTGTTTGGGGTAAATCAGCGTTCTTACCTTGCCCCTCTTGTTCTGTCCTCTGGAAAAGGGCAAACTTCCTTGGGTTATCTAGAACGGTAAACTTGCGCAGGAGCGCCTGGATGACCTCACTTGCTGGGGTGCGCGAGCTGAGGTGCAGGTGCTTAGAGGCGTCTTTAGGGAGGTAGAAGGAGGTTCTGCGTTTCACCGGCTGAGAGCGTGCGGCTCCTCTCCGCTCGTGCATACACAAAGGCTTCTTAGCGACAGGGACAGAAACTGGGCGGATAAGCTTCAGCTGAACCTTAATGAATCCAGTATAAGAGCCATCTTTGTTCTGGGAAATTAGATAGAGGACTGTTATTGGCACAAGGTGAGATAAGATGGTTGGCAGCCAGACAGACAGAAATATGAATCATTAGCACACAGGCCCCATCATTTTATATGTTGTGGGCAGCCTATATCACATTATAGGTTTATTTTACTGGACTATTTGTGGAGTACTGTGCGGTCTTGTTGTGTTTCATTCATACAGCGGGTGTTGTCATGTCTGTGGGTGTCTTCTGTACTGGTGTCATGTCTGTCAGTGTCTTCTGTATTATGTCTGTGTCACACATCGCGGTCTTACCCGCACTTACCACATCCACCGCTGTCATATCACGGCCACCCAAGTCCCTCCTGGTCACCTGCAGCATTCCTGTCCATCACATGTTCATTTGTAACAAACACATGCTGTTTGTTCTGCTGCATGGGGCGTCCATCTTGGTTGCAGTCAGGTGATCAGCAGCTGTAATCACGTGACCACACCTCTCTACAATTACCTGCAATTCCAAGTGCATATCTTCTTCCAAGCATCACGCATTACCCGGAGTTCATCTTTCTGCAAGTACTCTGCATTCAGCAAGAGTGCTTATCTCAGTAGGAACTTTGCGCTATCCAGTGCTTATTCTGCAGTATCAGTGGCTGTACCCGTATCATCAGTTCTGTTGCTACAGCTGGTTCTGAGTCTTTAGGGCTTATTTCCAATCCTGTGTATCAATCTCTGGGTTCCAGGTCTGTGGCTGCTACGCAGTCCTGAGTTTGCCATTCTGTGTCAGGGTTCTGAGTTCCTGGTCCCTGTTTCCAGTTCCAGTTCGTTCTGTTCTGATTTTCCATATGTTTTCCATCTGAGTTCTTATTAGTGGGTTCCCGTCCCATGTGCCTGCCTATAGGTGCTGGGATTGATTTCCTCTGAACAGTTCCAGTTCGTCATTACATCGGATTCCATTTCAGTACTCAGGCACAGACTCAAGTCCTAAGACTCCTGTACTGCTTGTGCTACTCTGAGTACCCTAGATGAGCAAAGAGATCATCAAACCCTCCAGGTTCCGTTTCAGTCCTGATTCAGCTAGGCCCAATGGTCCTGAATTGGATCGAGAAATACAGACGACCATGACCGTCTGTCGGTGTCGCGTCTGTCGGAGTCTCCTGTACTGCGGCGTCGCGTCTGTCGGAGTCTCCTGTACTGCGGCGTCGCGTCTGTCGGAGTCTCCTGTACTGCGGCGTCGCGTCTGTCGGAGTCTCCTGTACTGCGGCGTCGCGTCTGTCGGAGTCTCCTGTACTGCGGCGTCGCGTCTGTCGGAGTCTCCTGTACTGCGGCGTCGCGTCTGTCGGAGTCTCCTGTACTGCGGCGTCGCGTCTGTCGGAGTCTCCTGTACTGCGGCGTCGCGTCTGTCGGAGTCTCCGGTACTGCGGAGTCTCCTGTACTGCGGCTTTGTGTCTGTCGGAGTCTCCTGTACTGCGGAGTCTCCTGTACTGCGGCTTTGTGTCTGTCGGAGTCTCCTGTACTGTGGTGTCGTGTCTGTCGGAGTCTCCTGTACTCTTTGGTGTGCTGTCAGTCTATAGCATTACAGAACAGGGTCTCCCTGAACTCGGTGGTCACACACATGACAGACATGCCCTCTGGCCCAGTGATATCACAATGACTTACCATGCTCATGAAGAGATTACTCTTGATTTTAGAGTTATAATCTTTTATCTTCTGTTCAGTCTCCTTCTGACTCAGGGCCGGTGGCTGTTTTTCCGGTTTGTCATCCTGAAAGAAACAAGAAGTTCTATTACATCTATTATATTATATCGGTCACACCACCCCAGCTTCAGAGGGGTCTATTGTTATTCTTACTATCACCGATCTTATAACAATAACACATTTCCTTCCTGATTTAAAAAAAAAAAATCAGTCAAGTGTATTTCCAACCTTTTTGTTTGCTCTGCAGAAAACCAGTCACTCTGAAATATAACTGGTTTTACTGGTTGGGGTTTAAGTAGCATCTGTACAAAACATCTTTCACATAAACGTCCTCCTCATAACGTCACCAGCACTCTGTCCCAGCCATACACTTATCTGCTACATAAGTAACACCCGAGCCTAACAGAATTCATTAGCAGCTTAGCCAGTGTTTTGTGTTACAGTGCATGAAAGGTGAAGATCAGGAGCACTAAAGACAGGGATCTCAATGCTGCGGGTTATAAAGATTCTCAGTGTTTTCACAATGCCGGCTGTATAGTGTACAGTCTGCTCTGTGCCGGCTGTATAGTGTACATTCTGCTCTGTGCCGGCTGTATAGTGTACAGTCTGCTCTGTGCCGGCTGTATAGTGTACAGTCTGCTCTGTGCCGGCTGTATAGTGTACATTCTGCTCTGTGCCGGCTGTATAGTGTACAGTCTGCTCTGTGCCGGCTGTATAGTGTACAGTCTGCTCTGTGCCGGCTGTATAGTGTACAGTCTGCTCTGTGCCGGCTGTATAGTGTACAGTCTGCTCTGTGCCGGCTGTATAGTGTACAGTCTGCTCTGTGCCGGCTGTATAGTGTACAGTCTGCTCTGTGCCGGCTGTATAGTGTACATTCTGCTCTGTGCCGGCTGTATAGTGTACAGTCTGCTCTGTGCCGGCTGTATAGTGTACAGTCTGCTCTGTGCCGGCTGTATAGTGTACAGTCTGCTCTGTGCCGGCTGTATAGTGTACAGTCTGCTCTGTGCCGGCTGTATAGTGTACAGTCTGCTCTGTGCCGGCTGTATATCTTTGCAATTTGGATATAGTTCCCCCTCCAATATGGCATCTGCTCTCCCCCCACGTCTTCCTCTCTCTCACTTCTGTACTGTACTTCTCTCCCGCTCCCTGGCCTCCCACACTACCCGCTCCCCCCCCCTCCTTGCTCAGAGTTGCATCAGTCTCTGCATAGTCTGGGGGTTGGTAGAGATGACACAGCTGAATTGGGTGCTTTTCCCTGGAATCCCCCCCAGCCCCCACTCTGTGCAGCTGAAGTTTGTCTGAGCTGCAGAGAAGTTGGTTTGTGTCATATAAGAGGCCTGGGAACCACAGACTCCGGAAAGCAGATAGGAAGGAAATGGGTGAACGCACCCTCAGATCTGTACATAACGTTTTGTGGACTTTGGCATTCACAAGTTTCCTGTGTAAGGTTTTAGTAAAGTGTCTGTACAGTGTATTGTGAGGTGCAGATCACCCCAGGTTCAGACAAACTTCAAAAGGTTGGGGCTGTATATTACACCTCGTACAAAATAATTTGCAAACTCCACATATAATAAAAATTATATATATATATATTTGTGTACACACACACACACACACACACACATTTCTGTGACTTGCACCAAATAACAGCAACTGTTAGACCTTGATTATTTAGGACAAGGATAAACCTGTCGTTACATTAGCATTTTCACCTTAATCTCTTGTGTTTTACACCTTACAAATCACCACCACAGTGACAGCTGTCAGTGCCCTCTGACAAGATGAAGAGCTGTGTGTGAAAGGATGGAGGGGTCCATCTGTAGAGAAAGTCATTGATACGGATCCATAGCACCAACTGAACAAAGTGGGGTACGGATAACAGGGTGTTGAGGTGAATGTCTGAGTACATGTGACTGGTTACAAGTGAATGGCGAATCTCTGTGTAATTAGTCACAGATGAATAACGTCAAGATCCCTGATAATAGAACCCGTCACGCCTGCCCAGCCCTGCGGCACTCAGTCACACTCCAACCGTACAGCTGCCGTCAGCACTAAGTACTCTCCCATCTTCTAACGCACTGACTACTGAGCTCTGTATTACACTGCGGTACTGCTAACATACTACAGGTTACATACATGTACTCTCCCATCTTCTAACGCACTGACTACTGAGCTCTGTATTACACTGCGGTACTGCTAACATACTACAGGTTACATACATGTACTCTCCCATCTTCTAACGCACTGACTACTGAGCTCTGTATTACACTGCGGTACTGCTAACATACTACAGGTTACATACATGTACTCTCCCATCTTCTAACGCACTGACTACTGAGCTCTGTATTACACTGCGGTACTGCTAACATACTACAGGTTACATACATGTACTCTCAGAGCTGCCTCTAAATTCCATGGATGGTCCCAGGATTTAATGATTTGTATTTTTTTTTTATTCTGCACAATAAACTTCCTCTGTTTCTGGGGCAGATTCATTTAGCCCCGAAGTGGTAATTATGGTATAGACATCTCGCCCGTATGGGGTGCGAGATTCCTGCCGTAAGATCGGTGCAATGTCTCTCCACGGACGTTCCAAAGACACATCGCGCTAAATTCATTCTCCCCTTATGAGTAAAGATATTATCCATAAACATCTTAAGGAACCTTGCGGATAATTGAATCTGCCCCTCTGTATGTTACATGTAATTCTACCATCTGTCCCCGTCCTATAAGCTTCAGACATTAATACTGGAAAAGTTAAAATGCAAAAAACTACATAAGACTCAAATACAGTAAACAAGAGATGATGGGAGTTGTAGTTCTCCAAGGTTCTCCGAGACGGTACAGCCCATGACATGCTTAGATAATGACCCACATAGGGTGACACATGGATCATACTAATATGTAGACGTGTTATATGCCAGTAACATGTAAGACCACTAGTGTTGTAGCTCAGTCACATCTACAACCTGCCCCCCCCTGACCCCCTGATCCAGCACAGCTTCTGACCTGAGTCTTGACGGGGGACCTCCGGGGTAGAATCGAGGTCTTCGCCGTGTAGAATAACTCCAGCTCTGGGTCAGACTCTTCCTGGCTGCAGTAACCACTACTGGTCGTACTGTTCCAGGTCATCTCAAAAGATGGGGTGTCCTTGTCGCCCTTACCCATTGTAGACCCTGATGTGAAGCTAAATGCTGGGATTGGTGATCTGCGCCCCAGATACTGGTATCTCTGCTCTGGCTGGGAGTAATCTGCAGTTGAATGTATACAGACTCTGTGATTGGGACGCAGGGAAGGGGAAGGTTGGGAGGGGTAAACTATGACTTCATCCCCCACTTCCACTCCACACCCACTTCCTGTCACAGGGATTTCATCAGAGAGGGGGGAGGTGGTGCGGTCTATTCTGTCCTATATAGAACAAGAACCAGTTCTCCTAATGCGGAGCCATGGGCTCTCAATGCTGCAGCCAAGGTGTCTCATAGCTGCCAATTAACCCCATGTTACAGTGACAGGATTTAGAGAGTGGAATTGTCCCTATTTTAGAAGACTGAGCAACTTGTACATATAATTACTCTTCTTCTAATACAGTTTCCACTGTATAACTGTATTCTCTCCATTTTCTAAGGTAATATTTATTGCAGTATTTAAGTAGCAGTGGGGATGGTAATGCACCAAGGTCCACCTAGACAGTACTCGGGGCTGGCGGAGGCACACTGGGCACCCCTCGGGCACCCCCCAGTGTTACCCTGCTTCTAACCCATTGTCTGCCAGTCAGACTGAGTGTATGACGTGGAGCTGTGACATCATAGCTCAGCGTATCACTGACATTGGAGAGCAGCAAATTAGAATCTCAGCGTCCGGCGCTCAATGACACCACAGGAAATATTACAACACACAGTGCCTGGTACATGATCGGACGTAGCTCCGTCTGCGTGCAGCATCTTGTGTGAAATAGCTCTATGCATGTCAGACATGGACCAACGCAAAAGATACGACTCAAAGGACTGAACGGGGTTTGGGAAGAGGCAGACGGGCCAATGCTGCGCACAGCCAGGGCGTGTTCAAGGCCTGGGGCTCCTGTACGCCTGGTTTCAGACATCACTTGAACCAGCTGCAGGGCCGGTGTAAGTGCCAACGGATGGTGAGAACTGATACGAAATCACACGTATGTGTGCCACTAGAACATGTACGTAAGTAAGGGAGACCAGAAAAAGCATTGGCTGAAACTACTGGATTGCCGTGAAAGCTCTAATTAGTTCAGTCCTGTAATTAAGTCTCCCACTTTTCCATAAATTATTTCTACTCATTCTTGCACCTTCCGATGCCACAAAACACCAAATCAAACTAATGCACTATTTTATTTCTGGTGTCACCTTCTGCAGCGGCAGATTTGGAAATCACAATCCCCCATTCTTTTGCTGTCGGTATAAAGAGAACATGGGGCCTGATTCATTAAGGAAAGTAAAGCAAAAAAAAATAATGAGTAGCTTTGCAACTTGGCAAAACCATGTTGCATTGGAGGGGGGAGGTAAATTTAAAATGTGGGGCCAGATTTATAGTTGGGGTAGGGGATGTCCTAGGTCAGTGTACAAATAATCTGATCGAGTATTTGTGTGATACATGAAAAAACAGCCAATATTTAACTTATGTGCAAAATAAAAAAAATAATGTGCACCCCTTGTATTGTAACATGGTTTGTCCAGGAGAAAAACATACTCATTTTTTTGCTTTACTTTCCTTAATGAATCAGGCCGGTATGTTTACTGTGTAGAATACATGATACTTCTGCAAAATCTTTTACAAGAACCTAGGAACCTGCATTACATAACATCCACATACCTTTCATGTCTGAAGCTTTTTCCCTTCTTAAAACATTTTTTTTTCATATAATTATTCCCCTTCCTGATTCATCTCACCCCCTGGGCTCTTTACCTCTCCCTTTACCCCCTGTGTCTGTATGAGGGACAGGGATAAAACGCCATTATTAATGTGGCACATAAATGATAATACTTTAAACTGAAGCTCTACCTTAAAAGGGGAACGTCCACATCAGACAGTGTAATATTATCCTTTAAGCGGGTTATGAGTGACAGGGAGATTCCAATCAAACAGCACCCCCCAGTGGCCATATTATTGTGAAGATGGAAGATATCTCTCAGTATTTACCTGGCATAAAGCCTCTGGGAGCTGTAGAGAATATACATTCATCATCATCATCAGCTATTTATATATTAACTTTCATTATTTATCAGTTTAATTATTTTTTTAGTATTTTTAATGCTACATAAATCTATTTGTATAATAATAGTTTCTGGTGTTTCTGAGACATACTTATATCCATGTTCTAATATATTATTGTTTCCCTGTAGATACAGTTCTACAATCCCCTCTCTGTATATTACATTACTATCACTGAGCTCTCTATTACATTAGGACTGTGTTAAACCATTTATGTTCTTGTCATGAGGTTTAATGCTCATTATATCACTGTATGCTGTACTTATTCAATTATGACAGTGATTGGGTCACATGTCCATATGTCCGGGGGCATGGGATGGGGGTGGGGGGGTCTCTCGCCAGATGTGGGAACATCCTGCTTTTAATAGTTCCTGCTGCTGGTCTCCTGTAGGGTTACGATGCCTGAAGGCCATCACCCCCCTGTACTAGATGTCACCCAATCTGTGCACTGAGCTGCAGGAAAGGGGCTCATTTTATTGGCATATGATCACTCAGACCGCAGCATTCTCGTAGCAGAGAGTAATACACATAATACTTGTTATAAAGAGACACACGTATTCATCACGCATCTCTGTGGAGACACTAAGGCTCATTTGTGAGCTGCACAAAACGCAGATATGCACAGCTGCCTTCATCATCATCATCATCATTTATTTATATAGCGCCAACATATTCTCTGCATAACCGCCACTATTGCAGCGCCGAGCGCATGTTAGAGAGCCGGCACTGGACTGCGGAGGAAGAGATAGCACCACAAAGTCCAACCTACTAATACTTTACAATAACCCTTTAATTCATTATAACTTTGTTCCAAAATACTGCTGGTCATTTATATGTTATCCAAATCATGAGAGTGAGGGGACACCAGGACTGTCTGTATTACATGTTTCCTGAGAGTGAGGGGACATCGGGACTGTCTGTATTACATGTTTCCTGAGAGTGAGGGGGACACAGGGACTGTCTGTATTACATGTGTCCTGAGAGTGAGGGGACATCGGGACTGTGTATTACATGTGTCCTGAGAGTGAGGGGACATCGGGACTGTCTGTATTACATGTGTCCTGAGAGTGAGAGGACATCAGGACTGTCTGTATTACATGTGTCCTGAGAGTGAGGGGACATCGGGACTGTCTGTATTACATGTGTCCTGAGAGTGAGGGGACACCGGGACTGTCTGTATTACATGGGTCCTGAGAGTGAGGGGACATCGGGACTGTCTGTATTACATGTGTCCTGAGAGTGAGGGGACATCGGGACTGTCTGTATTACATGTGTCCTGAGAGTGAGGGGACACCGGGACTGTCTGTATTACATGTGTCCTGAGAGTGAGGGGACATCGGGACTGTCTGTATTACATGTGTCCTGAGAGTGAGGGGGACACAGGGACTGTCTGTATTACATGTGTCCTGAGAGTGAGGGGACACAGGGACTGTCTGTATTACATGTGTCCTGAGAGTGAGGGGACACCGGGACTGTCTGTATTACATGTGTCCTGAGAGTGAGGGACATCGGGACTGTCTGTATTACATGTGTCCTGAGAGTGAGGGGGACACAGGGACTGTCTGTATTACATGTGTCCTGAGAGTGAGGGGACACAGGGACTGTCTGTATTACATGTGTCCTGAGAGTGAGGGGACACCGGGACTGTCTGTATTACATGTGTCCTGAGAGTGAGGGGACACCGGGACTGTCTGTATTACATGTGTCCTGAGAGTGAGGGGACACCGGGACTGTCTGTATTACATGTGTCCTGAGAGTGAGGGGACACCGGGACTGTCTGTATTACATGTGTCCTGACAGTGAGGGGACACCGGGACTGTCTGTATTACATGTGTCCTGATAGTGAGAGGACACTGGGACTGTCTGTGTTACATGTGTCCTGAGAGTGAGAGGACACCGGGACTGTCTGTATTACATGGGTCCTGAGAGTGAGGGGACATCGGGACTGTCTGTATTACATGTGTCCTGAGAGTGAGAGGACACCGGGACTGTCTGTATTACATGTGTCCTGAGAGTGAGGGGACATCGGGACTGTCTGTATTACATGTGTCCTGAGAGTGAGAGGACATCGGGACTGTCTGTATTACATGTGTCCTGAGAGTGAGGGGACACCAGGACTGTCTGTATTACATGTGTCCTGAGAGTGAGAGGACACCGGGACTGTCTGTATTACACGTATCCTGAGAGTGAGGGGACACCGGGACTGTCTGTATTACACGTATCCTGAGAGTGAGAGAACACCGGGACTGTCTGTATTACATGTATCCTGAGAGTGAGAGGACATCGGGACTGTCTGTATTACATGTGTCCTGAGAGTGAGAGGACATTGGGACTGTGTGTATTACATGTGTCCTGAGAGTGAGGGGACACAGGGACTGTCTGTATTACATGTGTCCTGAGAGTGAGGGGACACCGGGACTGTCTGTATTACATGTGTCCTGAGAGTGAGGGGACACAGGGACTGTCTGTATTACACGTATCCTGAGAGTGAGAGGACATCGGGACTGTCTGTATTACATGTGTCCTGAGAGTGAGAGGACACTGGGACTGTGTGTATTACATGTGTCCTGAGAGTGAGGGGACACCGGGACTGTCTGTATTACATGTGTCCTGAGAGTGAGGGGACACCGGGACTGTCTGTATTACATGTGTCCTGAGAGTGAGGGGACACCGGGACTGTCTGTATTACATGTGTCCTGACAGTGAGGGGACACCGGGACTGTCTGTATTACATGTGTCCTGATAGTGAGAGGACACTGGGACTGTCTGTGTTACATGTGTCCTGAGAGTGAGAGGACACCGGGACTGTCTGTATTACATGGGTCCTGAGAGTGAGGGGACATCGGGACTGTCTGTATTACATGTGTCCTGAGAGTGAGAGGACACCGGGACTGTCTGTATTACATGTGTCCTGAGAGTGAGGGGACATCGGGACTGTCTGTATTACATGTGTCCTGAGAGTGAGAGGACATCGGGACTGTCTGTATTACATGTGTCCTGAGAGTGAGGGGACACCGGGACTGTCTGTATTACATGTGTCCTGAGAGTGAGAGGACACCGGGACTGTCTGTATTACACGTATCCTGAGAGTGAGGGGACACCGGGACTGTCTGTATTACACGTATCCTGAGAGTGAGAGAACACCGGGACTGTCTGTATTACATGTATCCTGAGAGTGAGAGGACATCGGGACTGTCTGTATTACATGTGTCCTGAGAGTGAGAGGACATTGGGACTGTGTGTATTACATGTGTCCTGAGAGTGAGGGGACACAGGGACTGTCTGTATTACATGTGTCCTGAGAGTGAGGGGACACCGGGACTGTCTGTATTACATGTGTCCTGAGAGTGAGGGGACACAGGGACTGTCTGTATTACACGTATCCTGAGAGTGAGAGGACATCGGGACTGTCTGTATTACATGTGTCCTGAGAGTGAGAGGACACTGGGACTGTGTGTATTACATGTGTCCTGAGAGTGAGGGGACACAGGGACTGTCTGTATTACATGTGTCCTGAGAGTGAGGGGACACCGGGACTGTCTGTATTACATGTGTCCTGAGAGTGAGGGGACACCGGGACTGTCTGTATTACATGTGTCCTGACAGTGAGGGGACACCAGGACTGTCTGTATTACATGTGTCCTGATAGTGAGAGGACACTGGGACTGTCTGTGTTACATGTGTCCTGAGAGTGAGAGGACACCGGGACTGTCTGTATTACATGGGTCCTGAGAGTGAGGGGACATCGGGACTGTCTGTATTACATGTGTCCTGAGAGTGAGAGGACACCGGGACTGTCTGTATTACATGTGTCCTGAGAGTGAGGGGACATCGGGACTGTCTGTATTACATGTGTCCTGAGAGTGAGAGGACATCGGGACTGTCTGTATTACATGTGTCCTGAGAGTGAGGGGACACCAGGACTGTCTGTATTACATGTGTCCTGAGAGTGAGAGGACACCGGGACTGTCTGTATTACACGTATCCTGAGAGTGAGGGGACACCGGGACTGTCTGTATTACACGTATCCTGAGAGTGAGAGAACACCGGGACTGTCTGTATTACATGTATCCTGAGAGTGAGAGGACATCGGGACTGTCTGTATTACATGTGTCCTGAGAGTGAGAGGACATTGGGACTGTGTGTATTACATGTGTCCTGAGAGTGAGGGGACACAGGGACTGTCTGTATTACATGTGTCCTGAGAGTGAGAGGACACCGGGACTGTCTGTATTACATGTGTCCTGAGAGTGAGGGGACACAGGGACTGTCTGTATTACACGTATCCTGAGAGTGAGAGGACATCGGGACTGTCTGTATTACATGTGTCCTGAGAGTGAGAGGACATTGGGACTGTGTGTATTACATGTGTCCTGAGAGTGAGGGGACACAGGGACTGTCTGTATTACATGTGTCCTGAGAGTGAGAGGACATCGGGACTGTCTGTATTACATGTGTCCTGAGAGTGAGAGGACATCGGGACTGTCTGTATTACATGTGTCCTGAGAGTGAGGGGACACCAGGACTGTCTGTATTACATGTGTCCTGAGAGTGAGAGGACACCGGGACTGTCTGTATTACATGTGTCCTGAGAGTGAGAGGACATCGGGACTGTGTGTATTACATGTGTCCTGAGAGTGAGGGGACACAGGGACTGTCTGTATTACATGTGTCCTGAGAGTGAGGGAACACAGGGACTGTCTGTATTACATGTGTCCTGAGAGTGAGGGGACACAGGGACTGTGTGTGTCACATGTGGCACTTTTGTTTGGATTTGAATACAGTCAGAACTACTTTCAGGTTCTCTGGTTTTTGTTTATATACAAGATGTGTGCAGGTTGTGTCTGAAGCTGAGTCCGGCCCTCTATGTCTATCTAACGATCAGGATATGTCTGATTCTCAGTATATACGCTGTACAGAGCCCGGGTGTCAGAGGAAGGACAGCAGCGAGACTTATACACGTGCTGTATACAGTGAGGGACAATGAGAACCAGGGACCAGTGCAAAGTGACTCCATCATCTTCTCTTCTACCTGGTATCTATATCACTAGATAAATCTTCATTCCCTCCCCGGCTGGTAATAGCAGCAGCCCCCACGTATAGTGCGGTCACGTCAGTCCTTAGGATGTCTCTTACCACATTAGTGTCTTTTTCCAACTCTGTCTCTTGTGTTAAGTCGCTGTCACTCTCTACATCTTCTCCTCTGCTGCAGTGTAATCGTATGAGAGCTCGACACCGGTAGTGACACGTGAAGCTGCAGTCTAAGAGAGACGAGAGAGTGTTATAGACGTGGTACAGAGAGATGAGGTGTAACATGGACAGGTGCAATGCTGCAGGACAGCGATACATTATAACATCTCAGCTGCAGGACAGCGATACATTGTAACAGATCAGCTGCAGGACAGCGATACATTGTAACAGATCAGCTGCAGGACAGCGATACATTGTAACATCTCAGCTGCAGGACAGCGATACATTGTAACATCTCAGCTGCAGGACAGCGATACATTGTAACATCTCAGCTGCAGGACAGCGATACATTGTAACATCTCAGCTGCAGGACAGCGATACATTGTAACATATCAGCTGCAGGGCAGCGAAACATTGTGACATCTCAGCTGCAGGACAGCGATACATTGTGACATCTCAGCTGCAGGACAGCGATACATTGTAACATTTCAGCTGCAGGACAGCGATACATTGTAACATTTCAGCTGCAGGACAGCGATACATTGTAAAATCTCAGCTGCAGGACAGCGATACATTGTAACATTTCAGCTGCAGGACAGCGATACATTGTAACATCTCAGCTGCAGGACAGCGATACATTGTACCATCTCAGCTGCAGGACAGCGATACATTGTAACATCTCAGCTGCAGGGCTGCGATACATTGTAACAGCTTATCTGCAGGGCAGCGATACATTGTAACATCTCAGCTGCAGGACAGCGATACATTGTAACATCTCACCTGCAGGACAGCGATACATTGTACCATCTCAGCTGCAGGGCTGCGATACATTGTAACATCTTATCTGCAGGGCAGCGATACATTGTAGCATCTCATCTGCAGGGCAGCGATACATTGTAACATCTCGGCTGCAGGGCAGCGATACATTGTAACATCTCAGCTACAGGGCAGCGATACATTGTAACATTTCAGCTGCAGGACAGCGATACATTGTAACATCTCAGCTGCAGGGCAGCGATACATTGTAACATTTCAGCTGCATGACTGTGATACATTGTAACATCTCACCTGGAGGACTGAACCTATAATTCCTGTTCTGTGTATGAGAACCTTTGTATACCGACAGAACTTGGAGACATTTTATTGTGTTTACATTTGCTGTGCAGTGGAGTACTAGCTTTTGTTTTCTGTTATCTGCCAGTTTAGGCTCAGGAAGGCTCCTGCCAGTGTTTTCTGGTCTGAGAAGCTCCTATATATTATTATTATTATTACTTTTTATTTATAGGGCGCCACAAAGTATCCGTAGTGCCGTACAAGGACAAACAATGGCACAGTACAAGGTGAAACAGCACAGTACAAGTAACAGTTAGCACTATAACTCTGGGGGCTCAGGCACAGCATGAAAGAGAGGGAGGGAGGGGAAAAGTGAGTATAGGCAGGTAACTATGGCCCAAGAGGGTGGGCACGGATGACAGGTTGAGAGTCACTGAGGGAAGCGGAGAGAAGCGAGAGGAGACAGAGGGCAGAGGGTTGGAGAGGAGGTGAGCTGAGTAGCTGGAGAGTGCAGTAAAAGTGCTGGAAACAGGTGGTAGGAGAGCCCTGCTCAAAGGAGCGAACAATCTAAAGGGAAGGGAAGACAGACAGACACATGGATGAGACGAAGAGACGGTAACGGAGTCGAGGAAGGGGGAGAAGGGATGAGAAAGAGAGGTAGCCGACCGGTGGGAGTATATATGGAGGTATTTTAATACTGGAGTAACTTGTGTTTTAATTTAATTTAATTTGTAGCAGGTATCAAAAGATAAAACATGTAGAAGCTCTGGTGTCTGTTTAGCAGGTTGACTGCATTATAACATTGATATGATTTCTCAGCATTTAATCTTATAGATTTACCATGAGAATGGAGATTTGGAAGAAAGAAGCGCAGTCAGTGGGATAAGATCCCCCTCAGAATAGTAAAAGTGTAACAGAAATCAATAACTGTATCATTGTGCTGATTACTGTACTGGCCACAAGATGGCGCTACATTACATTACATTACACCACAGTTTCTTAACTCCAGTGCTCATGTTTTCTGGATATCTTTAATCATGCACAGGTGACTAAGTCTAGGTGGCTGGTCAGTAATTATCCTCCCTGATTTCACAGACAGACATCCTGAAAACCTGTGCTGTTGGGGGGGTGTGAGGACTGGTGTTCAGAAACTCAGGATCACCCCATTTACTCACCATGACTCAAGGATAAGGAGGGTTTGTAAGGATCCTCAGAGGAGATATGAGACGTGGGGCTGGTGAAACATTCCTGGCACAGACACAAGTGACTCTGTACGTGGGAATGTACAACTGGGTCACTCACTGTGACTAAGTCTAGATCTGAGGCAGCTGTAGAAGACGGTGTATATGGGTGCTGAATGCTGTTCTCTCCTCAGGATCTTACTCATCTACCAAAGCACCAGTCTCATGAATACTCATTTAAATTTAAATTGTTTGATTTTTGAATCTCGAAATCTATTAAAGGGAAAACGTCACAGAAGTCATTAGTTTTTACAATGTAAATTATTATTTTTTTAATTACCAGACATCACCGATCTCTGCAGTATAGAACATCTATGAAGAATTCATTCAGTAAATCTTCATTGAAATTCACAAAAATAAATGTACTAGTTTCAGATCTGCAATTTTGCCGGAAAGCCAGGGAATTTATGCATGTACGGAGTTTTTACATGTAATGCTGGAAACTCCATTGAAATGGATGAGCCATTGAAATATTACTTAAATACAAATCTGCCACTTCGCCCGTCAAACTCTCAACCTGCCCAATTGGCAGAAACCCTTGGTTGGCTAAAGAGACCCAAGACCTTGGCATGGTGCCCCTATAGGGGCTGAAAACCCCAGCACTCCCCCCACCTCCCCCAGAGGGGTAATGAAGAACATTAGGAGTCTGCCCCCCAGTGGACTGGGTCACTAAACCTCTGTCTATTATACTACAATAATAACAAAAACACAAATAATGTTTAATTGAATAGAAAAAGTATATCCGTGTTTACCACTTTATTATACATGTAGCACACAATCCCATCGAAAAACTCTGATATCTATTTTTTGGGATTGCCCAAAATCAGTCACAAATGGATTAATTTTGAAAGAAAATGGCTGTTTGGCAGATGGAGAGTACGGATAATTAACTTGTGATATTTTGTCTTTGACTTTCATTTATCTTGAACCAACGGAAAAAAAAAACTTCTGTAGATTCCTTCATAATTAGATAGAGTCGTAAGATGTAATACTGGCAGCAAATAGCGCCATCTGGTGGAATATGTACGTACGGTCAGCCTTTGCTTGTTCTGTTGAGAATATAACCGTTAAACTGGGTACACACCTATGTAATCTTACTGCAGATGTGACCAACGACTGACCGTCCCGATGAGCATGCAGGTTTATATGTACACACAGAATTTACTGTCAGATCAGATCATCTCTCATAACCATCTGCTGAAAAGATTGTGACTCTGTACACTGTACAGATATCTGCCTACACTGCTGGCCGTGAGTGCGTACACACTGCCACATTTCCCCGTCCCATCTTTGAGTGTGAATTTTAGGAAGTTTGGAAAACCAAATCAACAGATGTGATGTGTTTTGGTACTAAAATATATGATGGTGGGAGCGTACACAGTCTTCCAGTATCTGACCAAGCGGTCATGAATCGTCTGATCTGCAGGATAATTGCATCAGTATAAATAGTTGATAATTTACATACAAACTGGAACCCATGCATCTAAATGTGTGTAAAGAAAAGCATCACTAAACAAAATATGTGTTATGCTATATAAAATATATGTGTGGTTTGATGTGTTACTTCTAACATTAATTCCTAAGGATTCAATCCGAGTTCATGATAACCGGCACCTTCAGTGTGAGCCCCCAGAAATGTACAAAACATTATAGACACATCTGTAAATATAATTTATTTTAGATATCAATATTCCGTATTTGTTTGGGCCCTCAGGGGCCCAGGTCTCCATTCTGCCTGATATTTCAGTATCGGAGCTGTAGTATTGCCGGCTCTTCCTGGCGGAGGTATATACATGTTAGCGTACTGGTAGTATGAGATATCTCACAAGGCGATCCTGGCTGATCAATGATCAATCATCCTCTCACACAGCGTTCTGTCTGATTCTCCCACGTAAAGGAGACCACAAGGGCAATTCCATAGGTAGTTTGTGGGGTCCCTGGTACAAGTCAGTTGGTGTCTAATGTGAGATATCTGCTTAATATGGAGATCATACTGTTACAACTAGTGCAATCACTACATGAAAAGAAGCTAATTTGGTGTTTCTACCACGTTATAGCCAATCAGTGTTTTGCAGGAAGAAATAGCATATCTCCTCTTCTTGCCCCTTCTAAATGCTATATGTGGCTTCCAAGCCAATTTAGTTGGCACAGAGTTGTCATTTGAAATAAGTGGCTAATGTGCCGCAGTGGCCTTAGTACTAGCGGTGGAGCAGGTCGGGTAATGGCGTAAGCCGTGGTGACCTCAGGGGATGAACCTATATGATAATTTCTGATAATTCTCTATATATGAGTTACTATGTGATTTTCACTGTTTCCACACACCTTTGTTGTCCATCTCTTTCAGAACAAAATTGTGTATTTATTGCGAAGAACACTTAAAAATTGGTACAATGCAGGACCTAATTTTAATGACTTTAATGGATGCAAATTTCAAGGGCGTAAAAGAGTGTCTCTATCTGTAGGTTTATGGTACAGTGTAGTGTCCACCTCTGTAGCATTTCTTTATAGATTGTAATGTCTGTACAATGGATATTATCTATACTACGTTCAAATGTAAACTTATTGAATTGAAATTATTTAACTGCTGTAACATATCCTGTAATGCAGGTGGACTACCATCCAGATGAAACAATTCATCAATATATATTTAATAGAATTATATGTAATTATCATAGGGTCTAAAAATATGTGTCCTTTTATAAATATAGATATTTGGCATAGACTGGGGCCACGTTTGAACCCATTGCTGTTCCTTTAATCCAAATGTAAAACCTTTCTTCAAATCAGAACAAATCCTTCTCAAGAGTAATCAATAACAATGTCAAAATTCAGTATTGTGTCCATCATATAGTGGATCCTTCCATTAACATAGTATAAACTGCCTTGTGTGTCATAGAGGTACAGAGGCTTCTCACATCCATCGTAAACAAAAGAGTAGAACTGAATAACAACATAATGTCATATAAACATTGTATCAGAGATGGAGTATCCTTAAGATAGGGGGCAGTTTTTTTACTTAAAAGTTGCAAATTAATTAAGAATATACCTAGGTTGTAATAAGGATCCTCTAGCAGAGATGATGGGTCGAACGGGGTCCTTTAATTCCTTATAAACCTTCGGAAGTATATATAGAATTGGACAGATGGGATGTTGCTGCTTTGAAAACTAGCAGTAGACTCAGTAATGAGATAATTAGAAACCATGATCAATAGTCTGATCAATAACGTTTTTAAACATTAAAGTGGTGTCTTTCTTAAGTTCCCTATATGTATTGTGACCTGTTAGTTCTCTTTTAACCTATATGGATTATAATCTTGTATTACAAGAGATCCACCTTACCCGTTGGTGTGCTATAGGTAGCGTAATCATTGTCACATTAGACCTATTGTAAGGGGTCTAAACATTAGAGGAATCTTCCAATACTTTGGAAAAGGTTTTGATATTAGGAAGATGTGACTGAGGATGCAAAGTACAGGTAGGTTTAGTGATCTCATCACTCCCCTCAGTGACTCCCTGGACCTTGTGTACTCCCACCCTCAGGTGAGCCCAAACCCTCAGGTGTACTCCCACCCTTGGGTGTTCCCCTCCCACCCTCGGGTATACCCCCACCTCAGGTGTACCCCCACCTTCGGGTGTACTCCCACCCTCAGGTATACCCCCACCTTAGGTGTACCCCCACCCTCAGGTGTCCCCCCCCATCTTCGGCTGCCCCCCCACCGTCGGGTGTACTCCCACCCTCGGGTATACCCCCACCTCAGGTGTACCCCCACCCTCAGGTGTACCCCATGGTCAGTAACCCTTTGTTGCCCGTCTGAGTGGCAGTCTGTGTCCTGATGATTGTTGTGACCACTGTGTAGGAGAAAGAGACGAGTTTGTTATCTTCATCTAGAACTTCTGTTATTCCCCCATTTACTACCTATAACTTGTCTTACTTTACAGTCAGAAGATACTTTAGGAACTTTATTTATTGAAAATGATTGACATCCGTCTTGTAGGTAATGTCCGTTCTGAGTGTTGTTCGCGGTACACTTATATTTAGGACTGATTTCTGTAAGTGTCTCTGTAGTCAGTGCTACACCCACTTCCTCTATAAGCAGTAATAAGTAAAGCTACGTTTATACAGAACTCACCGTGTACACAAACCTGGCTACATTATAATCCTCAATCTCTGAAGCAATTGATTTGGGATATATTTTGGCCGTAAAGTTCCCCTCAGCTTAGATTATTCATTGTAATTCTCATCAGTGGGTTCAGCGTGGAATAAAAGTCAGTAGTTTGTAATTACAGAGAGTGATTGGCGCTGCCTCTATCTGACACATTGTTACCCCGTTTGCCCCACACTGGGCGGCAGCCAGGGACATGAGCTAGTACAGGGTACAGGGTGAGGTAATGATACTGTAGCTGGGATTTACTGCAGACTTCCAGTGTGGTTTGTAGTTTGCTGAGGACCGTGATTTGGGGCTGTGAAGTTTACAGGCGACGTGTACAATCATAGAGCGCCAAAGTATTCCCATCCCTGAAGCCCATCACAGTGCGCTGTGTCCAGGTTTAGTCACTGTGAGTGGAGTATAGGATTAACCCTAACGTAGCCAGAAAGGATTATAACACTATGCAACACTGTATGGTATCTATGCCAGGGAAAGTCATATACAAAATGTTATCTTATTACACCTAGTATAAAATATTTGGTAATGATCAGAAGTCAGGAAAGAACCCAACCATTCTGCATTTTTCTGGTCCACCCGTCATTCACAGATTGTAGAAGTACAAGTGAACTGATGCCGCATTTATTTCAACTATTTTTTGCCTGAAAAACTGGTTGTTTGACAATCATGTCATAACTCTAAATTTTACTAACATTGGTTCATGTGTCTTTATAACACACAGCCAGATGAAGCGGATGGCGGAGTTACGGCCCAGTTCTGCTCCACCGCTTCCGACGAGTCCTAGAATTCCGCTTATTTGCATTTGTGCATTAAACAAGGATTATTAGGGATACTTCTTGTGGCTGGATCACTTATAAATAACTTATTTTACACATTTATTTAAATTAATAGCACAGAGTGCGGATTTGTATCATTACAAATGTGCTGATTTTATTATATTGTGTTGTATTTCTGTAAAGGAAATGCATTCATTTCTGAGGTATTGAAATGTACTGATTTCTGAGACAGTATGTCATGTTTGGGTTGTGTAGCTTCGAGAGGAAATACTCATTAGGGCTAATTAGACCTTTTTCATGTGAAGTGACAAACACTTGCTTTGGCCTAAATGCACCGCAGGAGGTCGTTACCTTCCTTTCATGTGTAGTTTTCATCCTGTGTGTTAGACCCTGCCTGAATAATGCAGTCAGCAGGTGATGTGGAAAATCACAGATTAGTGTAAATTTTGTTAAGTATAAATTGCATTGAAAATCTACATTAAAAAAACATCTCAAATCCTGATGTTAATCTTTGAATTAAATATTTCAGACTTCTTGGGGTCTGGTTTACTTGCTGCCGGCTGTGTCTAAAACTGTATAAAATGAGCACTGTTTTACCATGTAATGTATTATACCATCTGTAACTTCTAGAAAGATCGCTAGTACCACAGACTGTGTGACAGTCCTTATTAGGACTATTTGAGCTAATAAAACTGCTTAAGGATCCCACTTTGACGACTACCTACCTGCTGTAATCCCTGTGACCTACAGATTAGACCAATCTAATCCGTTATCTGGCTGTTCTGAGGTTGGACCCAGCATCTAGTACCAACGCTCTGCCTGCTACCCTGCAGCTCTGGGCAGTGTGATAGACCAGGGGGAACCATCCACAGTAACCCGGATCTAAAGGAAGAGGTCAGGGGTACCAGCCCAGGTGCCCAGCAAGGTGGTACACTAGCAGCGACAGTTACCCAGAAGGAAGCGGTTCTAGGTGCCGGGGTAGTAGCCTAGTGGTGGGAGCAGCAAGCCCCTCCTACTGCGACAGGAAGGGGACAGTCCAGGTGGCATAGGAGGTCCATCCACACTCCTCATCTAATATGGAAGACCCCATTCCTGCCTTGTCCAGCTGTACACTGAGTGGAGTTTCTCCTGTCATCTTGCTGCACTAACCCATGCCAATCAGATTTGTAAATTATAATTACTACATTTCTGTTGCAGTCTGTAAGAAAATTAATTCTATAGCCAAGCAGATTCTAGCCTATCTACTTGTGAGATGACGATTTCAGCTAGCAGTTATTAACTCTGTGTGAGAGGATAACAGTCGGAACTCTCATTCCCTTCTCTTCACCGCGCTGCTCTGTACTAATCCTTAACGCTGCAGTGATACTACAAATGTGACTCTTATTTCCAGACATCGGGCCCCCTTATTAATTGACAGGGTTTTGCCCCTGCACGACCTAAGGTTTCGTGATTGGAACTTGATAAAATTGCCCAGACTGCAGGCCCCATCGACTATTATGGGGTTTGCAGCTAACGCAGTAATTCGCTTAATGCAGGAGATATCGGAGCGTTAGGCTTTTAGTAAATGAACATTTTACTTAAAAATATCTAATACATGAGGTAAAAGCAGTTTCCACTGGTTTAGGGCTTCATAAATAAGCCCAATAAGTTGGCAGAAGACATAGCGGTGTCTGCAGAGATCTAGCGGCTGATGTCCGCCTATCTCAGGGCTTGTACTCACATATGTGCTGGGAAATGGGTAAAAATGCAGAAAACTTAGATGTATTTTAGTGATCTTTATTAACTTTATCCATGGGCTTTTCATGTATTTGGCCTTCTATCAATACAACCTATGGCGCCGACAATGCACATAAAAGCATCAAGAATAATAAATCAGGTTGGTGTGAATGGACCTGAGAGGTCTCTGCTGGTGATTTATACGGCTCGTCCAGTTTATTTGTGTGATTGTTGAATATTGAGCATTTTAGGCCATTTGGAGGCGCTATAAACAGGTACTGAGAGGTGTAATGACCTCTGTACGTCAGGTATTATATGTAGAGCCCCAGAAGCCTGTACTCACTGTGCGGACAGAGTGTCAGCAGCGAGAGACAGCGGAGAGGGATATTCCCTATAGCAACCAATCAGATTCCAGTTATCATTTGTATAGTACATTCTAGGATAACCAGAATCTGATTGGTTGCTATAGGCAACATCTCTACATTTTCAAACCCGCAGTTTAGTAAATATACCCCTTGGTGTTTAATGGATGTCTAAGCAAACATATTTAAAGCGTTTTTCACTGTGATTTTTACTAACATAACCGTGGAGAAAAAAATCACCAGTGTGACAGCACCTAAGACTTTATCACACATCTGAAAAATAGATCAGGTTTGTCATTTACCATCATTAAACTTAGATATAATGTTTGTCTTGTCTGGTGTCCGTTCTACATATACGCGATCCTAGTGTGTAACTGTATCTCTGGCACATTCTTATATTAATGTTTCATCACCTGTGAACAGTGTCCCAGAGAAGAGACGAACTAGAGTAGAACAAACATTTTATGTGTCAAATTCTAATTAAAACTGACGTCACGTTATATTTCCCCTTCTCTGTAATTATTATACCACATAGGTTGCAGAATGGAAATTGCTGAGTGTATAGATTGTATGGGCTGCTGCTCCCATGGGGCACGATGTATATAATAACTGTACAGCGCTGCGGAATATGGCAGCACTATATAAATAGACAATAACCATTGTACTCACAGACACAGCGCAGGCTCTTCCTGTAGATGCCCCAGATAAAGTCTCCGCACAGATCGCACCAGGTGTACTGGGTGTGGGAGGTGGGTTGGAAGTAGTGACCCTCTCCTACTTTGCCAGGAGGTGGGCTGTCGTCTTGTCCGGCCAATACCCTCCTCCGAAGACTGCGCTGTAGAATGGGGGGGGCTTTACCAGGGGGGATCCTGACCGCATTGGTCCGCTCCAGCCGGTGACCCCCTTTGGGGGTTTGTGTCAGATCCAATCCATCCAGTGGATCCAAAGTTTTAAGTTCAATCATTTCATAAGCAGCCTCTTCTGAAAACATCCCATAAAGTTCCAGCGGGGGGTGGGGGGTGCAGGTCACAGTCACCAGGGACCACAGGGGGGTGTAGGTCCCAGTCACCAGGGACCACACGTAACCCTAACCTCTGACTTTAACACACAATACTCTCTGTCTCTAAGCTTTCACTGACTTTTTTAGTTGCTGACCCTCCCCCTTTCTCATGCCCCCAGTAACTGTCTACCTCTCTCTCTCTCTCTCTCTCTCTCTTTCAGTTTTGGCTTCCTTCCTCCCTCGTTCTCTTACATTCTTCCGTCACTCCTTCTTTGTGCATTTGTACTGTGCATTTGCCATCATCATCAGAGGAAACTTTAGCTGTGTCCCTGAAGTGTCTGTGTGTCTCTTTTGTGAGCGCTGTGGTGTGTGTGGACTGTGTGGGAGTATTCCACAGCTAACACACAAGAATTGGAATTCACAATCCTCTGCTGTCTGTCCCCAAGTTCACTTTCTTTCCATCCTGGTGAAATTTAAAGCCGGATGTTCGAGATATCGGTCTGCAATGGGCAGTTTGCAGCCTTGGCAATGAATGAGTTAATGATAATCTGACTCCTTTAAACAGCTGTGTTGGTATCTGGTAGAACAAAGCAGAGACACAAGAGCTCATGAAATATCAGACGAATATCTTGCAGAGTCCAGAGAAGGAGAAACCCCAAACCGATGCCAAGACTGACTGACCAAGACAAGGCAGGAGCCTGAGGGAAAGTGTTATGTAAGAGGGATAATAAAGGCACAGTCAGGATGGAGATAAGGGAGGGTACGGAAGAGAATATAGACCTTTCTCTGTGTTTATATAATCTGCGCTTCCTTAGAAAGTAAAGCTGGGGACACAACTATGTAATCATCGTGCAGATCACACAATAAACGACCGTTTGGTCTGATATTGCAGAAGTGTGCATGCTCCCAGGATCATGTTTTATGGTACTAAACACATGTCATTGTTTGATTTGGTTTTGGAAACTCCCTAAAAATTGCAATCAACGATGGAACAATGTCGGGCAAATGTGTCAGTGTGTACACACTCAGGACCAGCAGTGTAGGCAGATATCTGTAGTGTGTACAGAGTCAGGATCTTCTCAGCAGATGGTTATGAGATGAAGATCACAGATCTGATGGTTAATCATGTAGGTGTGTACACAGGAATCAGCTCATCCGGACCTTCAGTTGTTGGTAAAATCGTTACAGAGATCACATCTGCAGTAAGATTACATAGGTGTGTACCAGGCTTTACAAAAGAGATTTGTAAAGAACTGATATCTTGTAGCAGGGCCGGGCTTCCGACTTCACAGAAGAGACAGAACTATACATAGCTGCCTAAAAATGCTGAAAATTCCCCTCAACCTGATAATCCAGCGCTGGTGCCTGAGGCTGCTGAGGTCAGTGATGACTCTGGTACATTATTCATCGTGGCTGCTTAGAAAATACTTCTGCAAATGTCTGGTGCCAGTGTTGGACAAAGATATGAAGGAAACCCACCCAAAATAGTATCATTTCTGAAGGACCCACATTTATCCTCTGAATGTACAATCATCTACAGTATGGTCATATTCCCCAACTGATTTAGACTTATGGCAAACATGCTGCTGTTGCACTGGTAGGCATGGCGCCCCCTATCGATTCAACTAGGAACTGTAATGCCTGTGTGACAGCAGTACTAAATCTTTAACACATATATTTCTGCATACAGGTTGACTATTGCACAATTGAGGAGTACAAAGTATACTGAAAGCAGGTGCTTTCACACAAGTTCTGTTCCCGGCATCGCCTCTAATCCAGGTACTAATGGATTACCCATGATTCCTCAGTACCCGTATTTGGCTCCCAGTGCAGTAGCGCTGAAGAGTTGCAGAGAGGACGGCTGTCAGTGCATCTGGATGTGAGATTCAAACTGCAGCCAATCAGTGCACTCTCCCATCATATATTCTTGGTTAGGAAGGGATTAGTCTGCCAGCAATGCTGGTGCCTTCTAGGGCCTGAATGCAGGTAACCTCTAAGGGGCATATTCAATTAGCTTTTGGATTCGCGGTAACGCGCGTTACCGTGAAAAGTGCGCGTTCTTGCGGGTATTACGGTAGTACCCTATGGGCTGCGAATGAAAATCCACGTTATTGCGGTACCGTGTATTACGTTTCGCGGCTGTTTCGGCGCGTTGCCGCGAATCCAAAAGCTAATTGAGTATGCCCCCAAGATGGAAACTACTGAGGGGGCTCCCGAAATAGCAGCGGTTTCCAGAAGTTGGAAACCTCCTTTTTATATAATTAACATTCTATGATGTATAAAAATGCTGGGCGGACAAAACTGCCCAATACTTTGTGTACCCTCAATAGTGGAAGAGATCTGAGAGGCTGGTGGATGGGCTGGAAGACAGGGACAGTTACATGGATACAAGGACTGGTGAATAGGACATTGGGGCTGGAAGACAGGGACAGTTACATGGATACAAGGACTGGTGAATAGGACATTGGGGCTGGAAGACAGGGACAGTTACATGGATACAAGGACTGGTGAATAGGACATTGGGGCTGGAAGACAGGGACAGTTACATCGATACAAGGACTGGTGAATAGGACATTGGGGCTGGAAGACAGGGACAGTTACATGGATACAAGGACTGGTGAATAGGACATTGGGGCTGGAAGACAGGGACAGTTACATGGATACAAGGACTGGTGAATAGGACATTGGGGCTGGAAGACAGGGACAGTTACATGGATACAAGGACTGGTGAATAGGACATTGGGGCTGGAAGACAGGGACAGTTACATGGATACAAGGACTGGTGAATAGGACATTGGGGCTGGAAGACAGGGACAGTTACATGGATACAAGGACTGGTGAATAGGACATTGGGGCTGGAAGACAGGGACAGTTACATGGATACAAGGACTGGTGAATAGGACATTGGGGCTGGAAGACAGGGACAGTTACATGGATACAAGGACTGGTGAATAGGACATTGGGGCTGGAAGACAGGGACAGTTACATGGATACAGGGACTGGTGAATAGGACATTGGGGCTGAAAGACAGGGACAGTTACATGGATACAAGGACTGGTGAATAGGACATTGGGGCTGGAAGACAGGGACAGTTACATGGATACAGGGACTGGTGAATAGGACATTGGGGCTGGAAGACAGGGACAGTTACATGGATACAAGGATTGGAGGATGAGGAGATTTGCATTAATGAACTGGGCTTTGTGTGTAGAATTACTTCAGTTGTGGATATAAATATATATATATAGCAACTTATCTATGTTAAACAAACAATTTGTAATTAATCAGAACGTCCTAAGTTCTCTGACTTTAAAGCTAATTAGACGCTTCCGATATTCCCAGCTCTTCCGAGCGCCCTCCAGACTGTGTTTCATCAGAACATCCCCCAATCTAAAGCCTCAGAGTGATCATCACTCAGACTCAGAATATCAGGAAGTTTTCTTCATTGTGGATCCTTGTGGGATTTCCTCTGCTCCATCTGCTCCTTTTCTTTGAATCGAGCTTCCTGGCACTTTATCTTTCCAGCGCAACATCCACATGCAATTACTGCTGGGCAAAGTCCTACACCCCCTTCCGATAATAGTACATTGGTGTTGGGAGATCAGCAGGGTCCAGGACCTCACATCTCATCATCATCAGCTATTTATATAGTGCCACAGCCAATTAACCTACCAGTATGTTTTTGGAGTGTGGGAGGAAACCCACGCAAACGCGGAGAGAACAGACAAACCCCGCACAGATAAGGCCATGGAATCGAACTCATGACCCCAGTGCTGTAAGGCAGAAGTGCTAACCACTGAGCCAACATGCTGCCCATACAGATCTCTGCGGTGCTCTGAGGTGTCTCTAGCAGGAGGGATCTGACACAGTGGCTTTGAGGCTTTCTGTTAGCTTACTTCCCATGAATACAGAATTTTAGCAGCTTCCGTATGTGTCGACTTGTTGTATACAATACAGCAAAATGTGGGGGTGCATTGTTTTTCCCTTGTTAGAACATAGATAGTGAGAAAACGGACTTAGTGTAGTGACGTACGTATGTGGAGTCAGACGCATCTCAAGCATTTGTGGCAGGTGTAACAAGTGCGTAAACTTATCCCTCCAAAGACGCGGCCTGACAGGGTTAGTAGTTAATGTTGTGTACACAATATAATAATATAGCGATGTGTTACTTACACAAGAGAGTTATTAATAAAGGGAAAAGCCATGTTCCATATAAAATTAGATTAAATACAAACACAAATACATATTAAATAAAAGTAGACATCTGTTGTTTTCCACTTTTAAAAATCAAATAGGAATCTTCCTGCAGTACACATGGAATTAGTAAGTAAACTAATTAATGCAAATAGACAGCTGCGAGCATTCCTTTTTTAGCATGCTATTTTTTCATCAACTGGGACTCATATATTGTCATGTGACATTCTGAGGAGATTGACTATATCAAAGTGGATGTTCAGATCAGTCTGGAAGTCAACCTAACGATACTGACATTCTACGGAAGCCCTTTGCGGTTTCCCTGAATCTATATCTCAATTGGTGTCCTAATTGGAGGCCATTTAAGCACTTCTGCTAATTAGCATTATTCGTTTACCTTTATAGTCCACTGCATGCTGTTAATTAGATTTCTGATGCATTTATATGAAGAATAGCCATATATGCATAGCATTAATTACAATAATAATCTTTGTGGAAGCTAATTCCTATGATGCTGATGACATTTATTAGTTTCTGAGGTCTTTCTTAACCAGGCTACATGCTTTGTGTGATACACCTTACAAGTATTAAGTGATATTGTTTCAGTGACAAATTCTCACAATGACATCTGTAACGATACTATGCTAATGACCTAGTCTCATAACTGTCAAGTCTCCTTCAACATTTGATTTTATTCAACCAGAGTGTATATTGAAGCAATTTGCTCATTTTTATTGTTGATACACATGTATTTGTAATACATTTTTATATCGATTTGAGTTTTGCGCTATCTTATCTCATTATATTACCTGCGATCAAGGCCTTCTCACCTCTTTGTCCGTTTTACCCAGTTTGTTTATTAGTTTACTATGTTTGTCCGCAATTGTAAAGCGCTACGGAATATGTTGGCGCTTTATAAATGATGATGATGATGATCTTCAGATAGTATTGCCGCCACACTAATGAATCAGCTTGAGGGGTTTATACAGTCAGCCAATCAGAAGCAGCCACATGATAGTCAGTATCATCGTTGTTTCGTTGCACCAACAAGAGATACGCCTCCTAAATGCGTATCTGGATATGCGTCCTTGTCTAATTGTGCCGCAGTCATGTTAACACAGCCTTACTGTAATTGGCCTACACTTGCCGGCCTTGCTCACTTCTCCAGGTGTAGAGACGCAAGTAAACAATACACAGAAGTCTACATACGGATGTGTGCATATGCATTTCTGTACGGAGATACTTATGTATCCAACTCATATAGAGAGCTGAATTAATTATGAATGTACCAAATCCTTTAGCTGGTGGTATATTTACTAAATTATGTTGCATAGAATTCTGCAGATAACTAGAGTGTATATATTAAAACTGAGCAGAAGAGACATTCATCAAAAACATTTCTGGTTTGTAATTCCCTGTATCCGGTGCACTAATGCAGACTGGAACTAGAAGAAGGTTAGAAGAATCTTAAAGATTCCGCCAAACCCTGTTCAGAAAACCTGGGGATTTCACCACGGAAAATGGATCCTGGATCAATTACTCAAGTGATTCCGTGTGCCAATGTTTTACATATGTTGAAAATACACATTTGCAGCTTGTCCACGTTATATAAAACTGTCAGATGAGAACAATCCTAGTTGTAAATAAGTGGTAGTTATAGGAGATCTGAGATCTGTGCAAAGAGGCAGTTACAGGTGAGAAACACGTCTGCAATGTCCGGTATGGTTTCTGTAGGTTACAGTTAGTGAGAACACACCACCCTGGCTGATGGTGGGTAAGATGTGCTGTCAGTCTGATCGTCACTGTGATCACCACATCCTATCATACACGACTCTCGATATGCAGGAAGCCACAAAAGGGGGAGGTTTGTGGGACATTGAAACTTTTCTCTGATGAAACTGTGTGTTCTACGATATCAGAGAAATTGTAGTGTAACAATTTTAGAAACAACACAATGTGCTATATAAACATTTGTGAAAACACAAAAACCAACAAACACTGCCCTCCACAAACACATTTTACCAACCTTCATGTTCTACGTCCATCTACTCTGTCTTTACCAGACAGAGTAGTTCTACGTCCATCTACTCTGTCTCTACCATTCCTCGTGTTCTACGTCCATCTACTCTGTCTTTACCATCCCTCATGTTCTACGTCCATCTACTCTGTCTTTACCATCCCTCCTGATCTACGTCCATCTACTCTGTCTTTACCATCCCACATGGTCTACGTCCATCTACTCTCTCTTTACCATCCCACATGGTCTACGTCCATCTACTCTCTCTTTACCATCCCACATGGTCTACGTCCATCTACTCTCTCTTTACCATCCCTCCTGATCTATGTCCATCTACTCTGTCTTTACCATCCCTCATGTTCTACGTCCATCTACTCTGTCTCTACCATCCCTCGTGTTCTACGTCCATCTACTCTGTCTTTACCATCCCTCATGTTCTACGTCCATCTACTCTGTCTTTACCATCCCTCGTGTTCTACGTCCATCTACTCTGTCTTTACCATCCCACATGGTCTACGTCCATCTACTCTGTCTTTACCATCCCTCCTGATCTACGTCCATCTACTCTGTCTTTACCATCCCTCGTGTTCTACGTCCATCTACTCTGTCTTTACCATCCCACATGGTCTACGTCCATCTACTCTGTCTTTACCATCCCACATGGTCTACGTCCATCTACTCTCTCTTTACCATCCCTCCTGATCTATGTCCATCTACTCTGTCTTTACCATCCCTCCTGATCTATGTCCATCTACTCTGTCTTTACCAGACAGAGTAGTTCTACGTCCATCTACTCTGTCTTTACCATCCCACATGGTCTACGTCCATCTACTCTCTCTTTACCATCCCACATGGTCTACGTCCATCTACTCTCTCTTTACCATCCCACATGGTCTACGTCCATCTACTCTCTCTTTACCATCCCTCCTGATCTATGTCCATCTACTCTGTCTTTACCATCCCTCATGTTCTACGTCCATCTACTCTGTCTCTACCATCCCTCGTGTTCTACGTCCATCTACTCTGTCTTTACCATCCCTCATGTTCTACGTCCATCTACTCTGTCTTTACCATCCCTCGTGTTCTACGTCCATCTACTCTGTCTTTACCATCCCACATGGTCTACGTCCATCTACTCTGTCTTTACCATCCCACATGGTCTACGTCCATCTACTCTGTCTTTACCATCCTACATGGTCTACGTCCATCTACTCTCTTTACCATCCCTCCTGATCTATGTCCATCTACTCTGTTTTTACCATCCCTCCTGATCTACGTCCATCTACTCTGTCTTTAATCCTAAACATTGTACACGTTTTCTGTAAGTACAGTAATAATGTTATTTCTGGGTTAATTACAGCTCTCTTCTGTGTTATTATATTGTGCTGTGCAGTGCGGAATTTCTGTCGTCAGTACTGAACATGTGGGTAGGAAGCACAAGCTTTGACAAATCTGTGCACAAAGGGAGGAAACAAAATCTGAAAGTCAGTTATATATTACGTCTCCATATATTGTATATGTGTGCTGAATGGACAAGTGTCGTAGTCTACCTCTTGCAAGGTGCTGTAAGTTGCATTTCATTTGGTAAAGTCAACAGCTCTGCTATATAACTACAGGAACCCAAACAGCCGATAGGAATATCGCAGTGAACAGAAGGAAATCTTTACCGATTTGCACATAGTAAGTTGAATCACTGCCTATGGACCTGTGTGAAATGTATTTCTTCTCTATTCCCTATGCGCAGTTCCGTTGAATACGGCGCAATAGACTTTCATGATGCAATATATTTACAGTGTCCTGCACTAGCGATAGAGCCGTATAGCAGAAGAAAAGTCAACATTTGTTAGAAAAGAATGTCATTTATTTAACAGAACATGTAGCGGTACTGAAGTAATAATGCATAATTAATATAATTATAATAATACTGGTACTCAGTATATAGTGTAATGCTGGCGCTGTGGGAGGAGCACACCATTGACCGGCGCAGCGCGGAATTAGGTACTGGTAGATTTAACGCTTCGCTGGCAGATGTGTCAGGAGAATCGTGGTTCTGTTTTACTCTCTTCCTTCACCTTCTTCATAGCGTCACTGATCAGGTCGCAGGTTTTCTTATGCTTCTCCCAATGCTTCACTTGGCACTGCCTGAAGGAAAAGAAAAGTGTAGAAAAACGTATACATAGAAGACGGCAGAGCCGCCTGCATTATCCATTCTACAGCTCAGAAAAGAAGATGGAGAGAGAAGAATAATTGTAACTATTATAAATCAGTTATTTCCCCAGCATGTATGGCTGTCTTCAGCTGTAACAGAATTATTACGGAGCCTAAGACTGGCGCTATAACACTACAGCCCCATGTCAGAAGCACCCAGGACGGCCTTCTCTGGAGGCTGTAAGGGGAGTGGGTATATCAGCTGTCCCATCTGATAGTGGCCTCAGATTCAGTAAGGGGAAACAGCGATTCTCTTTCAGGTCTTCTCATCTCAGTGAAGGAGGTAATAGGGGGTTTAAATAAAGTTTATTTTATTTGTGTTTTATTTGTAACCAGTTGCATTTGACTTCCTGCTGCCTCCCTTTCCCTGCTCACATGTCACTGCCCCTGTCACATACAGCCTGTCCTCACTAACACATCACTCGTTTCCTGAAATACTCTGTGCTGCTGGGGACTCTGCTCCTTGCACTATATAACTCTCAGTCTGTGACTTCCTGCTATCTACATTCCCCTTCTCACATCATGTCACTGCCCCTGTCACATGCAGCCCTGTCCTCACTAACACACCACTCATCTCCTGATATACTCTGTGCTGCTGGAGGACCCTGCTCCTTCCACTATATAACTCTCAGTCTGTGGCTTCCTGCTGCCTCTATGGACAAGTCACTGTCTCCCACTAGTTCAGAAGACTCAAATCCTGTAACACTTTGTGCTGCTGTGAACATCTGTTCCCGCCTACTACAAAACTGACAACATCTCCAACGAGCAGGAGATGAAGACTGTTGACGACAACACGGTGTATAGACCCTAGAAACAGACTGTTACCAGTAATGATGCTGTGACACAATAATAAGAAATGCAACGGATCTGTGTAATTGGATTGTATATAGAGACCATAACAAGTGGACCCATCCATGTATGCTGCACCCGCACTCAGCACTCACCTGTCGCAGTACCACTCGCCCTGACACCTGGAGCAACGCTTGCTGGCTTCGGCCCCACATGAGCCACATTTGGGTTTATCCGGCACCAGCGTTTCCATGACGTCCATGTTATAGGTCTGTGCCCATCTGTTGGCGGACACAGATTCCAGGTTAGCGTGGATCGGCAGGTCGACTATATACTGGGAAGCTATCTGTATGTGACTGACCTCTGTGCCTGGTAATGCAAATCTTCCTCACTGGGGGAGAAAGCAGTTTTCACTTGGTGCTTCGCTATTGCCTTCCATTTCCTAGAAGTCTCTCTGATAATGGCGTCCCACACCTCCGGAACCTGGCAGATGGGGGAGAGACAGGAAGATGCGCTGTAAGCAAAATAGCGCAACTTGGTACATACAACCTATTGCATCGTTATCGTCTATAGGTGGTGATTATTCCTGTGTATGGGAGATCTCAGCCATTTGCTGCCTGTATATAAGGAGTCACATTCCTCACGTGTCCCAGTCCTACCTCCTGCCGCTTTGTGAGCCCAGGTTTCCATGCCGTGTCTCTGCCCATCTTCCTGGTAAATCCCACTCACCAAATCTGTCCACACACAGGCAGATCTGGCTAATCTGTTCATTGTCCACCAAGCCAGCACCATAACGGTCTGTCGTCTGCTCAAAATGATCATTCTACCAAAGCAAGGGACACTGCTCTGTCACCAAGGTATTTGGTTTGGCTTATAGGTAAACTTACCGCTCTACATTAGGACACCTGTTAAACGCAGCACCAGTGATGAACGCGCCATTGCCGTACCTGCTCCAAGATGAGCCCCTTCTTGGGTGGCGCCGGTTCGCTCACAGACAAATGGCTGAGAAACCGCTGCAGTTCCACTAAATTTGGTAGTTGGTCGACAAGGACTTCAGTGAGGAAAGAATGGAGCTAAAAAAATATTAAAATATTGGCGCTAAATAATAATACAGACATAACATACATAATACACAATATAATAACATTTATATAGAGGAGAAGGAACAGCAGAGCACACATCACCTCCATCAGGGTTCACTACCTTCACAAGTTGCCCTTTAATGAAGTTGTTAATGTTGTACTTCTCCTGACATTCCGGCTTCAGCAGAAGATTATAGAGAGAGATCCAGACCTGACCGTCCAGCTTCGTCATCTTCTGCTGGTCCTCAGCCGGCACCGGGACCCAGCGGCCGCTCTCGTACTTCTGCAGCTGACCTATAGGATGCAGGAACGTAAGGTACCATCTATACTGTGTAATAAAACAGTATGTCTGAGAGATGTTCTTTATCTATATCGCTATATCAGATATATATATATATATATATATATATCACCATATATCCATCTCCCCTGCAGTTACAGGCTGTCTATACCTCTGATTCGGCGGCTCCAGGGGCAGTTGTGTAGTAGCTCCACCAGGATACAGGGCACGTTGTGGGTATTCAGCAGCCGTGTGGTGACACTGAGCGGGAGGCTGTATATGTACAATATGTGTTAGACTCACAGAGATCAGCCGCCTACGTCAGGCGCAGAATCCCCTGGATCACTAACCTGTCTGTGTGGTCTGTGATGTATCGTAAGACTGATAAACACTTCACTGCGATGTCAAACTCCAAGGCCTCCGCCTGTTGCTTTAACTCCTGCGGATGTGAGAATAACGGGGAGAGCTACGATCTGGGGGAGCGGACATTACACATATATATCGTATGCAGCACTGTTCACAGAATGTGTCAGACTTTCCCTGCAATGTGAGCTAACAATCTAGTCTGGGTCACAGGGAGAGTTATCACATTTGTATTCACTCACTGACTTACTGCATGTCTGTTATATCCCAGTCCCTAATCTAGAATATAATGATTTATGATACCGCAGTAAAGGGCACAGGATTCTTTACAAACATAAAGGGCCACAAGTAATAAAATGTTGTTAATAACATTATTGAATAATAAATCACTATTCTCCACATTCACAAACATCAAGTCATTGTAAAACATCTTCAATCATAATAATGTTTCTGTTTTAGTTTAGGGCAGCAAGGCCGAAATACAGATGTCCCACTAGAAGTGGATGGGTCCTTGGAAGGGTTATACTATAGGTTAGAGGTACAGTCCTGCCATAGATATGCTGTGAATAACTGTACAGCACAGAGTAACATGCTACAAGCAATGCACAGAAATAAGATATTGGAGACTGTATACAGCTGGTTGTTGTACAAGAAGAGCATTGTTCTCCCCCGGCCCCAGGTAATCCCCTACCTCTAGGGATGAGGTCTCGTTGGCTGCACTCGGCAGCACTCTATCCTGGCTGGGAATTCCGGCACCGCTCCGAGACACCAACATGATCAGTTTCCGGTGACAGTAATCTATGAGATCCAGGACCAGATCCTCCGTGGACTCGCAGGCTTCCTAATACACAAAGAGAAAGCGTCACCTTGTCATCGGGATCTGCTGGGATCAATCCTGGATAACCTGAAGCTTTCTAGTCACTGGCTGGTCATGCTGGGACTAGTAGTTCACAGTGGATGGAGGAACACACTGCAAACAGCTTCAGAACAACAAATACAAATCTGAGGAACTACTGTGTTAAAAGCATTAAGTAAGTCTGAAAGTATTTAAGTCCCCTCCAAGATTCCCATGATAGGAGCCATCGTTGTTTACAAGATACTGCTCAGTCTGTCTTGTCATTTCCACAGACTGTCCGTGGATCTACCAGGAAATCGCAGACACTGGACAACAATAACAGGCGACTGACGTTATATAACGGACTAGTACAATGTTGTAACAACAAGTCCACTATGGAGGACATTTCTGGAAACTAGTGCAGACTGCACCAGGCACTGCAACAAAGGTGCTGTAACCCATATCAGGCAATCAGTTTCTGTCATCTTTCTCATACAGAGACATTTCATATTGGTTGCTATGGTTACAGCACCTGTTTGTGCAGCTACCTGCGCACCAGTTTTCAGGACTGTCGCCCATTACATATATAGTAAGGCTTTCACAGTGTAATGATGAATGTAAATATAGAGGCCCCGTGGACGCCAGACTACACAGCTCCTTGTATGAGGAAATAAATCCAGTCTGTGTATACAATAAAAGCCTATGAGGTTTACACTATTCAGAGAGGGAACGGTACCTAATACAGCATGTAGAAGGAGCTGTTATTACCACATCTAAATATAGAAAGTGTTTAATCAGGAGAAATCCGGCTTTTATGACTTTTTATTACTTATTACTGTACTTCCTACGTCCGCTGTGTTGTGCAGAGCAGTTTAGGGCCCGTCGTGGGCCCTCTGTGCGCCTCCAGGTTTCCGCAGGCCGAGGGGGAGTTGGGCAGAGTGTTGGCGCTCCCTGTACAGCGCAGTCTCACCCATGCACCATCTCACCCATGTCCTATTATTATTATTATAATGAGATAAAGGCAGCGGAGAGATCCCTGCTCACCACTTGGGGAAGAACAGCTGGTGTGAGGGTCCTGTCTTATACTTTTAATGGGTCCTGTTTTGCACTTCCAGTTTAACACACACAATTTCTAAATGTAATACAGACAGTCCTGATGTCCCCTCACTCTCATTATTCATTTAAGTCATTTATGAGGCTAAACCGAGCAGTAGTTTAGGAGAAAAACTGAAATGTTTTTTTAAGTGGTGGTTCTATATATAATACAATACACCGTGCACTACACCGTACATTGTACCATACACTACACCATACTATACACTGTACACTATACCATACTATACACACTGTACACTACACCATACTATACACTACACCATACTATACAATGTACATTATACACTACACCATACACTATACCATACTATACACTGTACACTATACCATACTATACACAGTACACTATACCATACTATACACACTGTACACTACACCATACACTACACCATACTATACACACTGTACACTACACCATACACTACACCATACTATACAATGTACATTATACACTACACCATACACTATACCATACTATACACCGTACACTATACCATACCATACTATACACTACACCATACTATACAATGTACATTATACACTACACCATACTATACACTATACCATACTATACACCGTACACTATACCATACTATACTATACACTGTACACTATATACTATACCATACTATACACCATACACTATACACCATACTATACACCGTACCATACTATACACTGTACACTGTACACTATACCATACTATACACTGTACACTATACCATGTACATTATACACTACACCATACTATACACTATACCATACACCATACTATACACCGTACACTATACCATACTATACACTATACCATACTGTACACTATATACTATACCATACTATACACCGTACACTATAGCATACTATACACTACACCATACTATACACTATATACTATACACTACACCATACTATATACTGTACACTATACCATACTATACACTATACCATACTATACACCATACACTATACCATACTATACACCATACACTATACCATACTATACACTATACCATGTACATTATACACTACACCATACTATACACCGTACACTATACCATACTATACACTACACCATACTATACACTATATACTATACACTACAACATACTATACACTGTACACTATACCATACTATACACTATACCATACTATACACCATACACTATACCATACTATACACTGTACACTATATACTATACCATACTATACACCATACACTATACCATACTATACACTGTACATTATACACTACACCATACTATACACTATACCATACTATACACCGTACACTATACCATACTATACACTGTACCATACTATACACTGTACACTATACCATACTATACACCATACACTATACCATACACCATACTATACACCGTACACTATACCATACTATACACTACACCATACTATACACTGTACACTATATACTATACACTATACCATACTCTGCACTGTACACTATACCATACTATACATTATACCATACTATACACTGTACACTATACCATACTATACACTATATCATACTATACACTGTACACTATACCATACTATACACTATACCATACTATACACTGTACACTATATACTACACCATACTATACACTGTACACTACACCATACTATACACTGTACACTATACACTACACCATACTATACACTGTACACTATATACTATACCATAATATACACTACACTGTAGTATACACTGTACTTTGTACCATACTATACACTATGTGAATACTGAGTGACATTGGCTTCCTAGAGACTCATTCCCAGTATGGTGTTGGGAGATCAGGGAGCAAATAAATAAAATACTGACAGACGCTTGTTTCCCGTACAGTGTAGGAATATAGAGAACACTGGAAGATGATAAGTCTCTTCCCACCGACATGACACCAGTAACACCGCAGCCTACACTACATTATACAGCTCAGACTGTCTCTCTCACCTTATGATAGAAGATTGTTTCTAGGAGATTAATGATTGTAGCTTCATGATGTATCTGTAGGAAACAAATCATTTAGTAACCATATACTAATCCTGCCATGCTGGTTACATGCTTGTTACACACTTGTTACATGCTGGCTATGCACTGCTGAGCATGTCCCTACATCTCTGCACTTACCACCATGTACAGGGGGAAGGTGCTTCTGGGCTGGAAGTCCTGGAGCTGACATAACACAGGGAAAACTTTCAGCTTCCAGATCTCCACACTGATCAACTGGCGGATTAAAGTGGGAATCTGAGAGAAAGAGAGGGAGAGAGACTGTGAACACTGCACAGTGCAACTATCTGGTGACCACAGATTGATATGGATGGATGGCATACTATATACCGTAATTTTTGCATTGTATAATTAGCATAAGTCTTAAAGCAACAATTCCACAAAGAAGATTTATATTTATTTTCATTTAAATAACAAAGGAGTACATTTTATGGATCATCTTATAGTAATTTTTCTTAGCTATCCTCCTAGAAATCAATATATCCTTTTCAAAAGCTTTCTGGTTGGCAGACAAAAATGGCTGCCAGACACAGGCTCACAGCTCTCAGCATGTCATGTGATGGCAGAGGGGAGAGAAGAAGGACTTCTCTACATCATGTGCCATGTGACTGTGGTTGCTATGGTAGTCCAGAATCATAAATTATTAATAGCAGCATAAAAAAAAACCAAGGGAAAATACCAGTTATTTATGTAAACACACACACTGGATTTGTTCAGGGGATTGCTGCCTTAACATACTATGGCTGCATTATAAAGTTAAAACTTACATTTGAAGTTGTGTGAGCATTTTGCAGTTATATTAAGACGTTAGTTTGTTGATTTTTACTTTCACATTTCAGTTCCAGCTAAGGTATAAAGTCATGAAAACTTTGAAAAAGTGAAGCATCAACAGCATTTCTATTAAATCTATATCCATAAATCTGTCAATAAATGACATATTAAATGAATGCTGCCCATAGCAACCAGCCAGAGTCTAGTTATCACTTTCTAGATAAATAATAGAATCTAATTGGTTGTTATGGGCAACACCTCCAATTTTCCTTTGTAGAAACGTTTGTAACTCTACACCTCCAGGTCTTTATTTTATCCACTCTTGTGGCCAATACACTAAAGGACGTACTGTCAGAGTATATCTATCCAGAGCACTAATCCTATGTGGTAGTCCTCTGTAGTGATATCTGATGAGTGCATTCAACAAAGTCAGTTTGTAGCTTTTCTTATACATCCTTTTATGCCACCAGCATCCCCAGTTATTTTAACTAACTGTATATATTAATGAGGCCCAGCCACACTAATAGACATACACATGAGCCTATCAAAATCATCAAAACAGACAGTAAGTCTATCACATGACTCCCAGATGACAAATCAGAACCAATGCTACAGCAACCAATAGAAATAGAATATATGGGAGGATAATAAAACGCTCTTAGAAGCCGTATCTTCCTGCTGAGGAAACCGGAGAGACTGGTGAAACATGTTTGTGCCTCCAAACACGCATGATCACCTATCTCTCATATGTTAGTCACTAGAATATTCTTTTTACCCAAGTATATAATGGATTACCCACTTGTTTTGCCTGTACACTATGTTTTTGTCTTCACTTTCCATGGAACACTCGTCAGATAACACTAAGGAGAAAAACCAGAGCTTCAAGATCAAACGCAATAATTACTTCATGACTATTCAGTAGGTGGGGAACCATTTGTAGCAGTACAACTACTATATAACACATAAAAATATACCAAATTTCCCATTCTTTGAATATTGGAAGCGGAAAGATATACGCTACCTCAACGATATTACCAAATACATTCATCATCATCATTTATTTATATAGCGACACTAATTCCGCAGCACTGTACAGAGAACACACATCAGTCCCTGCCCCATTGGAGCTTACAGTCTAAATTCCCTAACACACACACACACACACACACTTTGTTAGCAGCCAATTAACCTACCAGTATGTTTTGTTTTTTTAGAGACATTTCATTTCTCTCATATGATGATTTAGAAACAAAGCTTAATACTACAAACACATACTCCCTCTTGGGATTCCATCGGCTGCCAGACATCAAATGAAGATGTTTTGCCACATAGTCTCTGCTGCCCTATGTCAAATTGCCACAGACTGGAAGCAGCCCATTGCACTAACTCTGCAGATAATTATCGGCAGAATATGGTACACTTATCGAATGGAATACGATATATACCATCCACAATACCTCTAAATCATTTAACAAGGAACCATGGACCTCTTACTTCCAAATCCAAACTCCTTTCATCACGTGATCCTACAGCATCGCTCCATCTGGGTCCTTCCTTCCTTTCCCTATGTCATCCTTCCCAACTCTTCTCCTCTTTTTTTCAGATTCTACTCCACTCCTTCCTTTCTTTTATATTCAGGCGGCCGCCACCCCGCCTCCCCTGTTCACTCTCTTCTGTCTAACTTCTCTCTTTGAAGTTTCTTCTTTCTTCCTTTATTGAAAAATCAGGTCAACTCCTTTACTCATATTCTTTCCTAATAAGTCGCTGTATGTTTTAATGCCTGTATATTCTTCAGCTGTCTGTAACACATTGCTGTACAGAATGTTACTCTCTGTTGACCCTTGCAAAAATAAAATCTTTTAAAAAAAAATAAATATATAACAAATTTAACAATACAGAATTTAAGTATGTGTGGAACTCAACGAGAGTGTGCCTGACCCCCTCTGCAAAACAAATCATCACTATAGCGACAACATGAATACATCTGAATATGGGGCAGGGCGACATGAGACCCCATCGTCATTCCACCAGAAAACGTAATATCAAATAAGAATGCATTTTCAGAACAATATTCAATAACTGAAGACAAAAATGTTATTGCTCAATTGTACAAATTCTTGTCCTTAACTATTCTGCCATATGCCCTAATCATGGGGAATTGATGTATATAGGAGGTCTGTTGTTATGGATATCACTTAAGCATTCAATAAATTGTGAAGTACCTAAAAAGTATGAATTAGTATTATTAACCAACATTGTTAACACCCTTTCAAGGAGGATGGATAATGGAAGTATTACAGAGTAGTGAGCATTGCTTTGTTTATTTTTGGTAGCATAATACAATACAGGGGTAATGGAGGGTGTCTTACTCAGAAAACCCCCTTATATCCATAATTATAACTGTTCTTTACAGAGGATATTTAACAATTCACAAAAGTACCTGCCCCACTAGAGCTTGCAATCTATATACCCCATCACACATACACACAAACTAGGGGCTATTTTATCATCAGCCAATTACCCTGGAATGAGAGGAAACAAGAGAAACTGTCACAAACATGGGGAGAACATACAAACTCCACACAGATGGTCGGACTAGAGCCCATAAGCCCGACGCTGTTAGGCAGCAATGCTAACCACTGTACCACATTACTGCCCATACATAAAGCCGCTCTTTCCACTTCTTAACATTCTATGCACTAAAAACTAGTAAATAACTATAATAAATTATTATTAATATAATATGAATGGAAAACAGAGATGATAAAGACACATTGGTGGCATTTGCGTGTCCTTAACCAGGCCTCTCGTTTGGTTGTGTCTGGGAATATCTTGAAGTGAGGTTTGGGAATAAATCCTCGGTTTGGGTCCTGCTGTACTTCATACAGTGGAGATGTCACTATGACCCATTCTCCCTGGATGAGGACATGACATGTGCAGGAGGGGGGCGTATTCTGCCAGTATTACCTTCCCGTGGGTGAGCAGCAAATCTTTGATGATCTCCTCCTGTCCCGCAGATGCATTGAGGATAGCCTGCATGTTCAGCTTCTCAATGTACTCATGCTGCTTAAACCACCTGGCAGGAGACAACATAACATGTCACACGTGTCATTTACTGTCCTCTGCCATAAATATGGAGACCATATGAAAGCGGTAACTTATTCATGATTTCTGGTATTGTGGCGACGTGTTACAAACCTTAGTGCTCAGGATGTGATATCTCCTGAGATATAATCTCAGCTCTTATCACAGTTTTTAAACTTTCATCTATAGAACTTATAGGGAATCACATAAACAGGTTTCAGTGTAGGTTATGATGGGAACTTTATAAGAAAAACAAATCGAGATTAATATTTTACAATCCAACAATAGTACTGTTAACAATAAATACCAGACACCACTTGCGTAAAACTTTAACAGGGTCCTAATGGAGATTCTAATTAATTTTTGGACAATTGAAGTAAAAAAAAAAATAACACTGACAATTGGAAGAGTTAAAAAACAAACAAACAAACTAGCAAAGAGATAAAGTAAGAAATGTGGTAAAAGAGTTTTTTTAAAAAATAAATAAATATATATGTCATATCAGCAGAGCCCTAACCACCATGGAGATTGGGATCTAACCCTCTTTTAAGTTTATTAAACATATATAAAAAAAGAGATGGCCGCCATCAGCTTTCATAACCAACTAACCAACTTTGTTTAATTTGTATTCATTATAATTTAGTTAAAGGTTAATACAATTTTGGAGTGATTGATCCCCATCAGAATAATTATAACATATATAAAGTGTGTTTATTTTACAGCTGCAACGGATGATGTTTCTGCCCTTCTCGCGGATCATCTGTTATTTAATAATAATTGGGGCAATGTAAATCTTGTGATCTATCAAGTCTTCCCTGTACAGTTGTGATTTTGTTAATGGAAACTTTTGCAAATGGCTAAGCCAAGTCCTCCCACACTGATACTACTGATATTATGCTGATTTTTACACTTATTCTCCAATTGCAGTAAGTATGTATGGTACTTACACACTGGCGTTTAGCCAAGAGTATACACTGCGTTGCCTGGCACTGACAGATTCAATGCATAAACATATCTTAAACGCCTGTAACAAGAGGTATTATTAATCCCTATAGTAAGCACAGTATAAATGCAAACATGACACCTTCCGAAATGCTTGAGGTACCATGGACGCTCCTTGTTGTGTTTTTGATCAGAAAAAGTGTCAATTTTGTGAGCTGGCAGTGTATTTACCATAGGGATCAATGATCCCTATTTACAGGCAGCATTCACAAATGGAGAAACACCAGCATGTATATAACTATATCTCAATATATAAACTCAGAAATTGCAGCTGTAGAATAAGTGGGACAAGCAGAACACATAGAGAGGATGAATAAACAGTACTTGCAGCTGTAGAATAAGTGGGACAAGCAGAACACATGGAGAGGATGAATACACAGTACTTGCAGCTGTAGAATAAGTGGGACAAGCAGAACACATGGAGAGGATGAATAAACAGTACTTGCAGCTGTAGAATAAGTGGGACAAGCAGAACACAGGAGGACTCAGTCACAGGTAGGATTTATATTAGTCACTGAGTCTCCTGGCTTCCATCATGTGCTGCCCAGTCCCCAGCATCTCACCCTCCTGAGCCGGTGTCCCGTAGGGGGAAGGTCTGCAGACCCTGGACCATGCCCTCAGCTTCTCCATACAGCAGCACCGGGGCACCATCCATCTTGCACCGTCTGTCAGTCACTCTGACCTGTTACTATGGAAACACGACACAGCCGCTCCAGAGCCTGCGCGGCTTCTCCAGTAACCACGGCAACGCGTCTGTTTCCTTCGCACATGCGCAATTTGCACTTCTTTGTTCGCTGTTTTACGCATGCGCGGAGGCGGTTTCCACCAGGACGGCCTGTGATTTGCACTGTTACAGGAAGTTGATAATGATCTTAATCGTCTCTCTGACCTGGCTGTTGTGTAACGGCCGGAAGCGCCTCGGCGCCATCTTGGCACACCCTGTTGCTTTGTTATGGTCCTCATGTTGGCGCCTGGATTTATTGTTAAATACAATCGCTGTTATTACATGCCAGTGAGGTTAAAGCGAGTTAGGGCCATGGATTTGTATTATATTATTACGTTACCATATGTGGCAACATTTGAATTTTAAGTTGCAGGGGGTCATTTGCTGGATGTTTTCGTACTATTGTAGATTTCTCCATGTCTCAATAAAACTAGGTGAAATGTGCAGACAAGGGAGAGTCTCTGATTCTCCAACTGCTTTGGCACTACAAGTCCCAGCATGCTTAGCCAGTTTCTTACCATGGAAAGTCTATGTCAGGTACACATATATGGTTAATAATGTTTATGGAATCATCATCATCATCACCATTTATTTATATAGCGCCACTGATTCCGCAGCGCTGTACAGAGAACTGATTCACATCAGGCTCTGCCCCATTGGAGCTTACATTCTAAATTCCCTAACATACACACACACACAGACACACAGAGACTAGGGTCAATTTTGATAGCAGCCAATTAAACTACCAGTATGTTTTTTTGGAGTGTGGGAGGAAACCGGAGCACCCGGGGGAAACCCACGCAAACACGGGGAGAACATACAAACTCCACACAGATAAGGCCATGGTCGGGAATTGAACTCATGACCCCAGTGCTGTGAGGCAGAAGTTCTAACCACTTCGCCACCGTGCTGCCCAATAATTATTATTAAGCTCACCATAATCTGTAACAGAGACCACAAGTTTTATTCTAATTCACTACCAGTATAGAATAGTTTTAACACCAATGAACGTTCACTTATCGCTTGTGATCATTTTGGATAATATCTCCTGATGTACATGATTTTTATATTGACCAATTTCATGGTATAGGTGCTCTTTCTATAATATATGTAATATTTTGTATTTAGTCTTTTGCTGTGTTATATAGAAGTTACAGCAAGGGTGAGTATGAAACAACAGAGAGGTGATTTGATCTTTGTGGTGTTGGGCTATACCTGCTGACATGACTATTTTGTTGTGACATATAAATGTGTCACAACAAAACCATAACCATCCTTAAATATGAGTATATTTGAAAACCAAAGGGATAATAGTTAACATTTTTGTCATCAGCAATTACTCTATGGTGACATATACCCCCAAGCGTATCTTAAATATATATTAATTATTCCCCACTTACCGAAAAACATTTGTTATAAATCTACACTGGTGTCTTGAATAATCAAAACTGTGACCTGGCACAGTGGTTCGGTGGCTGGGAACCACTGCGAAACAATCAGAGTTTGATGAAAGCCATTGGGTTTGTGGTGTTAGTGAAAGGATTGACTCATATCTTGTAGTTGATGAATGTGATCTAAAATACCAATCAGAGCCATAGGAAGATCCATATTATGGTCCAGGGACGGTGGTATTCCGGTATACCACCCTATTATCAACTAGACTGACCCAGTTGTTATGTCTGTTTGTGAACCTGACCATAACACTGGACCAGGATAGGTGGGGGCTGGCACAAGATGGACAGCACATACTGTTCCTTATCCAATACAAGTGCCAGTTCCCAATAGTAGCCTGATATGGCAAATGTGGGGTATTGTGTGGGACCATGGATGGGCCCCTTACTTAACCCAATATTACCACATTTCTCTGCCACAGTAGTAAGCAAACACCATGATGATCTTCGGAACAGCTTTTCATCTGTGAAATCCTTTGTAACATACAGAAGGACATACAGTTGTCATACATGGCAGCTGTGTCTATAACAGTCCTCACTGCTCTGTTGTGTCAGTGACAAGAATGAGCCAATGTGGGTGACAGATGTCCTGAGAACAGCAGATACTACTTGATATATGATAACATATTACCAGCTATTGATACTATCAGATATTGATATTATCAGTTACAGACACCACCAGCTTGTTGAAGGCTCTGAGCTGTTAGTCCCATGAGGCGGAACCTTTCTTTCCGGGCGGAACGTTGTGTCATGCTTCCCATGTTCCCGGCGGGGCGGCGCTGGGCGGACGGGCCTGCAGGGACTGAGCGGAGGCGGGGGAGACTCGGAGAGGCCGGAACAGGGTAGACCGGAGACAGAGAGAGAGAGAGAGGCCCCGGGGAGGGGACAGGTCCGAGCTGTGCGTCGTGTGAGGTGAGTGCGTGTATGTGAGTGTAGTGTGGCTGAGCACCCCCGGCTCTGAGTGTGTACACTGCCCATAGGCGCCGGTGTGGGGGTGTTTACCTCACAGTTACACACGTGTGTAATATATACATGTTACACTGTGTCTGTTACATCCATGGGGCTGAGAGGTGTAGACTGGGTCAGTGTGTATGGGACCCTGTGGGTGATGGATCAGTGTGTATGGGACCCTGTGGGTGATGGATCAGTGTGTATGGGACCCTGTGGGTGATGGATCAGTGTGTATGGGACCCTGTGTGTGTGTAGTGGGTAATGGATCAGTGTGTATGGGACCCTGTGTGTGTATAGTGGGTGATGGATCAGTGTGTATGGGACCCTGTGTGTGTAGTGGGTGATGGATCAGTGTGTATGGGACCCTGTGGGTGATGGATCAGTGTGTATAGGACCCTGTGGGTGATGGATCAGTGTGTATAGGACCCTGTGTGTGTATAGTCAGTGATGGATCAGTGTGTATGGGACCCTGTGGGTGATGGATCAGTGTATGGGACCCTGTGTGTGTATAGTGGGTGATAAATCAGTGTGTATGGGACCCTGTGGGTGATGGATCAGTGTGTATGGGACCCTGTGTGTGTATAGTCAGTGATGGATCAGTGTGTATGGGACCCTGTTGGTGATGGATCAGTGTATGGGACCCTGTGTGTGTATAGCGGGTGATGGATCAGCGTGTATGGGACCCTGTATGTGTCTATAGCGGGTGATGGATCAGTGTGTATGGGACCCTGTGTGTGTATAGTCAGTGATGGATCAGTGTGTATGGGACCCTGTGTGTGTATATAGTGGGTGATGGATCAGTGTGTATAGGACCCTGTGTGTGTGTATAGTGGGTGATGGATCAGTGTGTATGGGACCCTGTGTGTGTGTAGTGGGTAATGGATCAGTGTGTATGGGACCCTGTGTGTGTGTGTAGTGGGTAATGGATCAGTGTGTATGGGACCCTGTGTGTGTATAGTGGGTGATGGATCAGTGTGTATGGGACCCTGTGTGTGTGTGTAGTGGGTAATGGATCAGTGTGTGTGGGACCCTGTGTGTGTAGTGGGTAAAGGATCAGTGTGTATGGGACCCTGTGTGTGTGTGTGTGTGTGTGTAGTGGGTAAAGGATCAGTGTGTATAGGACCCTGTATGTGTCTATAGTGGGTGATGGATCAGTGTGTATGGGACCCTGTGTGTGTGTAGTGGGTAATGGATCAGTGTGTATGGGACCCTGTGTGTGTAGTGGGTAATGGATCAGTGTGTATGGAACCCTGTGTGTGTATAGTGGGTGATGGATCAGTGTGTATGGGACCCTGTGTGTGTAGTGTGTGATGGATCAGTGTGTATGGGACCCTGTGTGTGTAGTGGGTAAAGGATCAGTGTGTATGGGACCCTGTGTGTGTGTGTGTGTAGTGGGTAAAGGATCAGTGTGTATGGGACCCTGTATGTGTCTATAGCGGGTGATGGATCAGTGTGTGTGTATAGTCAGTGATGGATCAGTGTGTGGGACCCTGTGTGTGTATATAGTGGGTGATGGATCAGTGTGTATGGGACCCTGTGTGTGTATAGTGGGTGATGGATCAGTGTGTATGGGACCCTGTGTGTGTATAGTGGGTGATGAATCAGTGTGTATGGGACCCTGTGTGTGTATAGTGGGTGATGGATCAGTGTGTATGGGACCCTGTGTGTGTAGTGGGTAAAGGATCAGTGTGTATGGGACCCTGTGTGTGTGTGTAGTGGGTAAAGGATCAATGTGTATGGGACCCTGTATGTGTCTATAGCGGGTGATGGATCAGTGTGTGTGTATAGTCAGTGATGGATCAGTGTGTATGGGACCCTGTGTGTGTATAGTGGGTGATAGATCAGTGTGTATGGGACCCTGTGTGTATAGTGGGTGATGGTTCAGTGTGTATGGGACCCTGTGTGTGTATAGTGGGTGATGAATCAGTGTGTATGGGACCCTGTGTGTGTATAGTGGGTGATGGATCAGTGTGTATGGGACCCTGTGTGTGTGTAGTGGGTAATGGATCAGTGTGTATGGGACCCTGTGTGTGTGTAGTGGGTAATGGGACCCTGTGTGTGTATAGTGGGTGATGGATCAGTGTGTATGGGACCCTGTGTGTGTAGTGGGTAAAGGATCAGTGTGTATGGGACCCTGTGTGTGTGTGTAGTGGGTAAAGGATCAGTGTGTATGGGACCCTGTGTGTGTGTAGTGGGTAATGGATCAGTGTGTATGGGACCCTATGTGTGTATAGTGGGTGATGGATCAGTGTGTATGGGATCCTGTATGTGTATAGTGGGTGATGGATCAGTGTGTATGGGACCATGTGTGTGTATAGTGGGTGATGGATCAGTGTGTATGGGACCCTGTGTGTGTATAGTGGGTGATGGATCAGTGTGTATGTGTCTGTCTCTATAAATATCGGGGCACTGTACTGAGGGAATGGTCTCTGGATGTGCATGTGGCTCATCTAGGTATTCAGATGCTCTATAAGGACAGTGACATTAAATTGAACCAGGAATGATTGTTTTCTTGTTGTCAGACTCTTGTATATTTCTTGGAGAGTTGGCATGGGCTGAGCTCGACAGGAGTGATGAGGATTTATGTTGACATGTAATTGTATAACACTCGGTTCTATGTGTACTATACATTTGTGCACTGACGTTCTTAACTACACCGATCAGCCACAACATTAAAACCACTGACAAGTAAAGTGGATAACATTGATTATCTGTTACAATGGTACATGTCAGGGGGTGGGATATATTATAACAGCAAGTGAACAGTCAGCTCTTGAAGTTGATGTCTTGTTAGCCGCAAATATGGGCAAGTGTAAGGATCTGAGCGACTTTGACAAAGGCCAAATTGTGATTCAGAGCATCTCCAAATCAGCAGGTCTTGTGGGGTGTTTCCGGTATGCAGTGGTTAGTACCTATCAAAAGTGGTCCAAGGAAGGACAACCAGTGAACCAGTAACAGGGACATGGGAGCCCAAAGCTCATTGATGCGCGTTGGGAGTGAAGGCTAGCCTGTCTCGTCCAATCCCAAAAAAGAGATGCTGTAGCGCAAATCGCTGAAAAAGTGAATGCAGGCTATGATAGAAAGGTGTCAGAACACATAGTACATTGCAGCTTGCTGTGTAGCTGCAGACCTGTCTACTGCCGAAATGGGAAAGTGAGCACCAGAACTGGACCATAGAATAATGCAAGAAGGTGGCCTGGTCTGATGAATCATGTTTCCTTTTACATCTTGTGGACGGCTGGTTGTGTGTGCGTCATTTACTTAGGAAAGAGATGGCACCAGGATGCACTATGGGAAGAAGACAAGCTGGCGGAGGCAGTGTGATGCTCTGGGCAATGTTCTGCTGGGAAACCTTGGTACTGGCATTCATGTGGATGTTACTTTGACACATACCACCTACCTAAACATTGTTACAGACCAAGTACACCCCTTCATGGCAGCGGTATTACCTGATGGCAGTGGTCTCTTTCAGCAGGATAATGCGCTCTGCCACACTGCAACAATTGTTCAGGAATGGCTTAAGGAACATGACAAAGAGTTCAAGTTGTTGACTTGGCCTCCAAATTCCCCAAGTCTCAATCTGATGGAGCATGTGTGGAATATGCTGGAAAAACAAGTCCGAAACATTGAGACCCCACCTTGCAACTAAAGTCTTTAGTGCCAGATTCTCTGACACCTTCAGAGGTCTTGTGTAGTCCATGCTTGACGGGTCAGAGCTGTTTTGGCGGCACTAAGAGGACCAACACAATATTATTCAGGTGGTTTTCATGTTGTGGCTGATCTGTCTATATGTTCTCCACTCCTCTTATTACAAATGTAATTCTCAGCCATACTCTTCTGTCTATAGGCAGGACTGATATAGAAGTATTCTGCATGAGTGGAATCCAAATGCATTTGTTGAACTTTATAATATTTGTAATCTGGCCAATATGTGACAAAAATGATCATTATTTATATAGTGATAATATATACTCCTTGCAGAGCTGCACAGAGAGCTTCATTTAGACCAATCAGCTACTTCCCCAGTGGAGCTTATAGTTTAGTTTCCGTACCACTGGAAAATAGGTGCACACAGATATAGTTATATGAACTGATCACTGTCGCTGGAGTTAGCCAGGCAAATTCAGGGAGATTATACAGAACCCACAAGACCTCTGTGGTCTTTTCCTATGCACTATGATTCCTAACTAGATAAGTATTGAGATACACAGCAGGGGGCCTCTTTGTGTCACTATGGTGTACGGAATATGTTGGCGCTATATAAATAAATGATGATGATGATAATAACATGCCAGGAGATTGCAGTGAGGTAGATAAAATACATGGTCAGATATATTAAAGGTCAGATCCGATCCTGATTCTAGAGTAACAGGATCTATGTTTTCATCTACGTGAGTGTGTCCAGATTGGGCAGATCTGGTGGCTTGGAGATTATATCGAGCTACCACCTAATCTGTGGCATACTATGGCTCTATGGAATTACTTCCACCTGTACATTCAATGTGCTCCCTCCAGTTTCGGGAACACAAGTGAAAATATAAATCACAAATTTCCCTTCCCAACCATGCTGACAGCCAGGCCAATGCCACTTCCCTCTCAGCTGTACCGTCATACAATTGTCAGAGAGCGCCCAGTCATCCATCACCACTTGTATAAAACAATGTGCAATCACAAGATAAAGAAGGGTCATTATTCGGTCCTGGTTTCTGCAGAGAAGTAAACTCATCATATTAATTTTCTGCTCCATGTCTCAGTAACGTAACTAATTCCTAGTGAATTGATGGGCTGTGGGATGCGCTCAGAAATACAAATTCTACACTGTGTGTTTGTGACGAGACACTTTACACTAAACCTAACACAAAACTGTAGCAGCTCACTAAGTGAAACAGATTTGGTTTATACTTCAATCCCTTTGCAACAGAGCTCAGTATAGATGTCAGACCCAAGTTACTTATAACATTGACAGACTGATAAATAAAGGTTCCCATATCATGACAGATCTCGCAGTGTAGACAAGTGTAAATCATTCTACGTTATCAGCTGTACAGAGAGGATGCTGCAGTGTCCTTTCTTAAGCTGGGTACACACTACAGGGTTTTTGTCCAATAATCGGCTCAACCAGCCGACATACGACCGCTCGTTCAAAAGTCGGGTCAGTGTGTGTAGTGACACGATGGACGATTGTCGCCTCATTTGGTTGGTCGTACCGTTTAATATTTTCGTTCCAATCTCGTTTCCGCTGTGCAGTGTGTATAAACTTCCGACCGATCCACAACAGTGAGTACGAAATTACAATCGTAGCTCACAACAACATGGCTGTAAAAAGTCGCTAATGGGACGTCCACTCTTCCCTTTATCGTCCTAAACAAGGCTAGTGTGTATGCAGTCCATGGACCGAGCGATCGGACCATCGTTCGGATGTAAAATCGATCGGTATAAAAAGTTGCTGAAAAATTCTGTAGTGTGTACCCAGCTTTACAGGACAGAAGTGGAGTCTACCTAGGATAATATGTTAAATTGTAGCTTTACCTCTGATATCTTCAGTTCTGATCACTTCCTGACTCTTGTACAGTTCTGGTTCTGAATGTTATTAGTAACTTTACAGGGTTTAGTAGTTTTTTTTCCTCTTGTAAAACTCATCAGAGTATCAGACAGATAATGCCATATTTGTGTCTGTCCACAGCTCCCTGTCTGTCCAGTCAGAATGAGCAGGTAACGTGTTGCTCTCTGGACTGATTTGCAATGTCTGACACGTCCCTCTCGGCAAGTGAGCCAGAGCTTGATCCGCAGGAGGAGGAGGAGGAGGAGGACGACGAGGAAGACGACGACGATGACGAAGATGAAGCGGACGAGGAGGACGGGATGGATGATGAGAACGATGGAGATGATGAGGATGACGCGCCTGATAAGAAAGGTCAGTGTGGGGCACAGGATACCACTGACATCCAGCAGGGGGTGTACTTGTTGAGGGGGTTGGATATTGGTTATAGAGGATGTACAGAGACAGTTATATACATAGCGTTTTATCTACACAATACTAAACATAAACATTGTAACAGCCTGTCCTCTGCTTTCCCACCCCTCATTATGGTCCGTGCAGGGCTTGGGAGGGGGTACAAAACAAAACGTTGTCCTACATGCTAGCAGCCCTGAATTGAAGAGTGCTGTGTAGGGGCAATTAACACGATTGTGTCCCCTTTATACTGGCACCACAAGGATAGGAAAGTGGACACTCCAGAGGGCGCTCCTTACCCCTGCTCCCACAGCCTGTGATAGTTAGGTAGGGGCCCCAGACGGTGGTAGGGGTGGGCATGTTGTTGTTTTTTGTGGTGAGGTCTTACCATCCCAGCACAATGAAATGTCCCACCCACACTGGTCAGTAAGGTGAGGTACGCTAGTGAGCCTCGTCCGTATTTCGGCTGGTACATGTTCACACCACCCACCTCCTCCCTTCTGCCTGCGCAAATGTTTTTGTGCCAATCGGGCTCCATACTCCAAAGCTGCTCTTGCTGAGCGATGGTTTTACCCTGTATAAACATGACATCATTAGAGCTCATGTCTATCAATCTGGCCTCTCCCGTTATTTCCATATAATGGCAGCAGAGATGGTGGAATGCACAGTGAGCAACATCTCATCATTTCTGTGAAGCCCTCTGGTCTGATTTATAGTTAGTGTTGATATAGTAATGAATTATGACGTGTGTAAGAGCCTGAGGATTTCTAACTATTTACAAGCATCACATTGTATCGTCCTATTGGCTGTGATACAGCGTCCTGCTCACCCAGTGTCACGTTTCCAGTGTCTCCACCAGCTCCCTTACTGCAAATATTTCCCGTGTGTGTGTGTGTGTGTATGTATGTATGTGTGTGTGTGTGTGTATGTATATATTTAGTTTTATTTTGCTGATAAGATCATTTTTGATGGGAACAGATTTCACAGTTTTGCGATGCATCCATTAGACTGGGAATAATTGTTTGTCTGATCTTGTATGCATGATATAGGACCTGGTTCATAGCTACATATATAGAAGCTAGAGGGACATGTATGGTGTACAATGAATAATATACATATATCTATCCCTGGAAAGTGCTGGTTGGAACATTCGCTCATTTGGAGGTGACACAATCTGCTGTTTCCCGTCTCTCTGCGAGGAACATGCGCAGTAATAGGGTAGTTGAGCCATTTACCAACCTGTCCAGAAGGTTTTGTAAGCGATTAAGTTATAAAGGTTCAACCGTTAGGAAACTTTTATTTTATTGGCTTGTACATAACATCCTGCAACATTTACTAAATACATTGCTTTACCTGTCTGAGGTTTCAGCCACGTGTCTATATCATCCTGAGGCATGCCGCGACTCTGCTGTGTTCTCTGCATTACATACAGCTGTCTATTACATCTCCTCTCCCTGGTGATATAAATACATGGCTGAAAAGCACCATGGGAAGCCAGAAATACAATGTATGTAGTGTAAGTTATAGGGGAGCACATACTAGACAAAAAAGTCGCCTGAAGTCAAAAAGCTCCTTTAATAATGTTTAATTCATAACCAAGGATTATACAGTGTGATGAGCAATAATCCTATTGTGTGATGCACAGGAAGAATACTGGTGTTGCTCATAGCAACCAATCAGATCTTTGCTTTGATCTTGCAATTTGCACTAGAACAATGATGGCTGAATGTGAGTGGCTGCTGTGGGTAACAGTACCCGTTTCATACACAGGACTGGTAAATTTTAGCCCAGGGGGTGAGACGTGGCTTATTAGGAACATTTTAAAGGGGGAAAAAATGGTGTTAGCCCAGTGACCTAACCCAAGGTAGCCCACTATGGATCCAGCCCCGGGGGCAGACACCCCCATGCCCCCCAACCCATGTGATACTGACATCATTGTTGGGTTAGTTCTGTCTTCCTGCACCCAGATCCTGTCTGATAGAGTCGTGGGGTACACAGGGTGTCTATAATGACACTCCAGAAGTCGAGGTGAGAGCCCCATATGCCGTCATGTATATATTTCCATCAGACTCCTAAATTATTCAGTATTTAATGACTGAGCCGTACAGACACAAATTAAATCTTGCAAAAGTGCTCAGTTCCTTCAGTGTCATTATGATGTTATTTCACAAATAGACTTGGTTTCTATATCGGTATGAGCACCAGTGGCGCACGCAGGGGGGGTTTCTGAGTTTCTAGAAACCCCCCCCCCCCTGCGCTAACTAAGTGGCCACTGTCCTATACAGCAGCCGCGGCGCTGTCAAAGAAGCGTCCGCGGCGGTGCTGTAATGTATACAGCACCGCCACGGACGCTTCTTAGACAGCGCCGCGGCTGCTGTGTAGGACAAACCTGACGAAACGGAGCTGCGCATGCGCAGCAGCTCTCTCTCGGGTCCCCCCCCCGACAATCCTCAGTGCGCCCCTGAGCACCATTATAATACATTCATTAAGATAAGTTATAAACATTGTGATGGGGAAAAAACAAATTTTTAATAAAATACCCATGATTTGAATAAGTATATTTCTATGTTGGTGTGTACCTCGGTGACCTGTAAATAATCACAAAATTATGGGTAAATTGTACTTTGTAATCCTCTTTTAAATTAAAAATGTTGAACATATTTTATGGCAAACTGAGGAATCCCCACCGACCCGGAAAGATTAATTAATTTTAACTGTTTCTACTTGAACTGCCAAATATGTGACCATTTTCTTATTGAGAAGCAGAATTTGCAGTGACGGATGTGCTGTGTGATGCCCAGAATGAGGTTTTGCAGTAATAATATGGTCTGGTTAGGGGTTGTATAACATGTGTATCAGTGCAGTTACCACATAGTGTATCATATATCGGTCCCATTTATTTTGTGCGGTATCCTGGTGTGATATTTACACGCTATCTACACACGTGCTGTCACCGTGAAGTGGGTTATGTGTTAGGTAAGAGCAGTGGGCGTGTCTTACACGGGGCCCCTTCAGGTGGAGTCAGTGTTCTGTATCCTGGTGCTGCATGGATTGTGTTGTCCTCAGTAATCCCCCCTGTGCCCCCCCTCCATGCAGCGTGTAGTACTTATGTAAGTATGTTGCCTGTATCAGAGCTCGGGGGCTGGGACCAGGCTCCCCCCCTCCTGTCACTATAACACAGAAAGTAGCGCCTCTCGGTGGCCATGCGTCTACAGGATGAATCCGCGCAGCCTGCAGGTATCGGATAACTAGTTCTTTATTCAGAGGTTTTTTTTTTGTAGTTAGAATAAACTTTTCTCGACGTGTGTAAGAGGCCGGTAAGAGGGCAAAATGTTTTTCTGCCATTTTTGTAGATGGCAGACTTGGGAGAAATTAAAAAGAAGAGACGGATCTATAGATGAAAGAGCAGAATGGATTTGGTTTTGTGGCTGATTAATGTTTTCAGCGCCTATTGGATGTGATGGAGCCAGGAGGTGACTCCTATGTCTTTATGGGTTACCTGTATTTTATTGAGTGGAGTCTGTAAATGTACATTTGTATACTATATAAATAAATGACTTACTGTAATAAGGCTTCCATGCTCCTGTTAGATGTAGTGACAGCAGATGTTCCATTTAGTTGTACTGTGTTCTCTAGGGCATGCTGGAACTTGTAGTTCTCCAGCAGCTGGAGAGCCACACGTCGCACAAGCCTACTACGTCCTGTATTTGTTTTATCTTGGAAGCCTTGGTGTGATTTTCTTTTATGTCCCATAAGCTCTCTGTGATGATACTGTGCGGTGTCACATTGTTACCACATACTATCACACTGTTACACACTGCCGTTACATTGTACCACATACTATCACACTGTTACACACTGCCGTTACATTGTACCACATACTATCACACTGTTACACACCGCAGTTACATTGTACCACATACTATCACACTGTTACACACTGCCGTTACATTGTACCACATACTATCACACTGTTACACACTGCCGTTACATTGTACCACATACTATCACACTGTTACACACTGCCGTTACATTGTACCACATACTATCACACTGTTACACACTGCCGTTACATTGTACCACATACTATCATACTGTTACACACTGCCGTTACATTGTACCACATACTATCACACTGTTGCACACTGCTGTTACATTGTACCACATACTATCACACTGTTACACACTGCAGTTACATTGTACCACATACTATCACACAGTTACACACTGCCGTTACATTGTACCACATACTATCATACTGTTACACACTGCAGTTACATTGTAGCACATACTATCACACTGTTACACACTGCAGTTACATTGTACCACATACTATCACACTGTTACACACTGCAGTTACATTGTACCACATACTATCACACTGTTACACACTGCAGTTACATTGTACCACATACTATCACACTGTTACACACTGCAGTTACATTGTACCACATACTATCACACTGTTACACACTGCCGTTACATTGTACCACATACTATCACACTGTTACACACTGCAGTTACATTGTACCACATACTATCACACAGTTACACACTGCAGTTACATTGTACCACATACTATCACACTGTTACACACTGCAGTTACATTGTACCACATACTATCACACAGTTACACACTGCAGTTACATTGTACCACATACTATCATACTGTTACACACTGCAGTTACATTGTACCACATACTATCACACTGTTACACACTGCCGTTACATTGTACCACATACTATCACACTGTTACACACTGCAGTTACATTGTACCACATACTATCACACAGTTACACACTGCAGTTACATTGTACCACATACTATCACACTGTTACACACTGCAGTTACATTGTACCACATACTATCACACAGTTACACACTGCCGTTACATTGTACCACATACTATCACACTGTTACACACTGCCGTTACATTGTACCACATACTATCACACTGTTACACACTGCAGTTACATTGTACCACATACTATCATACTGTTACACACTGCAGTTACATTGTACCACATACTATCACACTGTTACACACTGCAGTTACATTGTACCACATACTATCACACTGTTACACACTGCCGTTACATTGTTACCAGATACTATCACACTGTTACACACTGCAGTTACATTGTACCACATACTATCACACTGTTACACACCGCAGTTACATTGTACCACATACTATCACACTGTTACACACTGCAGTCACATTGTAGCACATACTATCACACTGTTACACACTGCCGTTACATTGTACCACATACTATCACACTGTTACACACTGCAGTTACATTGTACCACATACTATCATACTGTTACACACTGCAGTTACATTGTAGCACATACTATCATACTGTTACACACTGCAGTTACATTGTACCACATACTATCATACTGTTACACACTGCAGTTACATTGTACCACATACTATCACACTGTTACACACTGCAGTTACATTGTACCACATACTATCACACAGTTACACACTGCAGTTACATTGTACCACATACTATCATACTGTTACACACTGCAGTTACATTGTACCACATACTATCACACTGTTACACACTGCAGTTACATTGTACCACATACTATCACACTGTTACACACTGCAGTTACATTGTACCACATACTATCACACTGTTACACACTGCAGTTACATTGTACCACATACTATCACACAGTTACACACTGCAGTTACATTGTACCACATACTATCACACAGTTACACACTGCAGTTACATTGTACCACATACTATCATACAGTTACACACTGCCGTTACATTGTACCACATACTATCACACTGTTACACACTGCAGTTTCATTGTTACCACATACTATCACACAGTTACACACTGCAGTTACATTGTACCACATACTATCACACTGTTACACACTGCAGTTTCATTGTTACCACATACTATCACACTGTTACACACTGCAGTTACATTGTTACCACATACTATCACACTGTTACACACTGCAGTTACATTGTTACCAGATACTATCACACAGTTACACAGCTTTTTGCTGGGTATAATGTGGCACTGACAGAATGATGTTTAGAAGCAGATTTAGTGTGAAGACTTCCCTGGCTGTTATATAATGTCACTGCCGTTATGTAACCACTTGCAGCTAAACCTGATTATAAAGCTCATTGTTCGTATAATGATACGAGCATCCATGTATCCACCCGTTACCTTCCAGCGTGATGTGGACACGTAGAGCGGGGTTAGATGCGTGGGGGTGTTATAGTGAGCGTGTTGTACATATTGACAACAGATACAGGGAGACGTTGTATCTTAGTATCTGACAGCTGTTGGCACGACATGGTGTTAATGTTTATTGGGGGAATTTATATTGAGGGGTACAGGGTGAGTGGAGGCAACCACTGTTACACGCTAGGTGTGATCTGTTTGACACAGCACCACGTCCCCGTGGGAATCAGGATTTGTTATTTTATTATCTAGATTGGGGGGACCGGCACATAGTGGGGTTCCCTATGTGTGGTTTTGCCTAATCTGTGACATGTTGAGTCACGTAATGTAGCGACATGGACCCATTTTCCCACATTATAATATTACACACCGTGACTTTGTCCGGGCTGTCCTGCATCACACACAGGTCACAGGTAAAGCAGCCGTTCTGAATTGACGTTTGCGTGTGTCTGGCATTGTATGACCGCACTGTAAATGGAATGTAGGACACGTGCGCTGAGCTTGTCACTGTTACTGTTATTTATCCTGTGATGTCTGTGTGTGTGTTCAGGGTTGAAGCTCATGTACACAGGTCATGTATGTGCACTGGTGTATTCTGTGTGCAGAACTCTGTTACTTTGTAACGTTTCATACGTCCCCCTGTTCTGTGCGGAGTTATAATGTACGAGGGTCTCAGGGTCTTCCTGTGTCCTTTCAGAAAAGTCTCAGAGCGCCGCACTGGGCGCAGACGGCTCCGAGCGCAGCGAAGACGGGGAACGAAAACACTCAACTACCTCAGAACAGAGCGGACAGGAGGGGAGAACAACACCAAGCGAGGACTCCAAGAAGATATGGCCACAGAAACCTGTAAATATGAGGAGAAACATCAGGTGAGAGCGCAGTGGGCGTGGCTTATAGGTCCCATGTCCGCTTCTATTGGTACCAAATACCCAATAGTGAAGAAGTTGGTGAGGAATGATACTGGAATGTAATAGAATAATAATAGAGGACAATACCCGTCCTGTAGTTACTGCTTGTAAAGCGTTTGTTACCACAGCAACCACATTACTTGCGTCCTCTGTAACGTTGTATCTGGTAGTGATCTGACAATGCAGCCAGGATGACTCCGTAATCCTCGCACCTCTGACCATTGCTGCGTCCCCGGTAACTGGTGTTTGGGGAAAGGAATTATTATGGATGGTTTTGTCCCTTTTAGCATAAATACATTCAGTAGCATTCATGGATGCTGGTGCAGAGTTCAAAGTTGCTGTTACCCATAGCAACCGATGTGATAGTAGAAATGACAGCTAGAGTCTGGTTGTTATGGGTTACAGTAACCTCTGCGCCTGTTTCCATAAATATCCCAATTTTCTTTTATTTCCGGTAGATCTGCAGTAAGATATTCCGCATATAATATATGTCCTTGCTGGATAACTGATTAATATATGTTGGTAGCGCTGATCACACTATCATGATGGTGAATGTGTTGTTATAAGTAATCTTACCTAGCAGCGGGTTGTGTAATGTACCCGACTATTACTGGAAATAACTGAAGAACCCCAAAGCTTATGTATCTGTTATATTGCGGCCTCTCAGCGCTGGGGTCATGGTTTCTATTCCCGACCAGGGCTGTATCTGTGTGAAGTTTGTATGTTCTTCCCATGTTTCATGGGTTTCCTCCAGGTGCTCCAGTTCTTCCCACACTTCATACATATTGGTTTCTTAATTAGTGACAAACAAAAGAAACCCTTTTCTGTGTGTGCGTGCTAGAGAATTTAGGCTGTAAGCTCTAGGTACTGTACAGCGCTGTGTAATATAGTGGCGGTATGTAAATAATAATGGCCTTTGGCTGGGACTTGTAGTTTCACAGCAGCCGGCAAGCCCCAGGTTGCTTACCAACATAATGCCAGTTCACACAAAACCTGACAGGCGTATTCATATATGAAAAGCTTATGTCCCCATTATGCTCATTTCCTCTTCTTATCGTGTGTTGCAGGAAGCTCCTCCGCGAGGATCAGTTAGAGGCTGTGACCAAGACCGCCCAGCAGGAGGAGCTGGAGAGGCGCAAGCGTCTGGAACAGCAGAGGAAGGATTATCCGTTGCCTATGATCCCCACCTTGCCTGCTCTAGACTTCCTCCATGGTACAGTAATCTGGGAACGCGTTCGGTTGAGGTGACGACACATCCTGTAATATTGTATAGAGAATAAGTTGTTGTATTTACTCTGCAGAGGAGATTGAGTTGAGGTCGGCGGATGTGTCCCAGCTGGTAGGAAACCAGGAGATTATCTGCCTGGACAGCAGTAGTGAGGACAGCGAAGATGACGCACAGCGCGCCGTCCTGGGCATCAAAGATGGTGAGGCACCGATGGGTGAGAGAGGTGGTGATGGAACAATGTGGCATTATACAGAATATACTTATATTAATCATCATTTACTCTCCTTTCCCATCTCTTATTATCCATCTTTCCTTTCCCTCCCCTTATCATTATTATGTGTCTGTCCATTCTCCTTTATTTCTCTTCTCCCTTCCATATTATCCATCCCTCCCTAATCCTCTGTTGCCCCCACCAATCCCATATTTATCCATCATCCCTTTCTCTTCTCCACATATCCTACGCCTTACTATTCCTTCACTTCTTCTCCCAACTCCCACCCTTCTCCTTTCCTTATCCTAAATCCTTTATCTCTTACTCTCCCCCATCCCATATTATCCATCCTTCCCTAATCCTCTGTCTTACCCCTCATCAACCCGTTACCATCCCTCCTACTCTCCCCCATCTTTTATTATCCATCCTCATCCATAATCCTCTATGTATTGACCCCTCATCAACCCATTACCATCCCTCCTACTCTCCCCCATCACATATTATCCATCCCCATCCCTAATCCTCTGTCTTATTACTCGTTACCATTCCCTTCCCCTGGCCCCCCTATTCTCCATTGTTCCTTCTTCTCCCTCCCGTGTTACAGAAGTGATTGAGCTGAGCTCAGGGGAGGACGAGTCTATGCAGGTTGTGGACAGCGGAGAATCCACCAATGAAGTAGATGATGATCTCGGCAATGAGAACAGCGGCTCTCACGTCAATGACGCTGTGAACCAACCTGATGCGTTTGGCTTCGTCCTCGTCAATATTAACCACCCACCCAATGAAAAGGACATTTTCTTGGCTCCACAACTGACCCGAGCTGTCAAACCACATCAGGTGTGTACCCAACGGTGCGTTGGCATTACCTGGGTACCCAGCGATGACCCCCCAGTGTCCTCTTACTCTGACTGCGTCCCTAATCATCTCCCTGCTCTCTGCTTGTCAGATCGGGGGTATCCGCTTTCTGTACGATAACCTTGTGGAGTCTCTGGAGAGGTTTCCCAGCAGCAGCGGGTTCGGCTGTATCCTGGCACACAGCATGGGTTTGGGGAAGACCCTGCAGGTCATCTCCTTCCTGGACGTGCTCTTCCGAAACACCCCGGCCAAGACTGTGCTGGCGATAGTACCGGTGAGGATCTGCGCTGGTCAATGTGTCTGTTCATCCTGTTAGGTGGTTCTCTAGGTTTCCAGAAGCAGCTGAACCCACAACATTACTGAGCTTGTTGGCTTCATCTAAAGATTTACATCCCTCTACCACAGAGCAAACTTAATTAATGGGCAGCACGGTGGTTAGCATCGCCTTCCGGCACTGGGACCATGGGGTCTATTCTAACCAAGGCACCATCTGTGTGAAGTTTGTATGTTCTCCCCGTGTTTGTGTCAGATCCCTCCCACAGCCTATAAGCAAGTGTGTGTGTGTTAGGTAATATAAACCGTAAGCTCCACTGGGGCAGGGCTTGATGTTAATGAGTGAATATTCTCTGTAATATGCTGCATAATATAATCATATATAGATAAAGGATAATAAGTTTAACCACTCGATGTGAGAGTACTTCTCAATCTGTGGGCTTCCTGTGACCGATACGAGACAATAATGTTCTATTTGACGTTATCAATAAGCTCTGTCTATCATTCTTAGGTTTTAGGAAACAAGTGTCTTTTGTTATTCTTTGCTTCTAGAAACCTTTCTCCCAAAACTCAGGAATGTAGTACAACCTGTGTGTGATATGATCCTTAGAGACTCACTGCATATACATTGCATAGAGCACCATCTTCAGGCGATGAGGAAGTACTGCACCTGCATCTAAAATGTTTATTGTCCTAAAATATTGTAATGGGATCATATTCTACTTCCCTCTAGTATTTGTTTTTAGACTGAATATTTAGAGAAATATGCAGAATAATAACTATAGTAGAAACCGTTATTTACATTATTTCGGTAACCATAAAATACAAATTGGGGTATACAATAAAATTAACTCCCAGCTGCATTAATTAATATTTTTATGCTGCATTTAAATGATCTGTTGTAAAAAAAACAAAACACAAAAACTACTTGCTGTAAGCAAAACATACATGTACGGTATTGCGTGTTGTCACTGTTCCTACGTCTTAGTTATGTACCTTTGCAATGATTGCATAATTTAATGACATACACTAAGCCAATAAAAGGCGAAGGAGAGGCCAGATAGAAATGTTCTGCACACAGTACTAGACATGGCTAGGAGGGTTCACTCTAGGGATCATGGGTAATGCCAGGTGGTCAGGTATTACAGTTCTTCCGAGTTTGCCTTCAATGTCTCTTTTACAACATTAAACCACTGGTGCTTTTCTTTGTGATGTCTCATTTTGGTCACTTGTCCATTGCAGGTAAACACTCTACAGAACTGGCTGGCTGAATTTAATATTTGGCTTCCTGCACCAGAAACGTTGCCCCCTGATCACAACCATGAGCTGCTCCAACCACGGTCGTTCAAGGTCCACACTATGAACGACGAGCACAAGTAGGTGTCATCCGGAATAGGCCTGATCCCCGTATACAGCTGTGTGCCACTATTGGTCTGCAGATAACGACACACACAGGCCCACAGGCAGTAGCGTATATATCGTACTGCAATCTAGAAGTTAATGTAACCACCTTCCTGTTTCTACGACTATCAAAACGTTTAAAATGTATTGAAAACGTAATTAGTTTTTCCAAGAACATTTCAGCAGTGTGTGAAAATGAGAATACAATTCTATTTACAATCTATATTGTATTTCTCTCCAGAACAACAGCTGCTCGAGCCAAAGTTGTGAATGACTGGGCAACAAGTGGGGGTGTTCTCTTAATGGGGTATGAGATGTACCGGCTCCTGTCCCTCAAGAAATCCTTCACTGTGGGGAGGAAGAAGAGGAGCAAGAAGGCGGCCGGACCAGTGATCATAGACCTGGACGAGGAAGACCGCCAGCAAGAGATGCTGAAAGGTGAGATTGGGAGACGGTGTTCCCCTATTCCTTTTATCCCCAAGGTTGTTACATATCTAATCTCTCTATACCGTCCTGTCATAGGGATAGAGAAGGCGCTGTCCCGGCCCGGCCCCGACGTGGTCATCTGCGATGAAGGCCATCGTATAAAGAATTGTCACGCTAGCACGTCTCAAGCCCTGAAGAACATTCGCTCCCGGAGGAGGGTGGTACTGACGGGCTACCCCCTGCAGAACAACCTCATTGAGTACTGGTGTATGGTAGACTTTGTGCGGCCGGACTTTCTCGGCACACGGCAGGAATTTAGCAACATGTTTGAGAGGCCCATTCTGAATGGACAGTGTACGGACAGCACACCCCAGGACAAACGGCTAATGAGATACCGCAGCCACGTGCTTCACAGCTTGCTGGAAGGCTTTGTACAGAGGTAAGGCCTGCTCATCTGTGATAAGACCCGCCTGCACAGCGCAGCAGACAGGACAATGTTTCATGTGTATTTGGTACCCTAAGTAATACTTTTCCCCTTCTTCCTTACGTTGATGCTGGAGCAGTCCCTGTTTTCACATCAGCCGTATATAATATATACTTGTCCTTCTCCTCTTTCCACATCTGGCTTTCGCTCTGTCGTTTAGACGTGGACACACTGTATTGAAGGCTCAGCTCCCATCTAAGGAAGAGCATGTTATCTTGGTGCGTTTGTCTCCGATCCAGCGGGCCCTGTACACAGAATTTATGAACCGGTTCCGAGATGCCGGGAATAGCGGTTGGCTGGGGCTGAATCCTCTGAAAGCTTTCTGTGTGTGCTGCAAGGTGAGCGCTATACCTGGGTATGTTCCTTTCTGTAATCATCTTCAGCGGTTTGTTCTCAGAGGGGTGGCGCGTTCTTGAAGGGCTTCTGTTGAGATAAATCCCACAAGTGATGGGTTGGACGGCTGCCTGCCCCTGCTCTAGAGACGACATTGTGCAGCCACTGACATAATTGAGTTTATGTGGATGCGACGCATGGTGTCCGTCGTCCTATTCAGGCTTCATGTCAGTGTTTCCTTTATTTCGGTAGATGCTTTTTGTGTTTTCTTGTGTGACTGGTATTCCTACAATACATGCTCCTCTCTGACATGAGTGTAACTCCTGCCCTTTCTGTCTCAGATTTGGAATCACCCCGATGTGCTCTATGAGGCCCTGCAGAAGGAGAACTTGGCCAATTTGCAGGATTTGGATGTGGAGGATCTCGGTACCAACACCCGGTGTCAGTCCCAAAGTGCAAAGGTCAAGGTGGAGCCTGGCACTCTCGGGGCCCTTATGGGAGAGTCTGCCAACAGCAAACTCCTGCAGGGCATGGCTCTTAATGCCAGCCAGGAGAAAGCCAACCAAGTTGTGACCTATGAATGGGTGAGTCCTGGGGGCTGTCTGCGTGCCAGGGCTGGGGGGGGGGGTCTGTCTGCGTGCCAGGGCTGGGGGGGTGTCTGTCTGCGTGCCAGGGCTGGGGGGGGGGGCTGTCTGCGTGCCAGGGCTAGGGGGGGGGCTGTCTGCGTGCCAGGGCTGGGGGGGGGCTGTCTGCGTGCCAGGGCTGGGGGGGGGCTGTCTGCGTGCCAGGGCTGGGGGGGGGGCTGTCTGCGTGCCAGGGCTAGGGGGGGGGGGGGCTGTCTGCGTGCCAGGGCTAGGGGGGGGGGGGGGGCTGTCTGCGTGCCAGGGCTAGGGGGGGGGGGGGGGCTGTCTGCGTGCCAGGGCTAGGGGGGGGGGGGGGCTGTCTGCGTGCCAGGGCTGGGGGGGGGGCTGTCTGCGTGCCAGGGCTGGGGGGGGGGGCTGTCTGCGTGCCAGGGCTAGGGGGTGGCTGTCTGCGTGCCAGGGCTAGGGGGGGGCTGTCTGCGTGCCAGGGCTAGGGGGGGGGGGGGGGCTGTCTGCGTGCCAGGGCTAGGGGGGGGGGGGGCTGTCTGCGTGCCAGGGCTAGGGGGGGGGGGGGGCTGTCTGCGTGCCAGGGCTGGGGGGGGGGCTGTCTGCGTGCCAGGGCTAGGGGGGGGCTGTCTGCGTGCCAGGGCTAGGGGGTGGCTGTCTGCGTGCCAGGGCTGGGGGGGGGGGTCTGTCTGCGTGCCAGGGCTGGGGGGGGGCTGTCTGCGTGCCAGGGCTGGGGGGGGGGCTGTCTGCGTGCCAGGGCTAGGGGGAAAGGGGGGACTGTCACACTGTACTAGCTGCATTTGTCATGGTTAATGCCTCTTCCCCGCACTCTTCTGCCACCTATTGCTGGTTATAATGTGCTGTGAGAGGGGTAGTTCATTTTATTGTTAATGTGGTACATATGGTAATTTGATAGCTGGAGGTAGAACCTCCCTGGTAGCAGTCAGTGCCGGTAATTATGGCTACTCTCCTGTAGTTAGAGGAACGGCCTTAGAAGCAGCGGTAGTACAGGAAACTGTCTGACTGGTTTATAATCTCTTCCTTTGCTGCTTCTCCAGGCCAAGGAGATCATGTGTGACTACCAGCCGGGCGTGCTGCAGAACTCCCCCAAAATGGTGCTGCTTTTCCACCTGATTGAGGACAGTATGAGGCTGGGTGACAAGACCCTTGTGTTCAGGTATGTGATACTAAGCATGGACACAGGACATACACCGTTACTAATACTGCCCTGAGTAACGTGCCCTTATCCTCCCAGTCAGAGCCTGTCCACACTGTCCATCATCGAGGCGTTCTTAGCGAAGAGAACAATGCCGGCCACACCGGGATCCGAGGGTCAGGAGGGTCACACGTGGATCCGGAATCTGAACTATTACCGTGAGTGGTCCAGGGTGATGCGCTAGATGCTTGTGTGTTCATCTTACAGGGTTCTCCGCCTTCAGGTCACTTGTACATGTCCTACTTCATCCTCTTATAAATGAGTTTATTTATTTCTAGCTTATTTCTTTGCCTCTCAGCCATGTCTTTATGTCATCCACATTGATGTTGGCTATGACACCGTTCTGCTTTGTTCCTAGCATTGGATACAATTGTAACTGCATCTCCCAGCATGCCTTGCCATCCAGCAGCCTGAGAGCCGGCTTCCTTTGTCCCTCATGGACTTGTGCACTGTCCTGCTCTTTCTGTACACACACAATCCTTGTTTGATTGATCTGTTCCATCTGATTGCGGATGTTTTCCCTCCATAGGACTGGACGGAAGCACCTCAGCCTCAGAAAGGGAACGGTTAATAAATCAGTTTAATGACCCCGGCAACAGCAACGTGTGGCTCTTTCTGCTGTCCACCCGGTGAGTGCTGCAGGGGCTTCATTCTGTGAGATGGGTTTTATTGGGAGATGTGCCATTTATTTTACCGACAACACCAAATTTCTTTCAGTGCCGGTTGCCTCGGGGTAAATCTGATCGGGGCCAACAGAGTGGTGGTGTTTGATGCCTCTTGGAACCCGTGTCATGACGCTCAGGCTGTGTGTCGCGTGTACAGATATGGGCAGAGGAAACCCTGTAACATTTACCGGCTAGTGTCTGACTTTACCCTGGAGAGGAAGATATACGATCGCCAGATAACCAAGCAGGGAATGTCAGGTGAGAGGGGGGAGCCGGGCAGATGGTTGTGGGGAATGGTTGGTGGTGGGAACGGTGAGTGAGTCTGCGATCTTCTCTTCTCAGACCGCGTGGTGGACGACCTCAACCCCGATGTCAATTTCACCCGGCGAGAGGTGGAGAATCTGCTGCATTTTGTGGAAGAGGAGCCAGATCTAATGCGCAAACATCTGGAACCCGCCAACTTCTGTGAGACCGTCCTGCATAGAGCCTGTGTTTTGTTCCCGCACCTGATCACCAAGGTAAAGCCCAGACGCCCAGTTTATTGCAGTGCACCCATCGCCTGCACATCATGGAGGCAGCCATCTTGTGGGCGGAACCAATATTCAGTACAGTACTATAATCCAGTTACGTGGTACCAGTGACATCACTCGGCGATAAATAAGCTGGGTATTTACAAATACTGGTTCAGCACACACAATGGCTGCCTCTTTGTGTAAGGAATGCCTCTTTGCATTGTGGGTAGGACATATTCGCCATGTTTCTTTTTGTGACACTTTTTTCCCCTCGTCCTAACTTGTCTTGCAGGATCCTTTCCAACATGAATCTCTTCTCCTGGATCGCAAGGAACAAAAACTAACATTGGCCGAGAAGAAAGCAGCAAAGCGCAGCTATGAGGAGGAGAAAAGAGCTTCTGTACCCTACACCCGGCCTTCCTATACCCAGTACTACCCAACGCAAGACCATAGCCTGGCAAATATTCCAGCTTTTAGCCAGAGGAACTGGTGAGAATAGAATCAGATGAGGAGAGGGGGGGACAGGGCCATAGATTAAATGTGCTAATGATGTCATTGTTTTTCTCAGGCGCCAGTTTCTAAAGGGGGATGACAGGCCTGTGGCTAGTGTTCGGCCTGTGCAGTCCACACCAATCCCCATGATGCCCCGGCACATTCCTGTGGGCCACGGAGGATCTGCTTCGGGCTCTGTCCACTTTAACTTCCCTGTGAACTACCTGCAGAGAGCTGGAGTCCTGGTACAGAAAGTGGTCACCACCACGGGTGAGGAGAGGCCTCAGTCTTTTCAGAATTATCACTGTCCATAGAGTTGTACAGAACTGTCCCAAAATGAATTAGAAATGCAGAAGAAATAATTGGAACAGGTAGAAATAGACGGAAGCAATGGGAGATAATCTATTAAAGTATAAAAACTGTAATATTTTCACAAAACAGTCACCATTGTGAATGTAAAGTCTGCACCACGGATATAAGTTGTTGTGTCCGAATAGGCGGCTGTCTTTCTGTACAGTTACGTCCGTATATGACTGAGGCGCACATCTTATAATCCGAACAATTTTATTTGCGATGTTTATGAAAATCCTCTGATTGTTCCGATTGCTCCACATACACACAGATAGGGAGAGGCTGTAGGTATGGTGACCTAAGGTGACGTTTACTGCACTGTATTTCAGACATTGTTATACCTGGAATGACCACATCCACGGACGTACAGGCGCGAATCAGCGCGGGCGAGAGCATACACGTCATTCGCGGCACAAAAGGTGAGCGGCCCTGAGAGGGATCTGTGAGCTACTTCTAACATCCTGATTGTAAACGTTTCTTGTTTTGTGTTTTGCTCTTATTTCCCACTTACATGCAGCATTTCCTGGTGCTCTGTCTGTAATACAGAAATGACAGTTTCATTTTATTAACCAACATTAACTGGTGGGGGGGCCAAGAACAAGCTGCAGTCTCTTCATCAGGGGCTGTGCGGAAACGGGGACCCCTGGGAGAAACGCCGCAGGGAGCCCACCCAGAGGCTGCTGCTCGGGGTGGTAACAAGCTTCATAATACAAAATAGTTCCAGAATGTAATGTTATATTTCATGGTTACGTTTCTCTGTAAAGAGCACATGTGAATCCCCCCACCCCATTGTGAAATGACCGTTATCCCGTTTCTATCTGCAGGAACATATATCCGTACCAGTGATGGGCGGATATTTGCCATACGGTCAAGCGGCAAACACAAGAGTCCAGAAGGGCGGCGTCCTGGCTTAGGTAATATATCGTTCTGTAATATTTCCTGGTTTTCAGTAGCGGTGCTCTTATTTGCTGCTCCAGCCTCACCAGTACAGAGTTTCAGTATTATATTCTACTTTATTCAATATTAGCCATTGCGTTACCTTATTAGAAGGTTGGTATGGACCAAATGGCAAAACAGTCGGCCCTCTGAACCGTGTTCGGAAAATTGCCAGTCTGCCTAGGTGATAACTAACAGACAGACTGATTGTTACATTGTTATGTCCTCTTAATGACGCACGTCAGTATTGCCGCCTGTATTGGAGCGCTGTGTATGGCATTAACGCTTATGAGCGCCGTGGTTTTCATCTGGTACACCTGTGAGGGAGTATTCCTGGTTTATATTGATGATTCTTTTCTCTGTTCATAGGTTCCCAGGGCCAGTCTGGAGCGTATATGAGTAACGGGCGACATACATCAAGCCCACCCAGCCAGGACCCCGACGAACCCTCAAGACCTCTCTCTCCAGACAGCCCGGAGATTCTAAGTGAGCTGCAGCAGTATGCAGAAGCTGCGGCAGCTCGAGGGTCCCACACCGCCCCTCCTCTTCCACAACCTAACCTCCACCATCTAAACCAGGTTCCCAAAACACAGTCCAGGAAGCGCAGGGAACCGGCTGACCAATCGGGCCACTGGCCCTCCAGTAAGCGGCACCCCTACACACAGCTTGGTTACCCTGGCGCAGGAGGCTTTGGCGTGACCCCCTCCTCACTGACCCACAGCCTGTCGAGGGCTGCGAACTCTATGTACATGGGTGTGGGCAGCGGTTCATCCCACTACCAGCTGCCTTCTTTGCTGTCGGACCCACAGTTAGGCTCCCCGATGGTTCCAGACTCCCTACTGACACACAGCTCGGGTACTTCATCTGCCCCGTCCAGTGTGTCCCCTTACCTTCTGCCCCCTAGTTTTCCTCTCCCATTTACGCAACCATTACTACCCCAGACCCGAATGTTTGCCCCATTCCCTTCCCCAGTGCTCAACCGAGGACTATCCGCCAGCAACGCAGCGTCAACCTTCCCCGGCTACCTCTCTTCCCAAACTGGCTACCAGGCCCCAGCTGCTGGGACTGCATCTCGATCCCTACCTTTGATGGAAGCAGAGCTCGAGTCCAGCGAGGAGGACGGGAAAGACGACGATGTGGTGGAGGTAACGGAGAAGTGATGTGAAGACTTTGGACCTTTGCTATGACAGGTTGGCAGAGAACTGCGCCTCCCTCATATTCAACTGGTTCTCATCTGCGCTGGGGCCATTCTAGGCCGGATGTTCTGTTGTGGGGTAAACGCTGCGTCCAAGAAGTGTTCTTCAGATGAAAAGCGGTGCTGGGCCAACAAGCACAGGAAACATTTTCATCATTGTGTCATTCCACAAGACGAGGACAACGATATTGGGGGGTCTGATGTCGCTCCCCTCATATGAATTTTAAGGTCCTCCCTAACAAAACAAGCGTCCATTTTTAGAACTTCCAAATACACCTTCCTTCCTAATACCTTTGTTGAATGTTATGTTGGATTGTCTCGAGACGGGGCTGGGAACGTTCATCTTTGTCCTTCCCCTGCGGAGCGGCAGATTTGTTCTCCCGGTCAGGTAATGAGCGCACAACACTACAACGCTGGCGCCATTCTCATCAGAGTGGTGTCATCGACGATAAGGACTGGTGGGTGCCGACATCGGACACTGGGTTCTAGGGATTATCCTGAGTCATCTAATGCGTACAAGGGCAGATAGAGCGTCATCCCGGAGCTCCGTCAGTTTTCTGTTCACCTGGATTCATTTAGTACCCTTGAGTGCATCTCTGTTGCTCGTCCCTCCAGTGCAAATAGCTTCCTGTACGTGGTGAGAAAGCGGCTTATTGTACATTAAGAGGAAGATGCTTTTAGAACAGGAGATTTTTTTTTTATTTATTTTTTTAGAAACAACATGATACATTAGAATTAGGCTCGGGTATTTTTTCTGAAGGAGGCGGATATCTCAGTGCTAAAAACTAGGTTTCCCCCGGCCTTGCAGTGAAGGGGTTAATCAATTCAGGTCCTTCTGATATTTTAGTGTACTTGAAAACTATTATTTTTTTAATCTCCCTTATGTCAGACAAACTTATTTATACACATTCACAGTGAGAAGTGAGAGCACAGCATCTGAAATGGGGGGGTGACCAATCAGAGGAGGGTGGGTGGTGACCAATCAGAGGAGGGTGGCTGCGGAGGAGATTCCCTGTTCGATATATTTTTTTCCCATAATGGGTCGGAAAGTTCTCTTTGTATAGGAGGAACTTGTCTTGTGTGTTGTAAGAAGACCAGTCCTCAATCGGCAGATAAACTGATAACTGCATGCCTGACATTCGGTGGAATATTAATTGGAGATTGTAGCATGGAATGGGTAGTTTAGATCATTATGGAACTAATTTATGCTGAATTATTCTGGGACAGGTTTTTGGGACCTTCCCTAGATATTCATCCCTCTAACGTGTTTATACCAAGTCCTGCCTCTTAAACGTGAAAACACTTGGATAGCGCTGTTTGCAGAATAAATTACAGGTCAAAACTTGAATTACAAATCAATTCTGGATGCTGAACCCAGAACACAATGAAATTTCTTGTTCAAAGTTTTTTTTAAAGGTTTTCATTTAAATGCAGATTCTCCAATGATAGTTCAGTGCAATGCGACCTCCGAGAGAGATTCTAGATGGTAAAATGCTGCTGATTAAAAACATGCAAAACCCAGAATGATAAATTCCAGTGGACAAGGAGACATGCTAGGAGAGAAGGAGAGAGTGAGTGCTTTGGAGACTATTTCAGTACACACTGTGCTGTTGTCATATTACAGCCTCATTGTGGTGATGATGATACGATGTTGCGTTGTACTACAGGGTGTCTTTGTATTCTTGTCATTAGAGAACTGTCGTTAACCCCTCACTGCTGGACTGTACGGAGATACTCAGGATTACCCTACAGCGAGGTATTGATTACTGTACAATTGTTTATCTTGTGGCAGCCTGTTGGGACACGAGCATCGTTGTTGTGACATCTAGCACAAATTTGGCCAGCTGTCAGTGGACCCGTCACATACACACAACGGAAGCAGACATCTTGTGGGCTGAACCAATCATTCAACCATTCAATTCTCTAGGATATAATGAACATCACTGACTCACATGACACAAATGTCGGCCTCCCCTGAGTGTGAGAGATGTGTGTAACGTAATGTGCGAGACTGCAGGAGTAACGTTACCGGAACTTTGCGGGGTGTCAGGACGGTTATTAGTTATAAAGCCGGTCACCTGTCTATAGATATCTATTTATTTCTACTTTCTTGTGCCCCATGTCTTTTTTTTTTTTTTTAAAAAACACCAAACAAACCACATTATATATATGGGAAAAAATAGACCAGATACTCAAGGCTGTCATGTCGGTAAGGATAAATGACTATCCGCCTTTTTTTCTTTTTGTAAAATAAATGTTAAATCTAAAAAACAATCCACGGTGTCTTATTTCAGTCTTATATTGTAAAATGACAGAGTATTCTAACACTTACTGATCTCTCATAGGGAAATAGTCAATTTAACGTACATACTAAACTTGTCTTTAAATATTTATTGTGTATTTCAATTTTAAATAAAAACTCATTACATGCAAAATGGGCCGTGCGCAGAAATGTTTTGAATTCAGCTGGTTTCCGTTTCCTTGTGACATCGCTGTTACAAAAAGATTATGTTCTTGTGATTACGCCTCTATCGCGCCTGTACGCGTGACCGTTATTCTTGCAGAGGCATGTTACACTTGTAGCGGGGGCTCTTTTTAGGGACGTAACTTTATGCATGAGCAGAACAGCAATGTGTGTGTCCTACTGAGTGATGCTTCTTGTCAGAACTCCATTTCATTGTGGTAAGTGCTCCAAGTGGGTACATACAGTCATTGCTGACCTGGAGCCTCAGTAGGATCCCCTTGAGTATGGTGTCCAAATGGTTTTCTTTGAAAACTTTTGAGCAGTCTTTATAATAGGAAACCCAGCACATGTCATTTATGGGCAGTTTGTGTTCTTATGAATGGCAGAGATGTATATAAGCTGGAGATAAGTTTGCCAGGGGCTTTTCCTTCAAAAGCCTTGAATATGTCTTCAGGCATAGCCTAATAGTTCCTGGCTCCTCCATAGCATTTCTTCACGTTTCTGCTCCTATGAAATATACTACTGTGTGTTTGGCTGTTGGACATCAGTAATTCCAGGTGAACGCAGGGACATATGTGAAGCGTACAGGGTTTTGAATGCGCTCTAAGAAAAAAAAAAAGCCTGTTTGTAAGTAGCATTAATGTGATCCACTGTGCCCATTAAACGGCTTCCTCCTCCTTTCCTGAGATCTGCTGCCTGATCGGTGCGGAAGTGATGGAAATGGCTTCCATACTGGTGAGGTGACTATGACATCCATGTGTCAGCATCTGTTTATATATAAGGGTCCAAGATCACTGTTGTAAAGTTCCTTTCTAGAACTTTGGGAGCTTTGGTGGAAGGGCATATAGGTGTTTCCGTGACATCCACACGGGTCTCTTCTAATATATTTTCCTCCCGTTCTTATGACTAATAAAGAGCGCAGTACGTCCTAGAGCAGATCCGATGGGGATTATTACCGACAATGAACATATGTGCAGTAATTCGTAGCTACCAATTAGAGCTCATGTATTAAAACTGAAAAATTTGAGTTTATCTGTCTTCTGCAACTTGGACTTTGAAAGCAAATAGTGGATTGGTTACTGCGATGTTAGTGACAAATTATAGCATCATGGAAAAAAGATTAAAAAAACAAAATAATTTGTTATTGTTTTCAGATTGTAGCAATAACTCCTCCAATGACCATCTGTGTCTGGAATATTCTGCCACCCGGATGACCAGCTCTAGATTGTAAGCTCTCACGAGCAGTGCACTCTTACTGGTTTTTTCTGTCATTATGTGACTTGTACTTGTGTAAGTTTTCGTTGCTTGTGTTTATAACTTATGTAGTTCTGTTGTATGTGTTATTCCTCTATGTATTGTGCTATGGAACCCATGTGGCATCTTATAAAATAATAATTACAACGTATTCGAAAGCCTCAATGTCTGCTATAGCCTCTGTATCTGTAATGTTCCACAGACCTAATGTCCACATGTTCTTCAGCCGCAGTATCCAAAATCTTCTACAACCCCAACAACCATTTTCTGAATATTGTAAAAGTGGAATGACCATCATCTTCTGCAGCCTGCAGACTGTCTTCCAGGTGCAGTGCGCATCAGGTTCTACAGCCACAATGTACAGAATGTTCTAGAACCTCAATGGTCTTCATGTTCTACAGCCACAATGAATATTATATATTGCCAGTATCTAGAATGTTTTTTAGCCCCAATGATCATCATGTTCTGTTCCTTCACTGCCTCTGGATTATATATCACATTGCTCAGGAAAAGAGGCTCCAATTTATGCACAGCACCGGCTGCCATGATAATAGGTGCCAGCACGCCAATATTTTGGCTGCCTCTGTCACTAGCCATATCTGCGTGTCAATTTTCAGTCATATTGGGGAGAGGGGGGAATAACAAAAACACTCCCAAACATTTTACAATGTTGCTGCTCTGGTGATACACTATATGGACAAAAGTATTCGGCCACACCTGTTAATTATTGAAATAAGGTGATTCAATCAGACCTATTCCGAGGTGTATAAGATCAAACATCTACCAATGCAGTCTTTGCAAACATTTGTGATACAAAATGGGTCGATTTAAAGAGCTCAGTGACTTCAAGCGTGGTGCTGTGATAGATGGCACCTTTGCAATAAGGTGGTTTGTGAAATTTTATCCCTGCTGGATATTCCACAGTCAGCTGTAAGTGATATTATTAGAAAATGGAAGAATTTAGGAACAAGAGCAACTCTGGCACGAAGTGGAAGACCACGTAAAATCACAGAGTGGGGTCAATGACTTCTAAGGCGCATGGTGCATAAAAGTTGCCAACGCTCTGCTGATTCCATAGCTGAAGAGTTCTGAACTTCCACTGGCATTAATGTAAGCACAAAAACTATTGCAGGAGCTTAATAGAATGGGTTTCCATGGCCGAGCAGCTGCATGCAAGCCTTACATTACCAAGACCAATACCCAGCATCGGATGGAGTAGTGTAAAGCACACCGACACTGGACTGTGGAGCAGTAGAAACGTGTTCTGTGGAGTGACGAATCAGGCTTTTCCGTTTGGCAGTCAGAAGGGCGAATCTGGGTTTGGCGGATGCCGGAGAACGTTACCTACCTGACTGCATTATGCCAACTGTGAAGTTCGGTGGAGGAGGGATAATGGTATGGGGCTGTTTTTCAAGGTTTGGGCTAGGCCCCTTATGCCCAGTGAAGGGCAATCTTAATGCTTCAGCACACCAAGTCATTTTGGACAATACTATGCTTCCAACTTTGTGGCAGCAGTTTGGGGAAGGCCTTTTTCTAATCCAACATGACTGTGCCCCAGTGCACACAGCAAGGACTACAAAGACATGGTTTTATGAGTTTGGTGTGGAAGTACTTGACTGGCCCGCACAGAGCCCTGACCTCAACCTCATCAAACACCTTTGGGATGAACTGGTGCCTGACCTCATAAATGCTCTACAGAATGAATGGGCACAAATTCCCACAGAAATACTCCAACATCTTGTGGAGCCTTCCAAGAAGAGTGGAAGCTGTTATCACTGCAAAAGGGGGACCAACTCCATATTAATGTATTTGTATACAATGTCATTACAGTCCCTGTTGGTGTAATGGTCAAGCGTCCAATTTTTTTTTTTCTATATAGTACAGGCCTGTCCAACCTGCGGCCCTCCAGGTGTTGTGAAACTACAAGTCCCAGCATGCCCTTCCAGCTATCAACTGGTTGTTTACTGGCAAAGCATGCTGGGGCTTGTAGTTTCAGAACATTTGGAGGGCCGCAGGTTGGACAGGCCTGATATAGTGTATATTAAGGTGGTTATACTGTGCTACATATACTGAGAATAACGATGATTTTATGGTAAGGTCTACTCTGTAACTTGTAAGACTCGGGTCACCGACTGATATAGATATCACATTTGGTAAGGATTCTACAAAATAATACAGAAGTATGGCAGTATGCACAGAGCAACTGCCTACGATTGACTACAATATATTCGTTATGGTTACACTTGAATCCCCATTACTGTGGTGTGGCTTTTCCCCGCGGTGAAAGTCACTGTACCCCTGCCAGTCACAACAAGGCTGCCGGTCTCACAATGATCCACAGATACAACATGGCTGCCGTTGCACGATGTCCGCCACTCATAACATGGTCGCTGGTCGCACAATGCGTGCCAATCACAACATGGTTGTCAATGGGTGAAAAAAATATTCGCCAGTCACAATATGTCTACAACTCGCACAATGACTGCCAGTCATAACATGGCCGCAGCTCTCCTGTTACGTCACGGATAGAACTACAATACCCGCAGTCCTCGGCGCGATTCTGTCCGAGTTCTCTGTGGAGGGAAAGAAAACCCGCGCGGGTTAGTGACGTCAATACTGAGCGCCGCCATAGCGGTGTCTGATAGAACGTGAGAGGCGGAGGACGCGGCTGTCCGGTGAGGCGGAGACAGAGACAGGTACAGCCAGACAGACAGGTGGTGACAGTGGGGGTGTGATCTGATGGGGAAGTGACAGCTGCTGTGAGAGACCGTCATAGTGGGCGCATCACAGAGGGAGAGACATGCTGTGGTGAGGAGACAGCGAGGTAGTGTACCAGGGGGCGGAGAGGTATTATACTGGCACCAGGGGGCGGAGAGGTGTTATACTGGCACCAGGGGGCAGAGAGGTATTATACTGGCACCTGTGGGTAGAGAGGTATTATACTGGCACCAGGGGGCGGAGAGGTATTATACTGGCACCAGGGGAGAGAGAGGTATTATACTGGCACCAGGGGGCAGAGAGGTATTATACTGGCACCAGTGGGTAGAGAGGTATTATACTGGCACCAGGGGGCAGAGAGGTGTTATACTGGCACCAGGGGGCAGAGAGGTGTTATACTGGCACCAGGGGGCAGAGAGGTGTTATACTGGCACCAGGGGACAGAGAGGTATTATACTGGCACCAGGGGGCAGAGAGGTGTTATACTGGCACCAGGGGGCAGAGAGGTATTATACTGGCACCAGGGGACAGAGAGGTATTATACTGGCACCAGGGGGCAGAGAGGTGTTATACTGGCACCAGGGGGCAGAGAGGTATTATACTGGCACCAGGGGACAGAGAGGTATTATACTGGCACCAGGGGGTAGAGAGGTATTATACTGGCACCAGGGGGTAGAGAGGTATTGTACTGGCACCAGGGGACAGAGAGGTATTGTACTGGCACCAGGGGGCAGAGAGGTATTATACTGGCACCAGGGGACAGAGAGGTATTATACTGGCACCAGGGGGCAGAGAGGTGTTATACTGGCACCAGGGGGCAGAGAGGTGTTATACTGGCACCAGGGGGCAGAGAGGTGTTATACTGGCACCAGGGGACAGAGAGGTATTATACTGGCACCAGGGGGCAGAGAGGTGTTATACTGGCACCAGGTGGCAGAGAGGTATTATACTGGCACCAGGGGTGAGAGAGAGGTATTATACTGGCACCAGGGGGCAGAGAGGTATTATACTGGCACCAGGGGGCAGAGGTTGTTATACTGGCACCAGGGGGCAGAGAGGTATTATACTGGCACCAGGGGAGAGAGAGGTATTATACTGGCACCAGGGGGTAGAGAGGTATTATACTGGCACCAGGGGGCAGAGAGGTGTTATACTGGCACCAGGGGGCGGAGAGGTGTTATACTGGCACCAGGGGGTAGAGAGGTATTATACTGGCACCAGGGGGTAGAGAGGTATTATACTGGCACCTGTGGGTAGAGAGGTATTATACTGGCACCAGGGGACAGAGAGGTATTATACTGGCACCAGGGGACAGAGAGGTATTATACTGGCACCAGGGGGCGGAGTGGTGTTATACTGGCACCAGGGGGCAGAGAGGTATTATACTGGCACCAGGGGGCAGAGAGGTGTTATACTGGCACCAGGGGGCAGAGAGGTGTTATACTGGCACCAGGGGGCAGAGAGGTGTTATACTGGCACCAGGGGACAGAGAGGTATTATACTGGCACCAGGGGGCAGAGAGGTATTATACTGGCACCAGGGGGCAGAGAGGTGTTATACTGGCACCAGGTGGCAGAGAGGTATTATACTGGCACCAGGGGTGAGAGAGAGGTATTATACTGGCACCAGGGGGCAGAGAGGTGTTATACTGGCACCAGGTGGCAGAGAGGTATTATACTGGCACCAGGGGGCAGAGAGGTGTTATACTGGCACCAGGGGTGAGAGAGAGGTATTATACTGGCACCAGGGGGCAGAGAGGTATTATACTGGCACCAGGGGTGAGAGAGAGGTATTATACTGGCACCAGGGGGCAGAGAGGTGTTATACTGGCACCAGGTGGCAGAGAGGTATTATACTGGCACCAGGGGGCAGAGAGGTGTTATACTGGCACCAGGTGGCAGAGAGGTATTATACTGGCACCAGGGGTGAGAGAGAGGTATTATACTGGCACCAGGGGGCAGAGAGGTATTATTCTGGCACCAGGGGTGAGAGAGAGGTATTATACTGGCACCAGGGGGCAGAGAGGTGTTATACTGGCACCAGGTGGCAGAGAGGTATTATACTGGCACCAGGGGTGAGAGAGAGGTATTATACTGGCACCAGGGGGCAGAGAGGTATTATACTGGCACCAGGGGGCAGAGGTTGTTATACTGGCACCAGGGGGCAGAGAGGTATTATACTGGCACCAGGGGAGAGAGAGGTATTATACTGGCACCAGGGGGTAGAGAGGTATTATACTGGCACCAGGGGGCAGAGAGGTGTTATACTGGCACCAGGGGGCGGAGAGGTGTTATACTGGCACCAGGGGGTAGAGAGGTATTATACTGGCACCAGGGGGTAGAGAGGTATTATACTGGCACCTGTGGGTAGAGAGGTATTATACTGGCACCAGGGGACAGAGAGCTATTATACTGGCACCAGGGGACAGAGAGGTATTATACTGGCACCAGGGGGCGGAGTGGTGTTATACTGGCACCAGGGGGCAGAGAGGTATTATACTGGCACCTGTGTGTAGAGAGGTATTATACTGGCACCAGGGGGCAGAGAGGTATTATACTGGCACCAGGGGGCAGAGAGGTATTGTACTGGCACCAGGGGGCGGCGAGGTGTTATACTGGCACCAGGGGGTAGAGATGTATTGTACTGGCACCAGGGGGTAGAGATGTATTATACTGGCACCAGGGGGCGGAGAGGTATTGTACTGGCACCAGGGGGCAGAGAGGTATTGTACTGGCACCAGGGGACGGAGAGGTGTTATACTGGCACCAGGGGGCGGAGCGGTGTTATAATGGCACCAGGGGGTAGAGAGGTATGAGAGTGAGTAAGACACACAGGAGAGTTCAGTAGGCTGTTTGAAACCTGTAGTGTCAGTAATAGGGAAAGAGACACTGAGACCAGCATAGAGCCTATGACTTTCCAGCTGCTGTGGAACTGCAAGTCCCAGTTTGCGCTGTCAGTCATAGCAGCTGGAGAGTCACAGTTTGTTTTTCCTACTGTAGTTCATGGGGTGATTGACTGACAGATCCTGACTGGATGTGACATCTGCCTTATAATGCCAGAGGACATACTGGACAAGCAAAGAGATAACTGACATAGGAGGTACATGAGAGGTGGGGAGATAAACAGAATGAAAGTAGTTTAATGATACCACTAGAAGAGTGTGGGGGAGTAATAGAGACAGTACATATAAATTATAAATACAAAAATGAGGGGAGCAGAGCTAAAACTAGAGTATTAATAAGAAATCTTGGAGCGTTTTATTTAGGTAACCACTTAAATAACAATAATAAAGATCAGTTTAATGTTTTATCCTCTGTTCACCAAACTTTTATTTGTGCTTTGATTGTATAAAAAATATAAGTTGTCTGTAACGATGCTACACACTGAACAGAGCACCCAGAATTCAAAATATTATGCTATTAATATGTACTATAATATGTATTTGTCTTTACATTATGTGTATACTTTGCAAGAAATGTAGAACTGTAACAAATATATTGTTAGTATTAAAGTATAAGTACAATTTTAAATATGAAGTATCTCACTGTAATTTTTCAACCAATCAGATTGATGTTTGTGTGAGCACAGATTACATTCTGATTGTATTCATCCATAATGCAGATTTCATTCATTGCTCTTTGCATATGATGTATTGTAGATCATGAAGCATTTCCACATCTATTCTTGTAGGAGTGGGGTAATTTCCAGGGCAGAATATCACTGCTGTAGCAATATGTAACTTATTTGTGTTACTAAGTGGTACACTGTAACTAATGTGTTTATATGTAAAGATGTATTCAGCAGTAGTGGGTATGAATTGAGGTATGGACGTGACTTTGTTTTCTTTACTGACCAAATGGGTCCAGAAAGCCCAATTGATGGCAGACTCTGCCACAATTCCCAGTACTGTCTAACTAAATCTGCCCAGCATGGTGGTGTCTGTTCTGTCCTTTAAGGGACACAGACATTTTAAATGGTAGCTTAGTGAGGCAGTGCTTCTGTGTTTTACATCATTCTGGGGCAGCCCAGGGGCATGTTGTGTGTATTGAAGATTGGAGGACTCATACATGGGGCATTGTCAGTGATGTCACAGTAAGAATAACTGATATGTTGTGATATCATTTCAGCTTTTTGTCCTACATTGGATTTGGTCAATCATTGTTCAGTGTATGAGCTTGTCATACCTGGTTAGTATCTGATTGGATTTCACTTGATATGACCCCAAAAAATAAAATCCAGCATCACAACCTATACCGGGGCCCATGTGTTTATTGAGTTACGTTTGTTTGACGCGATGACTGAGTAACTAAGATGAGTGTAGTTTCCCTACACAGCTGAGGACAAATATGTCACTGATTTGGTTGTTTGGTGATCCTGCCAAATAACTGGATTAGGATCGCTCCAATGACGGAAGCTGTTTGTGATTTGTAAAATAATTAAACTTGACTTCTTAGTGAGATGTAGCGAGTAAGACTGAACTACACCAGCCCTCCCTGATGTTCCTTATAGTACCCATGTTACCAGGTCCAGTGCTGTGGTCAGGCCGCATGGCACAGGAACACTGTGTATTGTGTTTGCAGCAGCTGCGCCGTCTTGCTGGATTACTCGGGGTCTTGGGGTCATCTTGATACATCTGTTTTAGTCTAATGCATGATAGAGGAGTACAGGATACAAGAGGCCCTTCTCTGCTCTGATATACCTGGTACATGGGAACTGGTGTAATGTGTTCTCTTGTACCACTGAACCTTTGCCTTTGTCATGTTTACTCATATTGTTGCGTTTACTGTGGCACAGAATAGTTTTGTGATTATTTCACTGGTTTCTTAGTGTAGAACTTTTTTTTTCGAGTCTATAATGAGATAGTATTTTGTTACTGTGTTGGAGCCATGTGTGGAAGTGTTACACAATTCTCCCTGATCGCACTTTCGTCCTATCCCTCCTCCCATGTGTCCTGTCCCCCCCGGAGGACACCATTAGTAGTGCATGTTCTGGATCACATTGAGGCTTTGCCTTTTCTTAGCAGACGGAGGGAATATTCTATTTCACATCAGCCTTGTCAGTACAAGATTGTTATTGACGTAAACGGCATCCACAAAGGTGGCCTTCATGAAGCTTCCCCGAGGAGTCTGCACAGCATGTTAGGAGTTTTAGGCCAGATACCCCATTGATGTTGTCGTTTATATCTTAAAAAAGCAAAATTATAACCAGAATTTGTGCATTCAGTTCATGTACACTTTACCTAATATCTGCTAATGTGCACAATATGCAACCAGAACACAAGTGGCTTGGAGCTTGGAGCTTTTCCCATTCATCTCAGTGCAGTTTCCATTCTATTTGCTATATGTAGAAACCCTGTTGGAATGAGTGAGTGGAGCTTTGTACATAAATCAACCTATTTATGCCCCTTCTCCCCCAATAAATTGCACAACCTGTCCAAGCGCTAGAGGGTCTGGGCTTGTTCCAACTAAATAGGGCGTTCCAACTAAATAGGGCGTGCAACGAGTGTGGGGTCCCCCTGTTGTTGTGGAACCAGTCCAGGCTGCCCAGCGAAGGTAATAGCGTTTAAAAATTGTAAGTTCTACTAAGATGTGGAAACATTTACATATGCATGTATGTCAGAGCTGCTGTGTGTACCTGTTACAGAGAACACGTACATCCAGGTACTTGTATGTATATACAGATTCTGCACGTTATATATATTCAGTGTCTGACAGCCTGTTGTTGTGACTTGGTAAAGTGTTGGCCACACTAACAACACATTGATGAGGTCTTGGGGTGAAATCCTGCAACAATTTTCTTGACTTAGATATAAAATAAATAAAATGCTAATTACTAGATTAGAAAGTTTGACCACGTGACAATTTTATTTTAGTGATTTTTAAATGATTTTTTGTATAACAAAATCACTCTTCACTTGATTCCCCCCCCCTTTATTATATATTAACAACAGTAAAACAGCGTCATTACATTATTATTATAGCAGCAGTGTGTTTATATCCGTTAGAAAACCCAGCTCATCCTTTTACTAGTCATCTGGTGTTGGAGACTATCCCTGCATTTATACAACTGCTGAAGATCTGGTTGGTATTACTTGTTGGAAGTAAAGTTGGGTATACACAACAGGTTTTTCAACTAATTATCGTTCAAATCACACAATATAAATAAATGACTGTTAGGTCCGATATCACATTAGTGTGTGCCCTCCCGCCATCATGTTCTATCGTACTAAAGCACATCGAATCGTTTGATTTTATAAACTGACTAAAAATCACGATCAACGATGGAACGATGTTGGGCACATGTGGCAGTGTGTACACACTCACCACCAGCAGTGTAGGCAGATATCTGTACAGTGAGGATCTTTTCAGCAGATGGTTATGAGATGAAGATCACAGATCTGACGGTAAATCATGTAGGTGTGTACACAGGAATCTGCTACTCATCAGATCTTTCAGTCTTTAGTAAAACCGTTACAGAAGTCACAGTAGTATGTAACCAACTTAACTGCTAGTTTGTTTGTAGAGTACAGCTCAATGTTGCGTGAGTTCATACATCCACTTATTCAAGTGCAAGCAGTGGCGGACAAAAATGCACTAAAATTTAAAACCAGTCATGTGACCCATTAAAATGGGTCACATGATCAGGAAGGGGCAGGATGCAACATGGGGCGCTCGTTGGCCTCAGAAATGATGAGCGTTCGGGTATGGTCACTAGTGGTCCATCACATCTACAATAAAGATGGCTGCTGTACGTGACTTAAGTGGTATCTGCTGCACTGATTAGCTCTGAAATAAAGGCCGTAGGGATAGATATATAATGTGATATATATATATATAATCTTATGATTATAATCCCTCCTACCCTCTTGGGTGACTATACAATGTATCTTACTGGTGTTTCCCACTTTCATGCATAGAGGATTTCCTGACTTGATACATATATTAATATAGATGATTGTAATCTAGGACATCGGTTTACGCCTCGTCTTATGTTTCAGACATGGCGTCCTCGGGGACACACGTGGACTCTAAGGCGGAACTGAGCGCCTTGCTGGAGCAGTGGGAGTCTGGACACGGGGGCGGCCAGGACATGGTACCTTTATTAACCAGGTGAGAGATGTCAGTCACTATTCACCATGGGGATTCTCTGCTTCGTAACTCGCTTGAATTCCGAGAGAACTAATGAAGAGATTTTTGGGACACAGAACCTAAAGTTGTAAATGTCTGTAAGTTAATTACAATTCAACATGTTATCCCTTGTAACCTAGGATGTCTGAGCTGATTGAGAAGGAGACAGAGGAGTACCGCAAGGGGGACCCCGACCCCTTTGACGACCGACATCCAGGTGACTTTATGCTTATTGATGTGGGCAGATAAAAGTTGAAATGTGTTTTTAGTATACTACAATAGTAATCCACTGATTTTTCTTCCAAGGCTTCTATTCACAGGTTGAAAACAGTGGTTGTTGTGGTAGGGAGTGGATGGCTTTATGGTGGAAATACAGCATTTACTTATAATTCTTGTAATGCACTTATCGTCCTTTATTAAGGGAATTAGACCATGTAATATTCTGTCCCCTTAGCTCACAGCTGTCTGACCACTGTTAACATTTAAGAATAGTTAACTCTTAATGTAGCCAATCTCAAGGATTCTGTGAATTTTAATTAAAAGATCTTTTTCCGAAATTAAACTGAATGATCTAAATCCGATAAACTTAATATAAAGAGCTTGTACAGCGTAGAGATCTATTAATAATACTCAATCTGTCCACACACTTAGCGATGCAATTATATTTAAGTATTAGGCGATAAAGTTGACAAACTTGGATGATCGAGTTTCCAAACAATCTCTTCCCGTTGTGTCAACACATGTAGAGGTAATTGTAACTTCTTATATATCATCATTGCTGTGAGTATTTACACAGTCACGCTCTAGAGCCCCTAATCCTGCTGATCTAGGTGTATTCAGTGCAGCTGATTGCGCCAACTTACATGTCATAAAATGTTTAATTATTTTACACGATGCTGTTGTATTTCTTTCAGGGCGCGCAAACCCAGAGTGCATGCTGGGACACCTTCTGCGCATTCTCTTTAAGAATGACGACTTTATGAATGCAGTAAGTGTATCACTGTCTGCTCCTGCGGGGTGTGTGTGTATCTATATGTGTGTAGGGGGCCCTCGTGTGACAGCTGAGGGCATTTGGGATGTAAAACAAACCCCAAAAACTGTATTTTGTGATAAAACGTGTAGCTCCCTCAGATTATTTATTTTCCTTGATTACGATTTCCTTTCCTTGTTATGGGGTCCTCTGTAAGGTCTAAGCGTGGGTTTCTTTGTAGCTAGTGAACGCTTATGTCATGACGAGCCGGGAGCCTCCTCTGAACACAGCGGCTTGTCGCCTATTACTGGACATCATGCCGGGACTGGAGACGGCGGTGGTGTTCCAGGAGAAGGTGAGTCCTCGCCCCCCTCTGACCGTCCTGCCGATATCTGTCCGTCATACCATGGTGGACGAGTCTGCCACCTCTGTGATGTGACGCTGACCTGTCTTTGTTGGCATTAGGAAGGGATTGTGGAAAACCTTTTCAAGTGGGCTCGGGAAGCCGAACAGCCCCTCCGCACCTACGCCATCGGACTGCTTGGAGGCGCTATGGAGAACCAAGACATTGCTGCCAATTATCGCGACGAGAACTCGCAGATGGTAAGATTTGTGACTACAGACTGTAGGACATGGGCGAGATCTGTATATCGTGGGTTTGGGGTATGTCCTGGGCTCATTTCTCTTCAAGATGAAATAAGTGCAAGATAAATAGTCAGATTTTGATATCTTTGAGGTATTTGCTGTGTTGACAAATACGTGGCTCCAGGATTTGGGGCGCTTCCAGGAGAATCGATTTATTTTATTTTCCTCCTGTACTTGCTGTGGTCACTGGGACGTCTCCTGCAGTAAATCTGTGTTCTGTCTGCTGTAGGTCGGCCTTGTTCTGCGCAGGTTGAGGGAGCTTCAGTCTCGAGATGCCTCCTTCAAGCCGGATGCAAAACGTCCAAGTCCGCGTAAACCACTTGGTGAGCCGCTCCTCCCGCTGGATGAAGAGGCCGTGGACATGGACTATGGAGAGAACGCGCATGGCACAAAGTCTAAAGATGAAAACATAGACCTCTCGTTTCAGCCAGCAACCTCCCCCGGATCTGGGGTCCTCGTTAATTCAGATGGCATAGGACCACCACCACCACGGAGAATGAAGATGGACCCCGAAGCCCACCGCAAGGTGAAACAGAAACTTGCCTTCTCTGAGTCGGAGCGAGCACCCAGTGAACTCTCCAACAGCAGCTGGTCAGAGATGTCTGTCTGGGTCATCGGCACCAACTATAGCCTGTCACCTCTGACCCCGGCCATTGAACAAAGACTGATTCTGCAGTACCTCACACCTCTCGGAGAATATCAAGAGGTGAGAAGCACCCCCCACCCCCCCCGTTTGTTAGCGTCAGGGAGTAACACGTGAGCTGCATGTTACCATGTATAGGATGGAGGAATGTTACTAGAGAGAGCTCATATTCTACTCAGATTTCATGTTTCACAATTCATTATTAGGTTTTGTAACATCCCTTTATTGTTTACCATTTTTATTACTATATAGTGTATAATATATTACCCTGGAGGATCTTATAATCTATTGTTGGTGCCCAGGACACGGAGACAAAGTGACTTTTGACGACATTTATACTGTGATCGCTGTTAGACCTATTGGCGGTACTTGGTATACGTTGTGCACATTACGCAGTGAACGGGTACAGACAGGGCACCTGGTCAGAATACAAAGCTGCGATTCTCCCCATCATAGGTCTGTGGTTATAGGTAGCGCATGACGTAGCGCGACACTGATCGCTTCATTCTCATCTTCTCTTTCCAGCTGCTCCCCATTTTCATGCAGTTGGGTTCTCGGGAGCTGATGATGTATTATATTGATCTGAAACGAACAAACGACGTCCTCCTCACATTCGAGGCACTTAAGGTACGTTTGGGTGGGGGGGATCCTTTTTAACACTGGTCTGAAGCTGGTTACCTGGTTCTCTCTGCTCACAGCAGTCTCTCTTCCTGTACAGCATTTAGCGTCTCTTCTCCTCCACAACAAGTTTGCCGCAGAATTTGTTGCCCATGGCGGTGTGCAGAAGCTGCTGGAGATTCCTCGTCCTTCTATGGCAGCCACTGGGGTGTCCATGTGTCTCTACTACTTGTCTTATAACCAGGACGCCATGGAACGGGTGAGTACTCCCATGTGACGTTGACCGTGGTGATGTTTAGCTGAAGTGAATGGGTCCTAGATCTCCGTCTGTCTCTCCCCTCCCAGGTCTGCATGCACCCGTACAAGGTACTGGTGGACGTAGTGAGTTACACCCTCTGGCTCATGGAGTGCTCTCACGCATCCGGCTGCTGCCATGCCACCATGTTCTTCTCTATCTGCTTCTCCTTCCGGGCTGTGCTGGAGCTGTTCGACAGTCAAGACGGTCTGCGGCGACTGGTTAATCTTGTAAGTGGGGCCTGTTGTCTATAGCGAGAGGTGGGAGGAGGAAGCGAGGTCTGTGTCACGCAGACATTGGTACCTAAAGTCTAGATTGTGATGGAGTGGGGGGTACGACCTCTGTCAGTGTTGGTACCTGGGTAGGGTCGGCGTGAGCTGTGGTGGGAGGGGAATAAGATGAGGGATCTTGTATTGGGGAGAGGTCTTATGTAGGGATGAATGATGTTCTCTGATCTGTTCTCCCGCACAGATCAGCACTCTGGAGATCCTGAACTTGGAAGACCAGGGAGCTCTGCTGAGTGATGATGAGATTTTTGCAAGTCGTCAAACAGGGAAACACACGTGCATGGCCCTGCGCCGATACTTCGAAGCGCATCTCGCCCTTAAGGTGGAGCAAGTCAAGCAGTCGCTGCAGCGTACAGAGGGGGGGCTGCCAATTCACCCGCCCCCTCCTTACAAGGTCAGCAACATGTATTTATACTGTATGTTCCTCCTCCATTGTTGTTTTGCCCCCATAGTAAGTATTTGCCCCTAGTGTACTCTAATAATAACTACTTTCCACCAACACACAGATGTAAGGACAGGCATAGTACATATATAATACAGAGGGTGTAGGAAGTCATTAGGAGAACGCTCCTGACACAGTTTCACCAGTAGGATTTGCTGGGGACATTTCCTGACCCAAAATATCCCTGGCTGAAATATTCTCATTTAAGATTTAGGAATTGACCGTTCTGTTGGCCACCTCACTAACTTACAGGTGGAGGCAGTCATTGGGAGGGCTGAGTCTCATGCATCCTATCAGTTTGCTGGGAACCAGTGACAATCGCTGAGGCCTGACTAACGCTCCTGCAACGACTGGTTCGTAGTGAATTGATTTGACAATTGAGTTCTGCCCACAAATGACCGGATTACTTAGAGGCACTTATGTGACATCTCTGTGAAATCAAATGGGTCGTTCCATCATATGCCCACATATAAGCATTGCCCAGAACCAGAACAGTCGCTGCTGTGCTGTAAGACGCTGGTCGGACGTTATGTAGATCTACCTCACATTTGCATAACATTGATATAAACTTATACATATTTCCTATTTACGTTTGATGAAAGTGTGGGAACATAGAAATCCTTGCTGTAGACCTGATCTCTGATGACGTAGTTCCTTTATCAGATGATTATCCATCTAGCTCTCGTATATAACGTGTAGAGTGGATGAGACCGATGGTCTTTATCCGCCATCATCAGGTGTCGTACCAGGAACATGTTCTCCTTCTCTTCTCCCAGGCTTGTACTTACACCCGCGAGCAGATTGTGGAGATGATGGAGTATCTGATAGAGTTTGGTCCATCTCAGCTGTACTGGGAACCTGCAGAAGTTTTCCTGAAACTGTCCTGTGTGCAGCTGCTGCTTCAGCTCATCTCAATCGCCTGCAGCTGGAAGACGTATTATGCAAGGTGAGCGCGGGGGGCGTTCTGTCTGTGTGATGTAATGTACAGGTCCCCCCCTCCCCCCTTATACCTGACCATATAGAGCAGTGTAACTGACCCTCTGGCCACTGGAGGGCGCTCTCTGTGTGATGTAATATACAGGTCCCCCCCTCTCCCCTTATACCTGACCAGATAGAGCAGTGTAACTGACCATCTGGCCACTGGAGGGCGCTCTCTGTGTGATGTAATATACAGGTCAGCAGTATAAGACCCCCGCCCCCTTATACCTGACCATATAGAGCAGTGTAACTGACCATCTGGCCACTGGAGGGCGCTGTCTCTGTGTGATGTAATGTACAGGTCCCCCCCCTCTCCCCTTATACCTGACCATATAGAGCAGTGTAACTGACCCTCTGGCCACTGGAGGGCGCTCTCTCTGTGTGATGTAATATACAGGTCAGCGGTATGAGACCCCCTCCCCCCTTATACCTTACCATATAGAGCAGTGTAACTGACCCTCTGGCCACTGGAGGGCGCTCTCTGTGTGATGTAATATACAGGTCAGCGGTATGAGACCCTCTGGCCACTGGAGGGCGCTCTCTGTGTGATGTAATATACAGGTCAGCGGTATGAGACCCCCGCCCCCTTATATCTGACCATATAGAGCAGTGTAACTGACCATCTGGCCATTGAAGAGCTTCCACTTCCTCCTCCGATAGCGCTGGTACCAGGTGCTGTAGAGCATGTGATGCTTTTCTACCACCGCTTATTTACTCAAATTAGAAGAAAGTGTCTAATCAGCTCTGGCAGATAAACGGACTATAAAACCTAATTCAGGATCTCCCCACGTTACCTGGAGTCGGTTACCGCTGGGTTGTGCCGATGTCTGTAGTGTTTTTATGGAGTTCTATGGCTGAGCTCTGAGCTGTGGAAGCATCGAGTTCTCCGGCTCTATCCGGTTGTATTTGCCATATGTGATGGTTAAATGTCAATAAGAGGTTGTCCGAAGTGGAAATTAATGCAATGTTGTTACTGCTCTTTAGTATGTCTGAGACTTGTGTGCTCGTTGGTGAGCTATCCAGTTCCACAGTGTTTGGTCTTTTTTTTTTTTTTCTTTTTTTTCTCATTTGCCGCGGTAATGATGCTTTCTGTAGATATTGTGGTATGTGATTCCTCTGTCCCCAGATTATACCCCTTTGTGGCTAGTAACAGGTGTGGTTATACTGCAGGAGGCTTTAGCTTTACTGTGTGTAAACAATTCCACCCCAGTGAGTCTCAATCTCTAACTCCACACAGAAATGATACCGTCCGCTATGCCCTGGACGTTCTCGCCATCCTCACCGTGGTGCCAAAGATTCAGCTGCAGCTGTCGGAGTCGGTAGATGTTCTGGACGAGGCAGGTTCCACTGTCTCCACTGTAGGTAAGATTTAATTCCTCCATGTAAGAATGGTTCTTAGTGTATCCCACCACTTACGCTTCATTGTGCGGCCCACAAACTACCTCCTCTTACTGTGTTTCTTTCTCCCCACATTAGGAATGAGCATTGTATTGGGTGTGGCAGAGGGCGAGTTTTTCACCCACGACGCAGAGATCCAGAAGTCGGCCTTGCAGATTATCATCAACTGTGTGTGTGCTCCAGAGTCGCGCATCTCCAGCATCGGCAAGTATGTCTCGGGGACACCTCGTCGTCGACCTCCCATTTCCCACTCTTTCCATCCGCCTGGACGTGGAGGAAGTGGGGAGCCCACCCTGGCCAAGATGTGGAACGTCGTCCAGTCCAACAATGGTATCAAGGTCCTCTTGTCTCTGCTCTCGGTGAAGATGCCCATAACGGATGCTGACCAAATCCGGACTGTGGCCTGCAAGGCACTGGTTGGCCTAGGTCGGAGTACTGCCGTACGGCAGATCATCAGTAAGCTTCCCTTATTCAGCAGTGGTCAGATTCAGCAACTGATGAAGGAGCCGATACTCCAAGATAAGCGCAGCGAGCACGTCCGCTTCTGCAAGTTTGCGGCTGAGCTCATTGAGCGGGTCTCGGGGAAGCCCCTGCTGATGGGCAGTGATGTGTCATTGGCACGATTGCAGAAGGCAGATGTGGTAGCACAGTCTCGTATCACCTTCCCAGAGAAGGAACTGTTGTTGTTAATTCGCAACCATCTTGTGTCAAAGGGGCTTCAGGAAACCGTCACAACCTTGACGAGAGAGGCCGACCTCCCCATGACTGCTGCATCGCACTCCTCCTTCCTGCCAGCAGCCGCCACTCAGCCACCTGCTACCTCTTCACCTGTTTCCCTGCCGCGCACTCCGCGCATCCCTGCACGCTTATCCACCAGCTCCATGTGCCCTCACCCACCAGCCCGAGCTCAGCTGCCTCCCCAGTTATCGTCACCTGCCCCGGTATCCACAGGTTCCCCTCTAATTGGTCGTATCAGCTTTGTGCGAGAGCGCCAGTCACCCTGTAATGGGAAGAGAGGACGTGTTTTGAGGCAGAAGTCGGACCACGGCGCCTATAGCCAGAGTCCGGCATTCAGGAAACAATTGGAGCGCCACGTGCCTTCCCCGCCCACCTTGGACAGTATCATGACGGAATACTTGCGGGAGCAGCATGCTCGCTGTAAGAACCCAGTGGCCATTTGCCCCCCGTTCTCCTTATTTACTCCCCACCAATGCCCAGAGCCCAAGCAACGCAGACAAGCACCAACCAATTGCACTTCACGATTGACCCGCCGCGCTGCCTTCCCCAAATATGGGGGTGCGGATGGGGGATGCTTTGACCGGCACCTCATATTTGGCAGGTGAGATTACAGTGGGAATGTAGCATTTAAGTTATGTTGTATCACATTCAGAGATGTGGCTGTATTTGTGAACTGTCCTCTCTTCCGGTAGGTTCCGTCCGATCTCTGTGTTCCGAGAAGCCAACGAAGATGAAAGCGGGTTTACGTGTTGTGCGTTTTCAGCTCGAGAACGCTTCTTGATGTTGGGAACCTGCACGGGGCAGCTTAAACTGTACAACGTGTTCAGCGGCCAGGAAGAAGCCAGTTACAACTGTCACAACTCGGCCATAACGCACCTTGAGCCGTCCAGAGTAAGGACAAGGTTCCTCCCCAGCCTCTCTGGGAGCGATCTTCTGCCATGACCCAGGGGTGGTCCTGCTATGCCCTTTCTTGTTAGAAACTGAATTCCTCTTCCCAAACCTATTTCTTTTTATGGGGTTTCCTAGTTGTCCTTTGCCTATAACGCTGCTGTCATTGGGGAGACATTAAGTCATCCACCAGTAATTTCTAGAGCCCCTGGTTAGTATGATATACAGGTAGTGAGTATTGGTTCCTGGGTGTCTCTGATCTCTCTCTCGCTCTCCACAGGACGGGTCTCTCCTTCTCACCGCTGCCACGTGGAGCCAGCCGCTCTCCGCCTTATGGGGCATGAAATCTGTCTTTGACATGAAGTGAGTGTGAGTTGAGTAATGAATGTAAATTCCATTTCCATAGTGGCAGCAGATCCCGTCCTCACCCCTCCTCTCCTGTATCCGCAGACATTCGTTCACAGACGATCATTACGTGGAGTTCAGTAAACACTCGCAGGATCGGGTCATCGGCACAAAGGAAGACATCGCTCATGTGGGTATTTATATTGGCACAGAGGCCCCATTAACTTGTAATGTTTGTAACGCGTTTTACATCTAGAGGGCGGAGAGGATGACGCGGAGTCTTGTGTAGTGTAAGAAGGTCGTCCACCCTCAGATAACTTATTGCTTTGTACGTCTCCTGCAGCTTTATCTTCCTATTGTCCTCTGACTATCATCGGGCGGACCCTGGATACGACAGACATGCTGAGCTCTGTACATTGGAGAGAACAGCTCTGTGTCGTCACCCAGTGTAACAGGAAGCCAGGGACATAACTCAGTGTTTAGTATAAGTCGCAGGAGGGCATACAAACCAATAAGGTGAAGATATCTGAAGGTGGACAAACCCCTGTAAGATAGTGATGTGAAAAAGAAATTACACCCTTTCAAATCTGTGCATTTACATAACCAGAGATCATTAACAATCATCTGGTGCTTGCCAAGTCCTAAAATGTGGTAACTAACTCTAAAGCCACGAAGAAGCCTGTGTGAAGAAGTAAGTACGCCCCTGATGTCGGACCAGCGTTAGCAGCTATATCCTGGGTGTATCAGTCTTGCGCGTTGTTTCTGTGATTCTCTCCCAGTGTGTCTTCAGTTCATTCATGGTTGAGGGTGTTTGGTTATGCACAGCCTCTTACAGATATTTGTTATAATATGTAACACTTGTATAATATGTCTACTTGTATCTTACTTGTTACTGAGATTATGGGTAATTTGTGGCCCCTGAAGTGTATCAGGATGCCTACGACCGCCGCTCCAGAGGTGCTACGTTTATATAGAGGGGGGTGACGTGCGCCTGCTTATCATCCGCTGTTCGTACGGAAGCAGTAAGGGGGGCACTTACTTATTCATACATAACTTATTGAATTGATATCTTATGTGGTATTTGTCACAAGATTAGATTTAGGACTTGGTGAGGACTAGATGATTATGTTCTGGTCTGTAAAAGCGGGGATTTAGAATTTTTACGCTTGGCTGTATACGTTCAGCATTTTGTGATGTTCAGACATATTCCAAATTTTAAATATTTGAAGTGAGGTTCTGCTGTTTTTTAGGTACTGTTATGTCAGGGAGGTAGATCTGGCTGGGCATGATGGGACTTGTAGTACAGCAACAGCTGGATGGTCACAAAGCCACTTCTAGATATAATTTTATAGAATATATTAATAAACATGCAGTGTATTAATGATGGTTTCCCTTTGACAGACGGGTGTAGTCACTGTGAGGAGATTGTTGTGCTTGTAGCCGTCTCTCTGATTGTTCAGCGGTCTCTCTACAGATCTATGACATCCAGACCGGGCAGAAGTTGCTGACTTTGTATAACCCGGATTTGGCCAATAACTACAAGCGTAACTGCGCCACTTTCAACCCCACGGATGACCTGGTGCTAAACGACGGGGTCCTGTGGGACGTGCGCTCTGCTCAAGCAATTCACAAGTTTGACAAGTTCAACATGAACATCAGTGGGGTGTTTCATCCAAACAGCCTGGAGGTCATCGTCAATACGGAGATTGTATCCTGTACCCAGTGGTTGTAGAACTAGCGGGGGGAGGGCAGGTGACAGACGTCTCTGAAAAGGATTTGTTATGAAACTGAAATTAACTTTTATCATTTTATTTTCTTTAACGTTACAGTTTCCATAGGTCACATTTAGTCTTTGTTTTTCTTGCTCTCCCATTACCTCGGATCTGGTACTGTTGGCATTGAGGACGGAGGGGGGATAAACGTCTGCTGTCATTAGTTCACACAGCAGCTTCCAGAATCTACAATGGACCCCGCCATGTGTATGGGAGCAGTGCAGGGCATCCAGGCACATATGGGAGGTCTCATGTGTGGCCCCCAGCACCTCTAAAGGGGGACACATTATACGTTTTGTTTGCTTTAGCAATATTACATACATTACATTGTCCAACTTACTGGTCCCGCCCCCTACAGCCGCTGTGTCTCCGGTCTCGGAGGGGGTATAATATTCTGGGAGTCCCGGTAACACTGATATTTCCAGTTAATCTGAGTATTATATATTTCTGTGTAATGGGCGATACAGTATCGGTGCTATTTCCTTAACCATCCTCTTAGTGGGACCTACGTACCTTCCACCTCCTTCACACAGTGCCGGCTCTGGACCAGTGCCGTTTGGTCTTCAATAACACGGGAACGGTGATGTACGGAGGTAAGACGTCCTGTATATATATATTGCTCTTCCTCCTATTGGCTGGAGCCCGATGTGTTACACTCTCATCATTCCCCCCCAGCCATGCTGCAGGCGGACGATGAAGACGACCTGCTGGAGGAGAGGATGAAGAGCCCCTTCGGCTCCTCTTTCCGCACGTTTAACGCCACGGATTACAAGCCTATTGGTGAGTTAGTAACGCACAATAGAAAATGGGACATCCCCATGACGGGTGTATGGAAGCCGCCCCATATTTCTCTTAATGTGTGAAAAATCCCCTGGAAAATAGAGGCGCTCCAACCGGCGGTCTGGAGAACATAACGGAGGGGATTGTGTTTTATGTACCAAATACTATTACCTTAATATCACTATATAGTATTGTAATACTATATTATTACTGTATAGTACTGTAATATATTATTCCTGTATGATAACGTAATACTATATTGTTACGTTATTACTGTATAGTACTATGATGCTATATTCTTATGCTGCATTGTGTCGTCTTTTCAGCTACGATCGATGTGAAGAGGAATATTTTTGACCTTTGCACAGACACGAAAGACTGTTACCTGGCGGTGATTGAGGTGAGGGGACCTCTGTGCATCATGGTGTCTGCTGTGTAACATCCAATTATAAACTCTCTTTCATAGTTGTAATTGTTCGTAGTTTATGGTGCCTGTCTTTGTGTTATATTACACAGTAACGTTTAATGTCTTTGTGTTATATTACACAGTAACGTTTAATGTCTTTGTGTTATATTACACAGTAACGTTTAATGTCTTTGTGTTATATTACACTGTAACATTTAATGTCTTTGTGTTATATTACACAGTAACGTTTAATGTCTTCGCTCCCAGAACCAAGGCACAATGGATGCTCTGAACATGGACACTGTTTGCCGCCTGTACGAGGTAGGGAGGCAGCGCCTGGCGGAGGATGAGGATGAAGAGGAAGAACAGGTGAGCTGACAGTACGAGGACATTATGACTGGGGGCTCGCTGGCGTCCTAGGTTTCTAACTTCCACTTTTCTGTGTTCAGGAAGAGGAAGAACAGGAAGATGAAGATGACGACGATGATGACGACTCTGATGACCTTGGCCCCTTGCTGGATGGTGACTTAGAGGAAGAGGCGGGCGAGCAGGCGGGTGAGGATGGAGAGAACGACTTCTCCCCCTCGGATGATGAAGAACTGGCCAACTTGCTGGAAGATGACGAAGATGATGTTGATGATGGCGATGAGGAAGGCCATGATGAAGACTCAGACATTGACCCCGAGGTGGAGCTGATATTGGGTGATAGTAAGTAATGAGTTAATGTAGACTGAGCCTCACACACCGTACATCATCGCGGGATCTCCTTCCACTGACTGCGTCTTGTATCTATGGTCCGCGGACCTTCCCGTTAGATGTGGCATGTTAGTTACACATGTGTGACCATAGAGGTATCCGCTTCCTCTCAATGGAGCTGGAGGGTGGAAGTAGTCGGTGGTAAACCCATGTAACAAGCGTTCAGAGTGGTCTCCATGTGACCGCTGAGTTGGGGGGGAGCAGTTACAGAAATCATTGTTATTATACAACCTGTACTAAATCTGCCAAATTCTCTGTACAGATACCCTGAGAGATGCCCACCGGGCTCATCGAGTGCTAATTAGAAATAAATTAGTGTAAGTACAGAACTGCTGCTTGAACCGATGGTAACCAATCAGATCTCATTAGTCTGAATGCACTGCTGGTTGCTATGGGTTACAGTACATTGTTACTGTTTGCACCAGTTTACTCACTCAGCCTTCCAGTAGCCAGTCAGATCATTTGTGAATACAAAGCCTATTATTACTGAGCAATATACCTGGAGTAAGTTCTGTATTCATGTTCTCGGTCCCATACCATTGCAGAAAGCTGCCTGCGGTTATGCCTACAGTGACATCACTGAGAATGCAGCCTATCCAGTCACTAGGAACCAGTGACATCACTGAGAATGCAGCCTATCCAGTCACTAGGAACCAGTGACATCACTGAGAGCGCAGCCTATCCAGTCACTAGGAACCAGTGACATCACTGAGAGTGCAGCCTATCCAGTCACTAGGAACCAGTGACCTCACTGAGAGTGCAGCCTATCCAGTCACAAGGAACCATTGAAATCACTGAGTGCAGCCTATCCAGTCACTAGGAACCAGTGACATCACTGAGAGTGCAGCCTATCCAGTCACTAGGAACCAGTGACATCACTGAGAGTGCAGCCTATCCAGTCACTAGGAACCAGTGACATCACTGAGAGTGCAGCCTATCCAGTCAGTAGGAACCAGTGACATCACTGAGAGTGCAGCCTATCCAGTCAGTAGGAACCAGTGACATCACTGAGAGTGCAGCCTATCCAGTCACTAGGAACCAGTGACATCACTGAGAGTGCAGCCTATCCAGTCACTAGGAACCAGTGACCTCACTGAGAGTGCAGCCTATCCAGTCACAAGGAACCATTGAAATCACTGAGAGTGCAGCCTATCCAGTCACTAGGAACCAGTGACATCACTGAGAGTGCAGCCTATCCAGTCAGTAGGAACCAGTGACATCACTGAGAGTGCAGCCTATCCAGTCAGTAGGAACCAGTGACATCACTGAGAGTGCAGCCTATCCAGTCAGTAGGAACCAGTGACATCACTGAGAGTGCAGCCTATCCAGTCAGTAGGAACCAGTGACATTACTGAGAGTGCAGCCTATCCAGTCACTAGGAACCAGTGACATCACTGAGAGTGCAGCCTATCCAGTCACTAGGAACCAGTGACATCACTGAGAGCGCAGCCTATCCATTTACTAGGAACCAGTGACATCACTGAGAGCGCAGCCTATCCAGTCACTAGGAACCAGTGACATCACTGAGAGTGCGGCCTATCCAGTCACTAGGAACCAGTGACATCACTGTGGGATGAGGCACAAAGTGAATTGATTGGCTGCATTCTCATGACTGGGCCTAGCCCACAGATTAGCTATTACTACTGTGTAAGTATTTATGTTGATAATTGTAGCAATGATCTTCTTGTTTTTTTTCTCCAACAGCCGACAGTTCAGACAACTCGGACCTGGAAGATGACATTATTCTAGCGTTGAATGAATGAAGATTTGGGGTTATTCAGTGTTTCTCCACCAGCACGGACTGTTCTGTGAAGCAGGTGCTAGGATGGAGCAGTGTATTAACTAACTGTGGGGTCTGTACCTCAAATAAACACATTCTCCCTATTGTCAGCGCGGCTTTCACCCCTCTGTACCCACAAACTCCAAGATGGACATTTTTCTTTTGTAAAACAACAGAGCTCTTAAAAAAATAAATAAAAAATAGTTTTATATAAAACAAAAAAATAATAACCAAAAATATACAATGCCGGGCAGTGTCCTCTCCTCCCCAGGGGGCAAAAAATAATTGTGTTAATTTTCCTTTTTAACGTGACTCGTTTTCAATTTTTTGCAGAGATTTATTTAAAAAGGGAGGAGGGGGATTTTTTTTTCTTAACTTTGAGCAACAAAGTATTTTTATGACAAAATTGTAATATATTCCATAGGAAATGTGTATTTTTGTTCCTTTTAAAATGTGTGTATTTGTTTTTTTTGAAAGAGTTAGAACTGAAAGGACAATTTGAGTGTGATGATATTGACTAGGGTTCAGTGTGTTTAATGTTAGAAATCATTTTAACAATCCTCCTGCGTCCTCTCTGGTTCTACATCCATGAAATATCACAGAAAACGTCATGTTTCCCCTGTGATGCATTGGGGTGGAGGGGTTTTGGGTGAGTGAATTTGAATCCCACCCTATAATAAGTTTGTATCGCATTTCCCTCATCTCTCACCCCTTTTCTAAATAACATTTCTTAGCCAATACTCAGACTTTTTTGTTTTACTTTTTTTGTTCCCTGTGAATCACAAATCAGAAAACATTTCGTTTCTGTAAAGTGTATTTATTTAAAAAATAAAATGAAATGGTCGCTGTGTCTGTGTCCTCTCTGATATTCGGGAAGGTGACCCCTCTGCGCCCTCCTGGTTTACAGAAGTTACTGTGATTTGGGGGAATAGAACTTTATAGTTTCTTGTTTTGTACAGAATAAATTCTATGATTTATCAGCCTGTCCGGCAGTCGCTAATAGTACATGGGGCACATTTATGGGGAAGGTGGTAGTGAGCAATAAATGCCGTCTTTAGTAAATGAAACATCTGCTTCCTATGGGTTACACCACCTGTTTCTTTTGCACTTGTTTTCATAAATGTCCCCAATTGTGTACAGCAGAATCAGTGATCAGAAGGCAGCTGCATTGTGTATAAAGTATTAGATAATAAAATCATATATAGTGCATTTCTTACATTATTGATACAGTTCAACAATAACATGTTTTAAGACACCAAAATACATCTGTTGATTTTGTTTTAGAAACTTCCTAAAAATCACGATCAGCGATAGAACAATGTCGGGTGAATGTAGCAGTGTGTACGCACTCACCACCAGCAGCGTAGGCAGATATCTGTACAGTGTGTAGAGTCCCGACCTCTTCAGCAGATGGTTATGAGAGATGAAGATCACAGATCTGACTGTAAATCCTGTAGGTGTGTACACAGGAATCGGATGGTCATCCAGACTTTCAGTCGTTGGTGAAATCGGTACAGAAATCACATGAAGTAGATTACATAGGTGTGTTCCCAGCTTAAGACAACACATATGGGGACAGAAATCATTATTGAGGTTCAGCATTTTCTGTGTCGGTGATCATGTCCTTCATCTCTCCTGTCCCCCAACCAGATGTGTGACCGGCTGTATAATGGTTCTGGGGCCTATTTGACACTGATTTTTCTGCATGGTTTAGGCATTTTAAAGTATCGTCTGTATCTAACAAAAGCCCAATGCAGGAAGTAGTATAGATCTCTCCTGCAGATTAAACCACAGTCCCCATAATCTTCTGTTTGGGCCAATTTAAAAGGCTTTTCAGAGCTTGAGCCTGATGGCAACAGCTGTTCTACCCTATGGGGAGGAGGCATTTGCGGGTGAGCGATCTTAGGATCCGTATCCGCAGCCATTCTGATCTCCCTGCTGTGAATTATTGCAAAATGCCTTTCACATGTACGAGCCAGGGTGCCATTGTAATGAGAGAATTGACCCCACAGGAAGTTGTTCATGTGTTTCCTCAACCAATGGTAGTTTGATACTCAGTGAACATTATACACAATATTGAATATCATTTTATAGATGTTTAAGGTTTATTAATAAATGTATTCATTTTATTGTATTTATCTATGTTGGTGAATGTTGGATTACTTTCAGCTTTTACCCTTTATTCTTTCTTTGCCTGTCTATCTAGGGTGCTTACTTCCCGGGGTTGAGCAGTCCATTAATTTGATTATTTGTGTTTCTAAATGCTTCTAAATTGGTTTTTATGAGATATAGTTTTGAGGATAAGAATGGACTGATATTATTGGACACATAATGCGCCATCACGGAGGGGTGTGTGTGTTTTTGTATATAATGTAATTTGCTTCACTTGTCAGTGGTTTTAATGTTGTGGCTGATCGATGTATAACTACATTAGATAAATCTTACAGGAAAGATGAAAAATGGTTACTGTGCCTTTAATAAACAGTCTCCTGTGTTACCTAGGACAGAGCTCCGTCAGTCACATCTTTGGTGTTTTTTTTGTGTTTGAAATCATGCAAAAGAGCCAAGGTTAATGGAAATAAATTTGGCTACAAGAAGAAATGATACATTAGACACTTTCTGCACATCCAGTGATGTAATGCTCGGAGAGAGTCCCAGATTCCCGGCTATAGCGCACGCCGGCAGCTTCTGCGGCTCGAGATAGTCGTCACTGCAGGAAATTTGTCTAAAACACGAGTGTGATAGAAACTTGAAGATAGTTTCACCTTTCTGGTTGCTGCGACTCGATGTGCGACTGAGTAATCATGTACCAAATGTAGGTCCTGGTTATAATCATGATCTGATCACTGTGAGATACAGGTCCAAACAAGAACCAGTTGATCTGCGCTCAAGGTTTTCTCAATTTTGATGTAGATTCTTTCTGGGAGCTGCTCCAGTACAGATTCCCAAACCTCTAAACTCGAATAGGTGAAAGAAAATTCCTCAAGTGCTGCATCCACTTAGAATGAGTGAGAAATGTAGATTTAATTGTAATGTTTTGATCTATACGATGGTACAGACAGGGTGTGGCAGTGAAGTGTATCTAGTATTCTGACTATGATGGTATGTTGTATACAGAAGAAATGGGCATTTGAAATACAGAAATTCACTTCAATAAAATAATTTGATTGACTTTCTGTTGATCTAAGTAATTGCAAATCCTAATACAGACCTCCTGGCCGGTCAGCTCAGGGCTGGATATCATGAGGAATAGAACGGCCACAATATGGCCAAAGCTCATGGAAAAAATGTAAATAAAAAAAATAAGTCACAAAATACAGAAATACAACAATTCCTATAGTAGGTTGTGATGAGCAGTGATGGTAATGTACATAGACTTAGTTACTGCCCCTATCAGTATCTGCATGGACTTATGAGACTTAAAACATCTAGAGGGGAAGTCTCACTCTATGAGTAACTTACCCTTGTTGTGGTTGATGGTTGCTGGGGAATCCCCGGGCTGGTAGCTCCTTACTTGTGGCAGGATGAGGTCTAGGAGTTGCTCCCTTTAGGTGTAGTACCCAGAGGGGTGTCCGATCCTCTGTGGGTCCCGTCCACTGCTGGTCGATCGATGTGCAGGACCTTGGTGGAAGCCGATCCGGAGTTCCAATGCTGCTGGGCAGTGCCCATGTGTACTGAATGGTCACGTTTGTAAACAAAGCTGAGTGTCGTTTTTCAGGCTGTTATGTGATAATTTGGTCAAAAGTGTTACAGATATTAAAGATAAAATCAAACGTGTTTCGTCTCTCAAGATTTTTTTTTATCAGACTAATAGGGAGATAAGTAAGGGGTGTTGGATTGCTCCCAATCAATGAATTAGGCACACATGCAATCCTGATCACAAGCTACTACCTACACCTATTTAAAGAGGTCCTTGGAACGTTCCCTCTCCAAAATTCCTGAGGAAGTCACCTTGAGTGATGAAACGCGTTGGTTTTATCATCATGAACATCCCACAGAGGATTAGGAACCCCCGGGTACACCTGCAGGGAGCAACCCCTAGACTCTATCCGAACACGGCAAAGTAAGGCGCTACTATACCAGGAGCTCCCCGGGAACCATCAACTACAATAGGAGTAAGTTAGGCACTAATAGTATTACCGTTAATACGGTCATTTTAACCCGGATTTCTGCTCCTGGCCCCCTGAGCAGTGAGCAACAGCGTTACCGTACGAAGTCTCACACAGGACAAGCTCACAAGCAGGATTGTATTGACTTTCCTCAATTTTTTCCACATAGACAGTTAGGGCCCTTAGGGCCTAAGGAGAGCAAAGCATAAAAAAGGAGTAACTGTAAATGGACAAAACCATGTTGCATTGGAGGGGGTGGGGGGGGAGAGATTTAAAATGTGGGGACAAATTTATAGTTGGGGTAGGGCAGGTCCTGGGTCAACTTTAAATTTCAGTGTAAAAATAAAGCTATCAAGTATTTGTGCTAGATGAAAACAGTCAGTATTTAACGTATGTTCAAAATAAATGAATTTGCACCCTGTGTCTTGTAACATGGTTTGTCCCAGAGAACATTTACTCCTTTTTTTTTTTGCCTCAGGCCCTTAGTGGGGCAGAAACTAATACTATGTTCATTACCATCACTGTCATCACCTACTATAGGGATTGTTGTATTTCCATGTTTTAGACTTTATTTTGTCTTTATTTTGAGCTTTGGCCATTTAAAATGTGGGGACAGATTTATACAGAAATCAGTCATTAAAAACATTGAATTGTGCAGACTCTATAATGTGACAATGTCTGTACCCAGCAATGGCCACTCAGACAATAACAGATATACAGCATAATATCCCACATCTTATAACCGTACAGCTCCCTATTCATATGGATATTTCTACATGGAAGGTGCTTTGTCATGTAATATTGTAGTGTTCCCTCTGGTCTGTGATGGTAACATGATGGAAGGAATTTACTGTGGTTTGTGCAGAGAATACATCAGTGGTGTTAGGGGGGGTTCAGACACTACTAGAATGTTCCTCTGAATGATGCACTCAGGATCAGTGAAACTGGACCAACTGCCCTGTGGCACCTGCTGATGGCGATTATCACCCCTCCCAGAACCCATTTCTCAGCCCCACTAGTGACAGAACACCGGGCAATGTCTATACTGATCTACATATAATCACCGGATTACGTACAGGCAGCTTTTACCGGACTTCATCGATTTTGGATTAAAAATCTTTCTAGATCTATAACATTGAACTATGTATTTACTTGGAATATACATGAATTTGTAAACTAAATGGGCTTTATGATAACATCTATAAATGGTATCTTCTTCCTCAACAAGTAATCAGCTTAATTCCTTCCCGAAGATGAAGTTTCTACGCTCTTCTTAGCATCCTACTCTACCTCCTGTCCTCTTGATCCTATTCCCTCACAATTCGGTAGATCGGTGTCTCCTGTGCTCATTCCACCTCTAACTAAAGTTTATGATATCTCTCTCTCTACTGGTGTTTCCTTCATTATACAAGCACACACTGATTACTCCTATTCCGAGAAAAAGTAAATTCTGACCCAAACTCTCTCTCAAATTACCGCCCCATCTCTCAGCTCCCATGCCCCTCCAAGCTTCTTGTGAGACCTGCCTACACTCGCCTCACACACTTTCTTACAGCAAACCTACTTGATTCTCTTCAGTCAGGCTTTCGCTCTCAACATTCCAGAGACTGCGCTGACCAAGGTTGTCAATGATCTGATGACAGCGAAAACTAAATGCCATTACTCTCCTAATTCTCCTGGATCTCTCTGCTGCATTTGACAGTGTTGACCACTCTCTCCTCATACAGACGCTACAATCCCTAGGTCTTGTAAGCACTGTCCTATCCTGGTTCTCATCCTACCTATCTAATCGCTCTTTCAGTGTTAATTTCTCTGGATCCACCTCTACTCCGCTTCCTTTATCAGAGTACCACAAGGCTCAGCCAACTCAAACTCAATGTTTTAAAAAAGAGTTTATAATATTCCCACACATCAACAGAAGTTACCTACCTGACATTTCTATTGACAACATGACTATAAATCCCACCCTGCAAGCTCGCTGCCTAGGTGTAATCCTTGACTCACAACTATCCTTTGTTCCCCTCATCGACTCTATATTTACATCATGCTGCATACATCTAAAAAACATTTCCAGAATACGTACATATCTCACTGCAAAAACTTTAATTCTTGCACTTATCTCCTGCATAGACTATTGTAATTCCCTCCTTACCGGTCTTCCCTAAATCAGACTCACCTCTACAATCTATTTTGCACACAGCGGCTATATCGATTTTCCTTGCATATCATTCTTCCTCTGCTGAACCACTCTGTCAGTCTCTACATCGGTTGTCTGTTTTACGGAATCCAACAAAATACTTTTACTAACATACGAGGCCATCAACAAAAGTGCACCAACATACATCTCCTCACTTGTCTGAAAATATCTCCCAACTCGACACGTACGTTCTGCGTCTCTCTTCCACTCATCACATTCTCCCATTCCCTGTTAGAGAACTTTTTTCCGGCTGCACTCACTTTGTTGAATATTCCCTCCCTTGCACAATAAGACTTTACTCTTGTCTTCAAGCATTCCCTGAAAATCCACCTCTTCAGGCAAGCTTATAATATTCCTCAACCTCGATTACCCTATTACCACCCTTTACACAAGACAACAAACCTCTGAGCAGCATTGGTGTGACTGGATCATATAGTCACTAAGCACTTTTTTTTAACTTTGCAAGCTGTCTGGATCAATATGCTATATATATCATATATCAAACACTTATTGTCCCATAGATTGTAAGCAGAGCCCTCATACCTCTCTGTCTGTATTACCCAGTATTGTTTTCAATTGTAAAGTGCTACGGAACTTGCTTGTGCTACGTAAATGTAGATGATGAGGATCATTAAGGGACTGTGAATTAGTACTTTAAATATCCAAAATGTATAAAGAACATCAGATGGATGGCTGAGGACCAATCTCTTTTACTTCATCATTTTTATATTGTATTGGAGTCTTTATTCTATACATAGGTTTTCCTGCTTCTTACAGATAAGTGGTGCTGAGAAGTTGATCTTTAGGTACAAACTATTTAACTAAAGCTGGCTAGCACACCCCTCTGTCTGCCATTTTGAATCATAGGCTTGATTCCTGTAAACTTTTGGAAGTATATTTACTAAACTGCAGGTTTGAAAAAGTGGAGATGTTGCCTATAGCAACCAATCACATTCTAGATATTTAGTACATTCTACAAAATGACAGCTAGAATCTGATTAGTTGCTATAGGCAACATCTCCACTTTTTCAAACCCGCAGTTTAGTAAACATACCTCTTGGACTCACCTGAATATTTATAATAATGATATGAACAATTGTTAACATCCAGCACAATATAATGGAATTGAACGATATTAAACTCAAGGACAGTACAAGGTTCTGTCTACGATTTTACCGGCCATTTATTTAACGCATGTGTACAAGGCCAGAGGGCTTCAAATTATTGCCATAGAACTTTTAAAGGTTATTCTCTATGTTATCTAACCATCTAAGATGAGTTTTCTATGAAAAACTGGGTTTATTTAAACATTATTGCCATTTTAGACCACTAACGAGCCTTTTGACAGCTGACTAGTGCTGGTATAAACGTGTCCATCTACTTAGCATTACCCAAATTTCCTCTGCTAGACACAGACTCTGCAATAACCAACATGCAAATAACTGGTTTGTTTCCATACCAGTATGTCTACGCTTCTAAAACAACCTGTCAATACAAAAGGCAGCTAATTGCTGTAATTGTAATTAGTCTTGTGACTCTACCCTGATTCATGCCTCACATACAATGAATAAACATGACTGCAGGCGTATAGGACAAACCAGAGAGAACCATTTTAATAGACTTCTTCGGTGTCTTTTAGGACAAGGTGGAGCAGATACGATACATAGGAATAAGTGCGAACTGTAAGCTTGTAGACCAGATTGGGCTCTTCAAACACTACAAGTGTCACAGGATACAGAGAGCTACACCGGAACCTGAGTGTACACAACATGATGCTGCAATCAGATTCTTAATATCTTTTTTTTTTCTGGTGAAAATAAAATCAAACGTATAGCACCTTTTTCATAACGGACCAGAATTTGGATCTGGACTAATGCCTTTAAAAACAAACTGTGTTCCGTACAGAAGAGGTAGAAGTACAGGTGACATGCTGCATTGAGGGAGATAACATTACAGCTATAGGAACAGATTGTTTCTCTGATAATTAAGGTTAGAAAACGATGTACGTTGTCATCAATAATCCCTATACTGCTGCATCTCACCAGCACTTCCACCTGCACTCCATACGGACAGTACATTGTAAACGGTGATTGCACAATAACATAACGATAGACACAATCTTACACAGGGTAAATCACCGAGCGCTCTGTAGAACCACAATCAGTAAATCAGTCTGTCTCACATACACTTTATTCCAACGTGGTTTATTGACATTTTCTCTATACAATCTGGAAGAATGCTGCTGAATATTGTAACTAATGTCTCGGGGAACTGGCACCTAGTGACTCACTCGCGTTCTATGCCACAAACATTGCGGGAGAAATTCCTTCATTTGCATACACAGGTTTACGGTGAGAACATCACATGTAGCAAAAGAAAAGTAATAGATCAGTAAGATAGTAGTTTAGAGCAACCTTTGCCTGTCCAGTTGGCAGAACATGCTGGGACTTTTAGTTCCCCAGCAGCTGGAGAGCCCCAGTTTGCCCAATGACCGTGCAGGACGTTAACACATTTACGTGAAGATAATAGCATCTCCTCTCCTGTGACCCAAGGGTGAGGCCAAACGGGTGATTTTAGGACGTCGATGATTTCTGACCAGGAAACGGCTGCGGCGCTGAAGATATGCGCAGTTGGGGTAACATGGGTAAATGGAAAACGTCTATGGTGTTATGGAACAGACAGTGATTGCTCTGCTAAGAGCGTATCTATGCTTTATACAGCCGCAGTTTCCTGGTCAGAAGCCCCAACGCTCTGCGATGCCGTTGTGACCGCCCTTAGGCTAAAGATGACAGCAGACGTGTATAACTGAGGAGAACACACATGAAACTCATTTATTCTGGGAAATTCAGCTATTAGGAGCTGGCCAGCAGTCCACATCCAAACTGACCAGGGAAGAGCACTTTGGCTCTCATGTGACCGACTGAGCAGCCAGTGGGCAGAAGGCTGCAGAGATATTGGTTCATGGGACGGACAGTCTTTGACACTCCGGCTGCTCAACTACAACTTACATAAAGCAAAGCCAGGAAGGCTGGTCCGGGAAACATGAGAGTTGCTGTTCAGCAACATCAAAGTGGCAAAGACTGTCTACAGCAGGGTAGATAACGGCCATTTCAGTCCTCAGGCCAGCAAACCACATCTTGCTTAAGGGGGATGGACGCTTCCAAACAACAACGCATCTACCCTCACTAGTTAGGGGGTCACCGGTGAAATCAGGGGAGGACTCAAGCCATGGGAGAACGTTGAAGGCTGTGTTGGAAGAGGTGTGTATTGAATGTGGCACCTGATTGGTTGAACAGCCAGAATAACGATCCAGTCAGGAGTCGCATTCAATGTACATCTCATCCAAAAAAAAAACCTTTAAATTGAATTCCTGTATAACCCATGGGTTGAGCCCTCCGGCATTTAACACACAACAAAACAGTGGGGTTAATGCAGAAGAGCGACCAGATGAATGGTACAAGCTGAGGGGAGAGGACGAACACCACAGAGCAGGTGATGGATAACGAAGAGCTGCTCTCACATTGCGCTACATACTGATCATTCAACCCTAAAGACACACGAGGGCCCTGTCCTGCGCAGAAATCCCTGACAACAGCTTAGAGAACCATAATTGGCCACAGAATTGTTAATAAATAAGTAAAATTCCTCTAGAGGGACAACGCCTCGGTCGGGTACAAAATGATAACTGTCCACACAACCTCTGAAAGGAGACGAGACGTAGAAACATGATCAGGGGAGCACGTCTTTCACATACCTCCATCGCGGGTGGGGGGCATTCACACAACCCCCGGAAACTGACCACTGGGTAAAACCTTAATTTTTCTACTTTGTAAATCTGTATAAAAGTTATTTTGGATATGCAATTTTCTACGAATGAATGATATGAATCCCCTGTACAGTTCCCATATTTGGTATATGTCATTCATCTAGAACAGCCAAGTGTCTGATCAGCCTCTGCATATTACTACATACACGTATGGCTTCTGAGTCTTTCATAGGCTACTGTATTATATTTCTTAATTCATATGTTCTGAGCTCAGTTGATATTTTGTTTTTAGAGAGTTTGTGCCCATATTCTGCACACAAGTGTGTAGTCGTTACATATGTAAATAAAATGTCAAACATAGACCGAATTAAAACTACACACAGGTAACTATATAAAACATAGACACACGTGTGTATAGCAGACAGACCACACATGGGTTGAAACAAATATAACCTGTCATGTCTAAGGATATATGAAAATAACCCTCCAGAAGGTAGAAGTTACATTGCGGGGCAGATACATAGATAACATGTACACACTTGGAAAGGTGTAAATATAGCCACAGAAAAGCCTACAGTGTTTTATGTGTGATCCTCTAGCAGTGACAGGGTTAATGATGTTTTATCTACAGATAATAAGGGACAGATAGTCTCACTGCACATCATAATTTGTTAATTGTCAGGGTGTGGCGTACTGAGAACTTCATTAAGAGATAACGAGCAGGCTCTGATCCTTGGGGGCTTCTTCTGGTTATAAACAATGAGACTGTAAAGCAACTAATGATACCTCAGGGCCTAGACACCATCCCCTATTCCCACACACATCCAGCATAGACACACAGTGACAGTACGCATTGCACTAGAGTCACATATACATAAGGCACTCACTGGGTCCGCCCACTACAGAGGGATCCAGAACCACACAAGCACACAAAACTAAAAAACAGCGCTAGCCCCCTCCCCATCTGTGACCAAAGAAAACATTACGCTATCCCACCACCGCCCATCCAAAGACACAAAGCAAACTTGTTAGGGGGTTCTATGAGGAGCTTGGGAGCAGAACACAGCAGACAAGGTGAAGAGAATAAAAACAAAAAAATATACATATAATCTGTCCAGCAGCATGACTGGGAGAATTCAGTTCTATTCAGACATATAAAAGAGGACCTGATCTGTCACTCTGTTACTAGAGTGATTGCTGAGGAATAACTGGGACAAGACTCCCTACTGTAACCAGCTCTGCCTATTACGTAGCAATGTATCACAGGGGTGCAGTTACTTGTTGCTGTGCCATCTTTAAGCCCTTGAATGCGGAAGGAGCCTGAACTGCATCATTTAAATGCAAAACAGACACCTTCAGTATTTAAAGGGTAAATGCTAACCACACATTTCAGTCACAAATTCAGCCCTGAAAACCATAACAGAGACAGGACAGAGTGGACATTAGCCGGTCTGAGGAGGCCCTCGCGGCCACAGTAACTCTTGGTTCAGGCGCTGTCTTTCACCAGCACAATAATCATGTTCTCCTCTAGTTTGCCTACAGTGCGTTGGGCAGTCTGCTGGTACAATTGGTGGAAGTCACATGGTGGGAAAGCGTACAGCATGCCGCTGGGGTCCCTGCTCTTTCCGCTCCCTCCCACTGGCAGGCTAATAACACCGGCCGCCTGCTTCTGCTTCAGATATGAGACCAGGTTCCTGAGCAGGCGGCGCTGTAAGCCGGGCTCCCCGGGGATTGCCCCTTCGTTCTGTGGAGCCTGACTGGCAACAAGTACGGCATGGCCTCCAGTAGTTCCTTGCCTCACGCGGCGGGTGACCTCCTCTAGCTTGGGCTGATCAAGCCTGAGACGCTGAGCAATTTTGAGCTGTGCCAAACTACCCCCACTGGATGCTGTGCGGTCCCTAAGGAGGGCACTGGGCACATCACGGTCCCCCTCCAAGAAGTGTAGATAGGTAGGAAAACAGCTGTTCTTTAGTACCAGGTGGCCACACCAGAGGGGCGGCAGCGTCCGTCCTTTCTCTACCCCTGGAGATTGTCTTTCTGCAGGGGGCTCAGGTGGCCTTGGATGATGGTTCCTCCTGGGCTGGGGTGGTTCAGGGGTTGGGGGACGGGGCTTGTCCTGTGGTGGGGGGCGATGGTTGTGTGGTGGGGATGGTGGGGTGCTTGGCTCTCTCTCTGAGGGTTCCCTCCTAGGACGATCTGGACTCCTTTCCACTCTACTCCTCCCTCTATCTCCAGACAAACTGCGTCGTCTCCGTCTCTCTTCCCTGGGCTTAGAGCTGCTCCCACCCCCTCGGTCCCCACTCCTGCTCCGTGCACCTTGTACAGCAGTTCTCCGCTCAGAGTTTACCCATCCTGCCTCCACAAAAGGCCTCTCACGATCAGAATACAGAAGGTGCGGAGGAGTCCTATCTCTCACTCTCAGATCTGGCTCCAGTGCTGCCCGATGCCGGCTATAAGCCTCAGATTGTAGCAGTTCATAGGGCAGAGGAAGTGGGTATGGAGTGGGCTGAACGGGGGCGTATCTGGATGCTGCTGCTGCGGCTTCCTCTGGGGTCACTTTTGCAAAATCCACTCGAAGCCTGCGGTCCCCGAGAGGAAAGCCGCGCATCTGTGTACAAGCGGCCTGAGCAGCGTCCAAGCTTTCATACTGAATATAGGCAAAGCTGTCACCTTTCACATAGTCCACCGTACGGATACTCCCAAAGCGGTCAAACTCTCGGGCCAGGGCCGCCAGCGATGTGTTAGGGCCCAGACCTCCGACCCAGAGGCGGGTGCTGGGGTTGGCCTTCCCGTAGCCGATCTTCATGGCGTTACGCCCCAGCAGGCGGCCGCTCATGGCCAGCTTGGCCCGATGCGCCATGTCCAGGTTCTGAAACTTGAGGAAGGCGTAGGCGGCCCCTTGGCCCCTGGCCGGACGCTTGATCACAACCTCCTCGATGGGGCCGTACTTGTCGAACGCCCTGCGGAGGTCCAGTTCTGTCACCGTGTGGTCCAGGTTCCCGATGAACAGGTTGCGGGTGGCCCTGTGGTCATCCTCAGGGGCCAGCTGCTCGTCGGTGTCGGCCGTGCTGCCCAGGCTGTAGTTGTTGCCACGGGCCCGGTCCTCGTACAGGTTGTAGTAGGCCTCGGCCGAGGCTGGGGGCAGCAGCAGGTGACGGGGGGAGGTGGAGCGGGGATAGGCCGGCAGGGTACTGAGGGGCACGGGGTCTGGCCTGCGGGCCGGCTGCTGAGTGAAAACGGGCTCCACACGCAGGGGTCGGTCATACAGCAGAGGCCGCAGCTTGGCGTGTCGGGCTTGTCGGGCCTCGGCCGGGCGCCGGAAGTTGATGTAAGCCACCCGGCCCAGCTCCGGGGTGTGGGACAGTTTGACGCTGATGTCCCCGAAGCGCTGGAAGTGTCGGAAGAGCCAGTCCTCCAGCAGCGGCTCCGGCAGGGTGGAGCCCAGGTTACTGATCAGCAGCGTCTTGTACTCCAGCCCCGGGGACTCGGGCTGGCTGGGCTGGAGCAGGGGCCGGGGCGGAGGGTCCCGGGGCCGCCGTGAGGTGGAGGCTCCGGCCTGGTTGGGCCTCTCCCGCCTCCCCCCCGAGCTCTTGTGGTGGCCGCCTCCGGCCTCCTCCCGCCTCTCTCGGGCCCGCTTGGCTCGGCCGGGACTGGGTTCCCCGCGCTCGCTCTGCCGCTTCATGCTGCTCCCGGGGCTCAGCTCGGTGTCCGCGGGGGGCGCGCTCACTCTGCGGCCGCCATCTTCCACAATGAGTCGGGAGGGAGAGCTCCAGCCGTCATCAGGGGGCGCCGGGGGCGGGGCGTGGCCGGACATCGTCACGTGAGCCGCGCGCCCGAGGCCGCCCTGCGATTTGACAGGGGAGGGTGGGCGGGGTGACGGTGGAGTGACGTGAGTGACAGGAGCCGCGAGATTGCCATGGAAACCGTCCGGGCCGTCAGATTGGGCGCCCGGATAGGTCAGTGGGTGCTAGAGAGAAAACTGTCCGCCGCTGGGATCCATTTGCTGAGAAATCTACCTCCATTGAGGGTAATGGGATCGGCTTCACCAAAATGGTGGCCTTAAAGACACAGTACAATGTGCGGCGGGAGCCGCCCCCAATTAAGGCAGAGTCTCCCTGTCCGTCTAAAGGTGTCTGATGTCCCTCCACTCCCTACTTTACACATAATTGGAGCCCCCCCTCCTCACTGTACAAATAACTGGAGGCCCCCTATTCAACCAGGAGAGAGACTGTGGCCCCAACATCTTCGCAAATAGCATATTATAATGTATCAATGATAATACCCCTCATATACACCTGATAATGTACCTGATACTACACCTGGTAATACACCTCATGATGTACCTAATAATAATTCTAAAGGACTGAGCCTGTCCTGTGATGGGGAGCAGTGGTTGTTTGGGTGGTGGGAGTGTGCTTGGTTCTCTCCTGGGACCCCAGTGAATGTATTAAATGGAACTTTAGAGTTCATCCCATGAGGGAGGTTCCTCTCATCTGATAAGAGGTATAGTAACCCCCTTGAGCAGCCACAGTGCTGTATGTTTACATCAGCATCTCTCAAACTGGGTTCCTCGGTCCCCTAATACTCCACCAATGGTTCCGCGGGACGAATATACGTAATGTTGGTCCTATATTTGTATGTACAAATTCACCTGTCGACATTCAATACTAATCATTCTGCCACTTATAGCGCATGGGCCGTCTACCGCTGCTTCACTCCAGTGTTCTTAGTACCACCCTTGCTGACTCCTCGCCAAACGCTGCCCGGAACATTCTGTGCCTCACTAAGCTTCGATTTCTCCACCTTTCCACAGGAGCAGATGACATTGCCTCACAATGGACATAAGACAAATTAATGCTGGTATTTTATTATTATTAATTTTTATTTATAGGGCGCCACTAGGTGTCCGTGGCGCCGTACAGGGACAAACAAAATTACAATACGAGGTGAGACAGCACAGTACAGTAAACAATAAGCACAGTAACTCAATGAGCTCAACGCTAGGGTAGGGTGAGGGGAGAGTCCGCATACGACGGAGCCCAGGAGGGAGGGCACGGGTGACAGGGAAACTCCCAGAGAGAGAGGAGGGAGCGAGAGGGGACGGGGGGAAGAGGGTCCTCGAGGAGGAGGGCGGTAGCAGAGTTAAGAGTGGTGAAGACAGGAGGAGAGATGACCCTGCTCAAAGGAGTGTACAATCTAAGGGGTGGGGTAGACACACAGAGAGACACGGGGGAGAGAGGGAGAGAAGGAGGAACGGAGGATAACTATGATGGCAAGGGAATTAAGGGAAAGAGGCAGAAGAAAGGGTAGGAAATTAAGTGGGAGACTGGAAAGCTTTAAGAAAAAGGTGGGTTTTTAAAGCTCGTTTGAAACTGGACAGATTAGGGCAAGTTCTGATGGAGGGGGGGGGGGGGGGGGGGGCTTGTTCCAGTGGTTATTATTTACTTATTTACTTACTTTTTTTCCCTACTACTCAAATATATATTTTTAGTTAAGGTACCAGAAACTTGTATCCCAGCTCTGGAGGGAGGTGGGATATGGAGACGTAGGGGTTCCTCAGTAAGTTGAGACAGAACCACTGGTTTAGATGTCAGTCTGAGTGGGGTTATTCATAGACACAGACATTATAAGATGCCCAGTTTCCAGGTTCATTAATTGTTGATAATTTCCCCTTTTAATAGTTGTTATGTTACAATATTACATGTAGGCTTTTGGCTGCAGCTTTGGTACCCATATGTAATCCAGATTTCTCCCAAACAAGGTGCCTGGATCCTGGTACCAGTTCATATCTTGAATATGATTCTAACTTCAGATTTTTTATTGCTGTGCATTTGTCCTCTTGCTGCATCTTATACTAAATACATCACCCTGGTCATGTTGTTACATGATCAGGGAAAGCTGAATTTTCCCTTGTATACAACACACCTGTATCAGTTACAGAGAGCACAGCAGATCTGGTCATATCAACTCTGCCTGATGATATAAAATCATGTCCTGAAAGCACATGCAGAGGCTGGAACGATAAAACTATTTTTGGAGAGAACCATCTGCAGTTCTTGACCTTGCAGTCTGTACAATTACAATGTGATGGAATTGGGGGGCTCCAGCTTTGTCACAGGAAACCCCAGCGATGTCACCATGTGATGTCACTAGGGGTTTCCTCCAGGTGCCATACATGGGTCCTTCATTGGGACAGCTGCATCAGCCATCCAATCCAAGGCAGTGCTAATAGATCCAAGCTGACATGGATCTTAATTAAATACCTTAATATATATATATATATACATACACACAACATCTTTATGTGCCACTAAAGGTCCGTTTTTAGCAAACTTTAGGGGATCGGGCAATTGCTGCTTGATCCAATTTCAGTCGAGCTTCGGGGGTCAGACAGAGGGCCTCACGTTTTCTTGTACAATACTCTAGTACAGAGAGGAGTATGTGGTTGACTCAAACTGATTACAATGCTGCAAAACAACCCCAAATCATCACTTCACCACCACCGAACTTGCTGGTTGATAGTTATCTGTAGTATTCAGGTTTGTGCGTTCCATTGTAACACAGGGAAAGTAAGGGGGGGTGCGGGATATAGAGGGGTGATGCATATGGTGAGGTGAAGGTAACACACTGGAAAGATGGAAAGCTCAGTGGGTAAAATCTGCTAATTTAGCTGTAAACGGCAGAAGTGACCAATTAATATACTGTTATGTAACAAAATGGGATCTAGGATAGTGATTGGATGGCAATGGATGATCTGGTGGTTTAAATGGAGGTAGGAAGACATCAAACTGTATAATCAGATGATGATGAAAACAAAGATATACAAAACGGCAAATTAGTAAAATATACTAAGGGGACTCAGTAATCAAATGATGAAGAGTTTGTACCAACACATTTACTACAGATTGTGGCTTCCTCATTCCTTTCTCTGCATTAACATCTCCAGCCGGTCTCTAATCTCCTTCGCACCTCTCTTTCCTCTCCTTTAATTATCATTTTCCAACATTCCCAATTAGTTATAATAATCCTATCACCTCACACATTACTTTCCCTTTCTCCAGTCGTCTAGTGCCCCTATCAGTCATCCTGCCTCCGGTACCTGTTTGATCATCTACAAAGCTAAGTAAGCACTCTAACTCTAATCATTATACCTCAGTGTCTGTTATTCCTTTACTGTTTCAATATTTCATAATTGTACAGCCAACCGCAGTTAGGACAGAGACATTCACTTCTAACATACGGTAATTCCCAACTGCTGACCTCAAAACCTTCATTACCTCCCAACAGTCCAGGTTTTAAGGATATCCATGCTTGAACACAGGTGATTGAATCAGAATAACTGAGGCAATAAAATCACCTGTACTTAAGCACAGAGATCAGTAAAACCTGGCTTGGAAGAGAGTTGGGGAAACAGTGCTGGATTGTGTATATAGGACAAGGGCAGATTCCTAACGTGGCCCCATCATCCTCATGTAAGTCCTCAAATAATAATATATGTGAACAAGGTAGTTACGATTAAGAAATGCATTGTATTAAATTCAATAATACCATAGGAACATTGCAGCAATATGTATTTTAGGTTTAGTTTCTATTAACATATATTAAAAACAAACCACAAACATATATTTTGTAGGCACTCGCTGCAGCTTTAAGTCTCTATTGTTCTGTTAGATTGGGGATTCCATATTGCACTTTATATAGACTGCAGACTACACCACACACCGTCTATATGAATACGTCACTGGACAGGTGGGAAGTTGCAGGATAAGTCCAGGATGTAGGAGTACAGGACAGTCCATGAGGCAGTATGATGATACGTAGCGACTCTCCCCCATTATACTGATATATGCACCATTGTCAGCAGGGGGCTGACACCAGCAAATAAGGACGATTCCAACCGAACCAATATAAATAAAAATGATGTATTTTTTGTAGTAAGATAATTGTATACAACAGATTATATCTCCGATAGCATCACTGCAGCTTCTGAATACCACAAACACCAGCATGGAGAATACCCTCAGCTCAGACATTAAAGCATTGTCACATTATTTTTTATTGTTGTTTTTCTCTTTGGCGGGCGAGGGGTTAAGCAGATGTCTCATTTAATATACTGCTGAAGCCCCTCTCTCCAGTGACCCCTGCTGGAGACAGTCTGTAGTGGCACTAGAGCAGCTCTGTTATATTCCTGTAATATAATGATATAGAGCTCTGCCCCTAACCCAAGGGCGGAGGGGGGGGATTTAGGCCCCGCCCCCTTTTTAAATCCTAAGGCTGCCGGCGGCTGCACACTATGTGCAGGTCCACTCGGCAGTGACAGTGTGCTGCCCCGCTGCTCTGATTGTGTTTAAAACACAATCAGAGCAGCCGGGCAGCACACTGTCACTGCTGAACGGACCTGCACAGTGTGCAGCTGTCGGCAGCAAGCCCCTGCTAGGGGGGCGATCGCCGCCCCCCCCCCTCCCTGGATCCGCCTCTGCCCTAACCCCTCTAACCTCCCAGGACTTGCCGTGTTTCATACCGTAAATCACAAACCAGCCACTTCTGTGCACAAGTAAACACAGCGGAGACGGACGATCTGTCTGCAGATAATGGGCCGGAGGTTCCCGGCAGAGAACGCAAACTCTGCGCCATCATCCTCGTGGGTGTCTCCACCTTCTCATTGGTTTCTCTGCAGATGGAGGAACCAATCAGATGAAGGGAGGCAGGGAAAGCAGGAAGCAATGCTGCAGCTGCTCTACATGTCAGACAGCTTTATTACCGTGAGTGTAACACCATAAACTACTACTGCGTCTTATAGTAAATACAGAGTAACCACCAACTTGTCATCTCCATATTAAACCATATTCATGTCTGGAAAACATTAGGATTTAGGTTTGTGGTTACATGTCCCCTGCCTGATATGTAACTGAACAATGCTGCATTATAATGAACAAACACACAGATAATCAGAGGCACAAAACCTGCTCTGGATGTTCCCAGACGTAGCACCTACCCCCGTCCCCAAGTACAGAATGGGAGAGATGACCTTTATACGGTAATATAGCAGAATAAGTGATGTTGAGATCTAGTCTGATGGGAGAACTGGGTGTTAGAAATTAGCCAACTCATTTGTATGTTTTCTGAATCGCTATTTTATCTTTGTTCCACTTACAAGTTTATTATTAGAGGTGTTAAATAATACAGAACAGCAGATATGTATAACGGCGTCATTCAACAGAGAGAGTAGCCTTTAATAGAAACCTAAATAGTGATCAATGGAGACGAGACCCCCTCCCCCGAAGGCATTGATGGCACCTACAGTATACAGAGTGCAGGAGGAATCTCTCCTCGTGTAGTAAAATACTGACTTCAGATGATGTCCAGCGGAACAACCAGTAACCGGTAGATAGCGCTACGTCCGTTTATTGAGGTACAGAGATGTGGAACATGCAGCCCCAAAGCTGCTCTCAGGCACCACTAACACGGTCAGCACAGAAAGACCAGAGCGGATTCTTTTATTTTCATAGAAAAAAAATACCACTCATAAAAAGGAAAAAAGGTGATAAAAAAAGGAAAAACCACTGCAGCCGAAACAGTGCGAGAGGGACAATAACTTACAAGAAATTGTATATCACAAAAGAGTGTCCCACTTTTCTGCAATCTCCTGCCGTCCGGGGATTCTCCAGACTAACCAAAACAAGGGAAAAAACATAACCTATTCCTTAAAAAAGTAAATGAAACTAGGATTCAGGATCAGTCTACTCGCTGGCTCCTGAGGTCAGAGTCCGTGCACGGCACCTCGGGGTCAGAGGTCAGTCCGTGCACTAGCAGCTTTGGGTGCGTACTTGGGCATCAGCTCGTTGATCTTGCGGATGTAGTCGGATTTCTCGGCACAGCCCTTGCAGTTCTCTCCCCAGTCATCCAAAATTTTCTTCAGTTCCTTCACCCTCAGCTTCTTCAGATCCACTTTGCTCAGATCAATCTGTTTGTCTGTGAGGAGAAGGAATTGTGTTTACACTCTGGCCCAGCGGCTGCAGCCCTCACCGGTATAACCACCACACTCACACTCACACTCACCGTATTTCAACTCGCAAATCTGTCCGTCTTTCTTCTTCAGCTTCTCACAGATCTTCTCAGGTGGGATGTGGTTGCTTAGTGGCTTGGAAACCTCATTGGTAATCTTAGTGGCAGCATCACTGGTTGCCCCGATATAATAGCACTGAGGAAGACAATGTTTAGGAGGATATTAATAAAACAGGTGCTAAAGATTCCTGGAAGCATGTCTCCCCCTACTGGCCACTATTAAAATAGCAACATCATCTGATAGCTGCATTTATAATAAAGAAATTGAAACGCTTGGCTTATAATAGGACCAATGAATTGGTCTAGAAGTCAGAAATGTCATCTCACAGAGGACCAAGTTTCTCCCACTCTAACAAACTAACCCAATGTACCCACAATGCCCTCTCTAGCTGTGACATGATTGCTGGTTAGACATACGTAACACAAGTGCCTCACACCCAGAGATATCCTGCACTCAGCGCCCTGTATAACGTTCTGTCACCCCAACCAAAAGTAGGGATCAGCATTTACAAAAGGGAAGGTGCACCCCCCAAATCTGTTGTGGCTTTGTGCACTTACCCATGGCTCTGAATCACTAAGATGTTGTTCAAACCTAATAATCTGCGTTTCACACGCAGTATATCAAGCTGTAATGACATCAGTCAACTGAAACGTCCCAACCTTGCACCCGCGGCAAGTACTGTACACGGATACTAACAGGAATATATCTCAATATACTTCTGCACAATATATGTTTCTGTGTGTTGCTGCATCGTCACTGCATAACCAGAGGCAGCATTACAGAAGGATGCAGATTTGTGTAAATGTCCTATAAAGGGGTTTGGTACTTGGCCAATTAATGTACCCTGCACCTATGTAGTAAATATAGTTACCCTCCAGAGATCAGGACATCTCTCTACCGTCCTCCACTGACAAGGACTGGAATAGACCGATGTGATTGGCTCCTGGCTGCAGGTACCAGGGTGGGGCGGAATTAAAAAAAGGTGTTGCTGAAAAGCAGATTTATTTCCCAAATACATTCAGATGTATTTGAATCAGAAATAAACATTTGTTATTACTGCCCCTATCTATAACATCTACAGGGGCACAGGATACATTTATTTTACATTATGCAAAGTCACACTACATCAGTGTCCTCCCCCTGTTTGCACAGAGCGTCCCTGACTCTCGCTCCCAGCAGAGAAATTGAAAAAGATCTGTGACATATACATTTCTGTGCTACTTTTCCTATCAGAAAATGTTATTTTAGGACAGTAATTCCACAGGCAGTAGAACAGCAGCACTCAGCACCTGTACATATGGATCCCCTGCGCACATTTCTGCAATTCTGTGAGTGATCAGGACGTGTTTTAATAGATTCACTTTAAACATAAAAACAAAAGTTGTTCATCTATAGAACATACAGTATAAAAACTTAAATAACAATATTGTGACACTGAGAATACGTTGTACAATGTAAAGGCTAAATTCAACCTAAACTAAAAAATATAGCTCAGGGTGAAGTTAAGAGATAAAATAAAATACTAAATGTTGCTAAACTGCACTCTGGCGACCTCAAGCAAGGGATGGTCTCCGCTTGGGGAGAGGGGGGGGGCCCTTGTGCGCCAAAGCCCCTCCCCTGCAATCACACGGGCTCGTAGCCCCACTGCCCCTCTCCCCTATGATCACACGGGCTCGTAGCCCCACTGCCCCTCCCCTGCAATCACACGGGCTCGTAGCCCCACTGCCCCTCTCCCCTATGATCACACGGGCTCGTAGCCCCACTGCCCCTCCCCTGCAATCACACGGGCTCGTAGCCCCACTTCCCCTCTCCCCTATGATCACACGGGCTCGTAGCCCCACTGCCCCTCCCCTGCGATCACATGGGATCGTTCACACGGTACTTACAAATCTGTTCTCTTTTCCTCTGGCGTCATCGCACGACTTCAGCAGCTCTTTCTCCACAGCAGCCGGCGTAAACTCCACATTATTGTCTTTCAGGGACTGATAGAAGCGAGTCAAAAACGACACACAGACTGTAAGAGGGAACACCAAACCGGTTACACTGCGTCTCAGTGATGGAGAGAGATACAATATGGTATGGAGGTGATGTACCTTCCTGCGACATTACTAGGACCAATGTATTAGTGATGAATGACAGAACACAGGAATCACCCCCCAACACACATCTCCCGGTCCCACTTACAATAACCCCCCCCCCCCTCCTCCCCAACACCTACCTGGTCCCTCTAACACAATCTCCCCCTCTAACATCTCCCCGGTCCCACTAACATCTCCCCGGTCCCTCTAACACAATCTCCCCCTCTAACACCTCCCCGGTCCCACCAACATCTCCCCGGTCCCACTAACACAATCTCCCCCTCTAACATCTCCCCGGTCCCACTAACATCTCCCCGGTCCCACTAACATCTCCCCGGTCCCACTTACACCTCCCCGGTCCCACTTACACCTCCCCGGTCCCTCTAACACTAACTCCCCCTCTAACACCTCCCCGGTCCCTCTAACACTAACTCCCCCTCTAACATCTCCCCGGTCCCACTTACACCTCCCCGGTCCCACTTACACCTCCCCGGTCCCACTTACACCTCCCCGGTCCCTCTAACATCTCCCCGGTCCCTCTAACATCTCCCCGGTCCCTCTAACACTAACTCCCCCTCTAACACCTCCCCGGTCCCTCTAACACTAACTCCCCCTCTAACATCTCCCCGGTCCCACTTACACCTCCCCGGTCCCTCTAACACTAACTCCCCCTCTAACATCTCCCCGGTCCCTCTGACATCTCCCCGGTCCCACTTACACCTCCCCGGTCCATCTAACACTAACTCCCCCTCTAACATCTCCCCGGTCCCTCTGACATCTCCCCGGTCCCACTTACACCTCCCCGGTCCATCTAACACTAACTCCCCCTCTAACATCTCCCCAGTCCCTCCAACATCTCCTCGATCCCACTTACACCTCCCCGGTCCCACTTACACCTCCCCGGTCCCTCTAACACTAACTCCCCCTCTAACATCTCCCCGGTCCCACTTACACCTCCCCGGTCCCTCTAACACTAACTCCCCCTCTAACATCTCCCCAGTCCCACTAACCCCCCCTCTAACATCTCCCCGGTCCCTCTGACACTAACTCCCCCTCTAACATCTCCCCGGTCCCCTCTAACATCTCCCCGGTCCCACCAACACCTCCCCGATCCCACTACCATCTCCCCGGTCCCACCAACACCTCCCCGATCCCACCAACACCTCCCCGATCCCACTAACATCTCCCCGGTCCCACTAACCCCCCCTCTAACATCTCCCCGGTCTCTCTGACACTAACTCCCCCTCTAACATCTCCCCGGTCCCCTCTAACATCTCCCCGGTCCCCTCTAACATCTCCCCGGTCCCACCAACACCTTCCCGGTCCCACTAACATCTCACCGGTCCCTCTAACACAATCTCCCCGGTCCCACCAACACCTCCCCGGTCCCACTAACATCTCCCCGGTCCCTCTAACACAATCTCCCCGGTCCCACCAACACCTCACCGGTCCCACTAACATCTCCCCGGTCCCTCTAACACTAACTCCCCGGTCCCACCAACACCTCCCCGGTCCCTCTAACACCTCCCCGGTCCCTCTAACACCTCCCCGGTCCCTCTAACACTAACTCCCCCTCTAACATCTCCCCGGTCCTTCTGACACCTCCCCGGTCCCTCTAACACTAACTCCCCCTCTAACATCTCCCCGGTCCCACTAACCCCCCCCTCTAACATCTCCCCGGTCCCACTTACACTAACCCCCCCCCCCCTAACACCTCCCCAGTCCCACTTACACTAACCCCCCCCCCCCCCCTAACACCTCCCCAGTCCCACTTACACTAACCCCCCCCCCTAACACCTCCCCAGTCCCACTTACACTAACCCCCCCCCCCCCCCCTAACACCTCCCCAGTCCCTCTAACACTAACTCCCCCTCTAACATCTCCCTGGTCCCTCTGACATCTCCCCGGTCCCTCTGACATCTCCCCGGTCCCACTTACACCTCCCTGGTCCCTCTGACACTAACTCCCCCTCTAACATCTCCCCGGTCCCCTCTAACATCTCCCCGGTCCCCTCTAACATCTCCCCGGTCCCTCTAACATCTCCCCGGTCCCTCTAACACTAACTCCCCCTCTAACATCTCCCCGGTCCCCTCTAACATCTCCCCGGTCCCTCTAACACTAATTCCCCCTCTGACATCTCCCCGGTCCCACTGACATCTCCCCGGTCCCTCTAACACTAACTCCCCCTCTAACATCTCCCCGGTCCCTCTAACACTAACTCCCCCTCTAACATCTCCCCGGTCCCTCTGACACTAACTCCCCCTCTGACATCTCCCCGGTCCCTCTAACACTAATTCCCCCTCTGACATCTCCCCGGTCCCTCTAACACTAACTCCCCCTCTAACATCTCCCCGGTCCCTCTGACACTAACTCCCCCTCTGACATCTCCCCGGTCCCTCTAACACTAATTCCCCCTCTGACATCTCCCCGGTCCCACTGACATCTCCCCGGTCACACTCACACCCCCACCCCCTGACTCACCCTCGCAGTCGCCGGCCTTCAGCCCCCTCCCCCCGCCGGGCAGGAGGAGCAGGATCCCGGTGACGGTCAGGGCGCACAGAGTCCTCATTGTAGATCCCGGAGCTGCTCTCACACTGCGCTCACCGGCAACTGCAGCCCAGCTTCTCCTAGCAACCACCTTCCGCCTCCGCTCACTCCCTATTGGCTAGCCATGACAGCCGGCTTCCACGTTGCGTACACTGATTGGTCAGCTGCTACTGCCCGTTACACGTCCCGCGCTCCCATTGGTCGAGAATGAGGACACGTCTGCCACGGATGTGGGATAGTTGTCGCCTGGTGATTGGCTGCGGCGTGTAGACTCATGGAGCGAAATGTCGCCTGGGAATGCGGAAGTCAGGCGCCATCTTCCTTAAGGGCAAATGTATTGCTGTAAAATAAATATTAGTATTATTAGCTTACTGCCTCTAACAAGCTCCGGCGATCACTGCCCTGTGGTCTGTGGGAGCACAAGTCCCTGCATGCCGCGATGGTACCAGAGAACGCTGAGACTTGTAGTTCTACAGGGGGGGGGGGGGCTCTGGTTACCTCTAGATTACATCCCACGTACCTAATAGCAGAGCTGGCACTGCCGCGGGAGACATTACTGAGCGCCGCTCCTGACACGGACCATAAACGCTGCGATTTTCCAGCTTCTGTAATCGCATTCATAGTGCGGGGTTCTCAGTATCCTTATATGTGGAGCCCTCGAGTCACCCCAATATGTCAATAACTATATAACTATACCCCGACGTCCTGAACACAGGGGTAATACTGCTCAGGGATGTAGAGGGGGATCCTTAAATTGTTACTATAGTCACATTCCTGTTACTGTTCTATTCATATCTTCTATACCTGTTATAGCTTCTAAATCTGATATCTATACTTTGTCTATTATATCTACTAAGCCCAATGTACCACTTATACCTTTAATATCTAATATACTGTATCTATTATACCACCTATGTCTTATATACTTTCTGTATCCCTTATACCTTCTATACCTGCATACAAGTCCTCAATGTATAATAAAGCAGTATAATAAATGTCTTCATAATTGGGTCTGGTAAACGGATATGTACTAGTATTTATATTTATTATGCCACTTAAAATCCAAACATTTCCTGTTTATAGTAGGGTGTAATTATATTGTATTTTCCTTCAATCAGTAAAACATGTACATACATTAATGTCATCTATAGATACTGATGGAACAGCAGCGCCCCCTGGGGGCAGCCTGTCATAACAAGAACATTATAGAATTGTTGGGTATTTATGTAGAAAACATTACATACAACACGTATATAACATGTAACACGTATCATAGAAGCCAGAGGTCAGGATACTGAAACATAACAATGAACACAAGTGCATGAACGCAGAGTATAAATGTTACTGTATATTGTTACCAATAATATGTCATATTTAGATACAAAAAGTATCCCTGAGATTAATTCATCTCACTTTATCCTGTGCAGTCGTTTAGACAAATCAGATATAAAAGGAAAAATATGATAATTAGCAACTTTATACATAAACAAAACATCTGTGACCTAATTGTTCATTATTCCATTAGCTGAGTCTATTCAATAACAATCCATCCAGTTTCCACTTGGAGACAATCATCATCATCATCAGCTATTTATATAGCGCCACTAATTCCGCAGCGCTGTACAGAGAACTCACATCAGTCCCTGCCCCATTGGAGCTTACAGTCTAAATTCCCTAATATAGACACACACTCACACACTTAACTGAGACGATGTCTGTGACTGCCACCTGTAGCTGCTATGGGGCAGAAAAACAGCCGTGTAGATGATCTGACTTCTCGGGAGCTTAGAGATGTGTTTATCAATGTGTCACAAAGCAGTGCTGCAGTCTTGTGTTCAATAAACATCCCCATTATATTATACAGTTATAATTCTACATTGAAATTGACGCAAAGTGAAGCCAACAGTTGTCCAAGAACGTGTGTACAGATCCCTCCACTCACATCATATTGTGAGGCCCCGACCCTGGGGAACGCTCAGCAGGATTTGTTCACCTGTGTTAAACACATTTTGAATACTTGATTTTAATGCCTGTGTGTACGAGCCCATACATGTAATATATGTATGCTGTGGTACTTTATGTTTAACCTGCAGAAAGTGACGTGAGGTAGGAGTTGTCTAGTCACGTAGTGCATAATATATATATATATATATATATATATATATATATATATATATATATATATATATATATATCATGTTCCTGCTCTTTAATCTAACAAACCTCTGTGTCTGCCCCAAAACACCATCCACTACTGACAGGCTCCACAAGCTCTAATAACCACAGAGGGCAGAGGGATCTTAGTGGGTGATGGTGACCATATATCCAGGACATTGTTTCTAATATCAGATGGACGTAGAATTTCCCTCAGGCTACATGTCCTCCTGAAATATACAAATTATCCACCAGCATCTCCGCAAAATCCTTCTCGCTCCAGAACTTCAGGTGTAGAGAAGTGACCAGAGGTCGCTGTGACCGTACACGGCTCAGCGGTCACACAGGTCATGTGACGCTGTGGTGATTATGTCCATAAGTTACTGTCCATTATAAAGCACAAGGTTCAGTTACAGCCTCCATCACACACAAAGATATAATACAGCAACACATTCATAGAAACAGAACACAACTAACACTAATATACATTGTGAGCTCTCATCCACCTCCTATGTCCTTGTGTCAGGTGTGTGACCTCTGTTCTCAGGCTCGTGTCACGTTGTCCGTCTGGGCATCCTCTCAGCACGTTTGGCTCTGAGGTCTAGCTATGAGCTCGGTCTTACTCAGTGAGACGCTCCTTCCTCCGCTCTCCTCAGTCTGCAGGGTATATATAGTCTATGTAGGCAGGGGCAGGCTGGGCGGGGGGCATCTGCCCCCCAGGCCGGTCCCAGAGCAGGCCACCTTGGGCTGGGTCACCTGCATTTTTTTCCCTTTAAAATGTTCCTAATAGGCTGCTGAGCCGAGTCTGCCCCCCAGACTAACATTTGCCAGCCCTCCTGTTTGTAGGTTATTGTTACCTGCTGCGGCCGTCTCCAGCACCAGCCTGGCACCCGGCTTGTCTCCTGAATGCTGCCCCCTGGTGTCCGGTCTCCGCTCTGCCTCAGTGTGTCCTGGTCCTCTAACCAGCGGGGGCAATCCCTGCTTTATACTCCAGTAATACAAACTTACTGTATAACCGCTACTAGTCCCTGTGATTCTGCCTCACACACTTCTACCACTATGGGCGGATTACAGTTCAGTCTTTATCTTTAATGTTATTACATTTTCCTTTCTGTTTATACCCCTTGCAGCCCACAATATAATCACCCAAGTGGCTGCGCTGGGTGAGGAGCCTGTGGCCCCAACAGCCGGTACGACTATTACAGGGACAGATTGGGGTTATATAGAACACGCTCCCGGGACTGGTACCAACTGTATAATCAGCAGTCCCCTAATCTGTCCCTCTTTTACCACCTACTGATAAACTAATAACTAATTACAATCTGATATTAATGTTTCATACAAATCCCAGTGTATTATTGGTTATCATATTAACAATATTATACTTCATTTGTAAGCAACATTAAGGAAAAGGCTATATATTATTAAAGAGCAAGTAAAGCTAATAATTATTACATTTAATAAAAGACTATTATTGAGCTGAATAATATGCATAATAGTGTCTGTTATTGAAGCAGCAGCTGTTATAATGTACTTGGCATGACCGTAACATTGATCAAAGTATTTGGACGCTCAGTTCTTATCTGAAGATGTAAGTTTTGGGTTTTAGTTGCAGTCCTGCGTTTCCCTTCAGATCTCTTGTCTCTATTTCACTGTAGTCTGTGCTGTTTTTCCCTGTAATGTCTTATGACAAACATCACATTTAGTACATCAGAGACATAGGGGGCTGTGTCTATACACATTAAGGGACTATACGGTGCTCTGTATAATACCAGCCAAACACTGGGTAAGACTGGTGCTATAGGGGTGACGTATGATGGAATTAGTACATCTAGTGATGAGTGATATAGTGTTATGAATGGGGCAGTATAAAGAGGGAGCACAGCAAATAAGTGGATAACCTATATATTAAATGCTTCTACAACATACGACTGATTGCTGGGAATAAACTTTAATAAAAAAAGTTATAATTAATAAAATTAGCCGGATCCCGTAAGGGTGGTAAACTTTATTTTCATATAACAACCATCTGGAAGGAAAAAAATATCACAACAGAAACAGTGAATCGTATTTACACATAATCCGGACGGCAGGCAGTGTGCAGGAACATGCGGACACCGTATATACAAACACACACCCTGCGGGAAGCTGATCAAGGACACAACACAGCACCGCCGGAGGGTATAGGATATGAACACACATAACGAGGGCTCACTCGGTCTCCTCAGGTGCAGTTCCTCACTACCCTCATGGACATCGAGGGGGCTCATCCAGCGGTGACTGGGCAGATAGGGCACAATGTTCCCAAAGTCTGGGGTGGGAGCAAGAAGACAAGCTGGAAATAACAGGTATTATCTGTGTCCGGCAGGAGATCAGGGGCAGTAGGAGGAGAAGATGCTGATCTGTCATCTAGATTGTAATATAGATATGTCTATAAGATCCTTTATACACGGCGCAGGCAGAACTGTCATTCATCCTGACCTCCCATCGCACAGTCTGTGTACACCAACATCACACGTTCCAACCTCCTAATACACAGACATCAGAACACACTGACCTCTCCCCTCCTCCTAATACACAGACATCAGGACCTCTCCCCTCCTCCTAATACACAGACATCAGGACACACTGACCTCTCCCCTCCTCCTAATACACAGACATCAGGACACACTGACCTCTCCCCTCCTCCTAATACACAGACACCAGGACACTGACCTCTCCCCTCCTCCTAATACACAGACATCAGGACACACTGACCTCTCCCCTCCTCCTAATTCACAGGCATCAGGACACACTGACCTCTCCCCTTCTCCTAACACACAGGTATCAGGACACACTGACCTCTCCCCTCCTCCTAATACACAGGCATCAGGACACACTGACCTCTCTTCTCCTAATACACAGATATCAGGACACACCGACCTCTCCCCTCCTCCTAATACACAGACATCAGGACCTCTTCCCTCCTCCTAATACACAGACATCAGGACCTCTCCCCTCCTCCTAATGCACAGACATCAGGACACACTGACCTCTCCCCTCCTCCTAATACAGACATCAGGACACACTGACCTCTCCCCTCCTCCTAATACACAGACATCAGAACACACTGACCTCTCCCCTCCTCCTAATACACAGATATCAGGACACACCGACCTCTCACCTCCTCCTAATACAGACATCAGGACACACTGACCTCTACCCTCCTCCTAATACACAGATATCAGGACACACCGACCTCTCACCTCCTCCTAACACACAGGTATCAGGACACACTGACCTCTCCTCTTCTCCTAATACACAGATATCAGGACCTCTCCCCTCCTCGTAATACACAGATATCAGGACACACTGACCTCTCCCCTCCTCCTAATACACAGATATCAGGACACACCGACCTCTCACCTCCTCCTAACACACAGGTATCAGGACACACTGACCTCTCCCCTCCTCCTAATACACAGACATCAGGACACACTGACCTCTCCCCTCCTCCTAATACACAGACATCAGGACCTCTCCCCTCCTCCTAATACACAGATATCAGGACACACTGACCTCTCCCCTCCTCCTAATACACAGATATCAGGACACACCGACCTCTCACCTCCTCCTAACACACAGGTATCAGGACACACTGACCTCTCCCCTCCTCCTAATACACAGACATCAGGGCACACTGACCTCTCCCCTCCTCCTAACACACAGACATCAGGACACACTGACCTCCCCCTCCTCCTAATACACAGACATCAGGACACACTGACCTCCCCTCCTCCTAATACACAGACATCAGGACACACTGACCTCTCCCCTCCTCCTAATACACAGACATCAGGACACACTGACCTCCCCCTCCTCCTAATACACAGACATCAGGACACACTGACCTCCCCTCCTCCTAATACACAGACATCAGGACACACTGACCTCTCCCCTCCTCCTAACACACAGGTATCAGGACACACTGACCTCTCCCCTCCTCCTAATACACAGACATCAGGACACACTGACCTCCCCCTCCTCCTAATACACAGACACCAGGACACTGACCTCTCCCCTCCTCCTAATACACAGACATCAGGACACTGACCTCTCCCCTCCTCCTAATACAGACATCAGGACACACTGACCTCTCCCCTCCTCCTAATACACAGATATCAGGACACACCGACCTCTCACCTCCTCCTAACACACAGGTATCAGGACACACTGACCTCTCCCCTCCTCCTAATACACAGATATCAGGACACACCGACCTCTTACCTCCTCCTAACACACAGGTATCAGGACACACTGACCTCTCCCCTCCTCCTAATACACAGACACCAGGACACTGACCTCTCCCCTCCTCCTAATACACAGACATCAGGACACTGACCTCTCCCCTCCTCCTAATACAGACATCAGGACACACTGACCTCTCCCCTCCTCCTAATACACAGACACCAGGACACTGACCTCTCCCCTCCTCCTAATACACAGACATCAGGACACACTGACCTCTCCCCTCCTCCTAATACACAGACACCAGGACACTGACCTCTCACCTCCTCCTAACACACAGGTATCAGGACACACTGACCTCTCCCCTCCTCCTAATACAGACATCAGGACACACTGACCTCTCCCCTCCTCCTAATACACAGACATCAGGACCTCTCCCCTCCTCCTAATACACAGACATCAGGACCTCTCCCCTCCTCCTAATACACCGTCCTCTCCTCCTATTGCCCCCTTGCTCCTCCAGTTCATGCCTACGGTTTGCCCATGTTGTGTTCCCACCCGACCCGCGCTGGCTGTTCTCTGCCCATGTGGCAGCTCCTCCTCACTCTCCGTAGCCGATCTTGGTCTGCAATTCCCTCTTCGTGATCTCCGCTGGGCGACCGAGGGGGGGTCACCCCGCTGGGGGCTGAGTGGCTTCGGCACGGTTGGATCTTGGGGGGCTCCAGCCCATTGGGGTCGGACAGACTGTACCGCACGGGGGGGTAGTGCTGGAAACATCCGCTCTGTTCTTCCTCGGCCCGGGACTCTGTGCTGGTCGTGGCATCGGGACAGACAGAGAAGTTGCCATCACTCAACGAAGAGACCCCACTGCTGGCGCTGCCCGAGAGCGGAGAGTTACTGCCATCGAGGCAAGACTGCGGGCTGGTGGGAGAGGCCGGGATAGTGTGCAGAGGGCTCTGTACAGAGAGAGACATCACATGTTACCTCCACACCCACTAGAGTCAGTTACACCAACACGCACAGGATTACCAAACAATATGGAGGTGTTTCTGGTGGTGCGGAAGACTACACCAACCATCGGGATATAGTAGATGATCCACAAATAACCCCCCTGTGTGCTGTGGCCACTGACATCACTTGTACGGATCTTCGTAGGTCCCCAGTGGATGGATTTCGTGTGGATATAATTGATATTAATGTCATATTGGGAAAACTGGACTCAGTGTCCTAGACGTGTTCACTGCCGCTATATATAACTGCTGGAAATACAGAAAATAAATGTTTGATAGACTAATACCTTACGCAGAGATCTTGTAGGTAACGCCGGAGCCCCCTCCCCCACAGAGGGATGAAACGCATCAAAGTGCAGAGAGTAATGACCTTCAAAGAGAGAGAGAGAGAGAGAGAGAGAGAGAGAGAGAGAAAGTCTTAATTGTTACTGCAGCCGGGATGGTGCCTGAAGTGCAGGATATATGCACTATATGGTACTGTGCAGGCACAAAATAAATGTGGAAGTCACTATGTAGATGAGGCAACTTCTTACACTTATGACTCCTTATGTTTAGAGAGGCGGACAGGGAGGCGTTGGCCAAGTACAGTAAGGACGTACTCCTGTAAAGGCGACTGCGTCTGACCGCAGACCTATATGCACCAATCAGGAGGAGGACGTCGTGCAGGTGCTGGAGGGTTCTAAGTGTGGACTGACAACAGGAATCTGATGCATTTGTGCTCGATGCAGAACTGGAACAATCTTTAGATACATCCAGCATACTGCGCAAATTCTATAGCCTGAGACCACCACCCATTATTCTACAGCCTCAGACCACCTCCCATTATTCTACAGCCTCAGACCACCGCCCATTTATTCTACAGTCTAAGACCACCGCCCATTATTCTACAGCCTAAGACCACCTCCCATTTATTCTACAGCCTAAAACCACCTCCCATTATTCTACAGCCTCAGACCACCTCCCAATATTCTACAGCCTCAGACCACCTCCCATTATTCTACAGCCTCAGACCACCTCCCATTTATTCTACAGCCTAAAACCACCTCCCATTATTCTACAGCCTAAGACCACCTCCCATTTATTCTACAGCCTAAAACCACCTCCCATTATTCTACAGCCTCAGACCACCTCCCAATATTCTACAGCCTCAGACCACCTCCCATTATTCTACAGCCTCAGACCACCTCCCAATAATCTACAGCCTAAGACCACCACCCAATATTCTACAGCCTCAGACCACCGCCCATTTATTCTACAGTCTAAGACCACCGCCCATTATTCTACAACCTAAGACCACCTCCCATAATTCTACAGCCTAAGACCACCTCCCATAATTCTACAGCCTAAAACCACCGCCCATTATTCTACAGTCTAAGACCACCTCCCATTATTCTACAGTCTAAGACCACCTCCCATTATTCTACAGTCTAAGACCACCACCCATTATTCTACAGCCTAAGACCACCGCCCATTATTCTACAGCCTCAGACCACCGCCCATTATTCTACAGTCTAAGACCACCTCCCATTATTCTACAGTCTAAGACCACCTCCCATTATTCTACAGTTTAAGACCACCACCCATTATTCTACAGCCTAAGACCACCGCCCATTATTCTACAGCCTCAGACCACCTCCCAATAATTCTACAGCCTCAGACCACCTCCCAATATTCTACAGCCTAAGACCACCACCCAATATTCTACAGCCTCAGACCACCGCCCATTTATTCTACAGTCTAAGACCACCGCCCATTATTCTACAACCTAAGACCACCTCCCATAATTCTACAGCCTAAGACCACCTCCCATAATTCTACAGCCTAAGACCACCGCCCATTATTCTACAGTCTAAGACCACCTCCCATTATTCTACAGTCTAAGACCACCTCCCATTATTCTACAGTCTAAGACCACCACCCATTATTCTACAGCCTAACACCACCGCCCATTATTCTACAGCCTCAGACCACCGCCCATTATTCTACAGTCTAAGACCACCTCCCATTATTCTACAGTCTAAGACCACCTCCCATTATTCTACAGTCTAAGACCACCACCCATTATTCTACAGCCTAAGACCACCGCCCATTATTCTACAGCCTCAGACCACCTCCCATAATTCTACAGCCTCAGACCACCGCCCATTATTCTACAGCCTAAGACCACCTCCCATTATGCTACAGCCTCAGACCCCCGCCCATTTATTCTACAGCCTCAGACCACCGCCCATTATTCTACAGCCTAAAACCACCACCCATTATTCTACAGCCTCAGACCCCCGCCCATTTATTCTACAGCCTCAGACCACCGCCCATTATTCTACAGCCTGAGACCACCGCCCATTTATTCTACAGTCTAAGACCACCACCCATTATTCTACAGCCCAATACCACCGCCCATTATTCTACAGCCTAAGACCACCACCCATTATTCTACAGCCTCAGACCACCTCCCATAATTCTACAGCCTCAGACCACCGCCCATTATTCTACAGCCTAAGACCACCTCCCATTATGCTACAGCCTCAGACCCCCGCCCATTTATTCTACAGCCTAAGACCACCGCCCATTATTCTACAGCCTAGGACCACCGTCCATTATTCTACAGCCTAAGACCACCGCCCATTATTCTACAGTCTAAGACCACCCACCGCCCATTATTCTACAGCCTAAGACCACCCACCGCCCATTATTCTACAGCCTAAGACCACCGCCCATTTTTCTACAGCCTAAGACCACCACCCATTATTCTAAAGCCTAAGACCACCGCCCATTATTCTACAGCCTAAGACCACCCACCGCCCATTATTCTACAGTCTAAGACCACCCACCGCCCATTATTCTACAGTCTAAGACCACCCACCGCCCATTATTCTACAGTCTAAGACCACCACCCATTATTCTAAAGCCTAAGACCACCGCCCATTATTGTACAGCAGCACACCCCCCTAACATTCTACAGTTACAGCTCAAAATAAAGGATGTGAACTAATTGATGGCATCTCTCCACCACTGTGCGGCGTTGATTCCCTATCTATAGGTGTCTGTCAGACTAATGTGATAGAACACAGATAAGAGGGGCTACCTGCTGTTATTAGGACTGGTCGGGGTACAGTCACAGTGTGAGATATTTATTAGGTCCCAGTCTGGGTCTCATCTCTCTCCACTTTGTGTTGCTTTAGACTCTTCCTTCTGACCCCTCTCAGTACATACCCTGTATAAGCCCCCTGGGGGTCCCTGTTGGTGTGAGGACGCTCCCAACATGAGATGTCAGGAAGGGAAGAGATTCTCTGGTTCCACTGTCCAAACTCCAACTGCTGGGTGCTGCAAGAACTGTCCCAGGAACAGGCATCGTGTCCAGGATGGGGCATCGTGTCCAGGATGGGGCATCGTGTCCAGGATGGGGCATCGTGACCAGGATGGGGCATCGTCACCAGGATGGGGCATCGTCACCAGGATGGGGCATCGTGACCAGGATGGGGCATCATCACCAGGATGGGGCATCGTGTCCAGGATGGGGCATCGTGACCAGGATGGGGCATCGTGACCAGGATGGGGCATCGTGTCCAGGATGGGGCATCATCACCAGGATGGGGCATCGTGACCAGGATGGGGCATCGTGTCCAGGATGGGGCATCGTGACCAGGATGGGGCATCGTGACCAGGATGGGGCATCATCACCAGGATGGGGCATCGTGTCCAGGATGGGGCATCGTGTCCAGGATGGGGCATCGTCACCAGGATGGGGCATCGTGTCCAGGATGGGGCATCGTGTCCAGGATGGGGCATCGTGTCCAGGATGGGGCATCATCACCAGGATGGGGCATCGTGTCCAGGATGGGGCATCGTCATCAGGATGGGGCATCGTCACCAGGATGGGGCATCGTGTCCAGGATGGGGCATCGTGTCCAGGATGGGGCATCATCACCAGGATGGGGCATCGTGTCCAGGATGGGGCATCGTCACCAGGATGGGGCATCGTCACCAGGATGGGGCATCGTCACCAGGATGGGGCATCGTGACCAGGATGGGGCATCGTCCCCAGGATGAGGCATCCGGGGCAGAGGAAACAGACACAACAGAGTCACACACATGTCATTCATGTTCTCATTTTATATATTTGTTACTGTCATTTATAATTTAATTTCTATATAAGTATTATTGTTGCATCTTCCTACAGTCTGTACAGAGTATGTTGGGGTCATCACCTTTCTCCGCTACAGAGAGATTGGGGTCGCTGCAGGGCTTACATGGGCCGAGGACCTGCTGGAAGAGAGCCCGAGGGTACACACAGCGCTGGAAGACCACCAGGAGAGACAAAAAACAAAGAAGTGTAAGACAGGAGACAAAGCATCGGGTGTTCTCCTAATAACAGAGGATAAGAGGGGCAGCGAGACAAGGAATACCCCTCCTCATATGACCCTGCGCGTCATCATCCATCAGTTACCCCAGCGCTGAGGGGGGTGAGAACCTCGTCTCTGCCTCCTGCTGTGTAGAATTCCCAGGCAGTGCCGTTGCTGCGTTTCCAATTTTCCCAAAGGTCCAAGATTTTACCACCCATGAGTCCAACATATTAAATTAGTTCCCTATATATTTCAGTAGGGTATCGGACCTGTTCCCTGGACGATGCGGGATCCCCACAACTGCTATGTCTGCTGATAGAACTAGGGTGCGGCTATCGGGGTCCCCATCATGGGCTCCCAATGATCTCCTCCAAGCTCAGTGCCTGGGTTCCCCGGAGCAGATCAATCATTGCTTGTCACGTGCCAGGAACAGGTAAAACACTCAGGCGTTAGGAAATCCAATTACTGGGGGAACAATGTGCACCTGGAAGGACCATTTGGTGCTGCAGAAGGGGCGGGGTGGGAAAAGGAAAAGCCATATACTGTATAAGCTCCGAGTCCTTCACTGGAATTTGTCTATCACTCTCTGGCTTCATCTCTTTTTGGACTGAAACTGACCTCTAGAGGGAGCTCTCCCCGCTCTGTATAACCAGGCGGCTAATCTGTCATACATTGGCTCTATGTGGGGTCACAATACGGCCATAGGGCGGCTCCACATTGCCCATTGCTTGAGAAACTTTGGCTGTGACTTAAGTGCTTCCAAGTATCGGGACAGAGCAGCTTTGGGGGTTCACATGACATTTACATAACATATATATATATATATATTACATAATTGCACAGTTGTTGCCTGTGAGCTGCTCTTCCATGTTATGTCAGGGTAGAGGCCGCTCTGCCCACAAGGGCGCCCTGCAGTTACTGAGAGTACCACCCTGTACCTGTCCGCTGTCTGTGGCCGTCTGGTACATGGCACTGCTGGGACGGTCCCGCGAGGCCGGAAGCAGCATCACCAAATCCCGTGAATGTCGGTATTTATCCGGGAGGGAGGGTGACCCTGGAAGAAAAAGACGGAGGTTATTTCATGTACCCCACATAATATCCAACAGCCATAGCGAACCCCAATAACTAACACCTGGTCATCGGGGAAAACCGTTATCTTGCCCTGTCCAAACATCACTCTGATCCACGCTGGATCTAGTCCGATGTCTACTCCTCCCACCCGTTTATCTCCACTCTTACGGCCCCCACACGCGCTGCTAGTCCGCTGTCCAATCACGTAGTTTCACACCCAATCCTGTCCATCAGGATTGGATGCAGATCCTGTCAGTCGACGATGCTCTATAAATCCCTTTGCGTGTCATTCCACCCATATTAAATCCAGGCCCTCTATAGAATTACCCCGTGTGCTAGAGGGCGCTGAGTTGACAAGCTGTGATGGTGCAGAGTGGGTGGAGCTGAGGCTGGAGGAGGAGGGGCTTGTGTAGGATGAAGATAATGCAGAAACATTAGTGATGGATCCAGCATGGAGAGAATGAGGCAGCAGCATCTGTAAGATATGAGAGAGATATAACCAATCAGACTGCTGGTGAGGTTCATCTGCATAAAGAGAGTGTCAAATCCTGAATCAGCATGCAAAGAGAGACAGACATGGATCACACTATTACCAGGAACACAGAGGGACAGACATGGATCATACCATTACCAGGACCACAGAGGATAACAGAGAGACAGACATGGATCATACTATTACCAGGAACACAGAGGGACAGACATGGATCATACTATTACCAGGAACACAGAGGATAACAGAGAGACAGACATGGATCATACCATTACCAGGAACACAGAGGATAACAGAGAGACAGACATGGATCATACTATTACCAGGAACACAGAGGGTAACAGAGAGACAGACATGGATCATACCATTACCAGGAACACAGAGGGTAACAGAGAGGCAGAAATGGATCATACCATTACCAGGACCACAGAGGATAACAGAGAGACAGACATGGATCATACTATTACCAGGAACACAGAGGGTAACAGAGAGACAGACATGGATCATACCATTACCAGGACCACAGAGGATAACAGAGAGACAGACATGGATCATACTATTCCCAGGAACACAGAGGGTAACAGAGAGACAGACATGGATCATACCATTACCAGGACCACAGAGGGTAACAGAGAGACAGACATGGATTATACCATTACCAGGACCACAGAGGGTAACAGAGAGACAGACATGGATCATACCATTACCAGGACCACAGAGGATAACAGAGAGACAGACATGGATCATACCATTACCAGGACCACAGAGGGTAACAGAGAGACAGACATGGATCATACCATTACCAGGACCACAGAGGGTAACAGAGAGACAGACATGGATCATACCATTACCAGGACCACAGAGGATAACAGATTTACACGGACAACTCCAATTGGACCGTTTATGATTCCAGAAAAAATGTTTCCTGTACTATAAAACTTGTCTGTCTGTAGAGGGGCCGGGGAACTATAACAACTTCAGAAGTGGGGGGGGGTGGGGGGGGGTGTACTAAATAAAATCTCCGCACATCTTGTACATTATACACCCAGGACCTTAATTCTAGTACTTGTGCTCACAGTAACTCTCAGACTGTTGCACCAGCACCGGGATTCACTAATACTTGTTGTAGTCACCAGTGGTGTGAGAACTGCGGCCTTTAATTGTCCTTAATTTAAATATCTGTTGATTTAAGAGGCACATGAGACCCTGTTCCTGAGCTGGGGGCTCTGATTGTACAATATATAGTTCATGTTTAACATCAGGTGGAGAAAGCGTTTAATAACTAACGCTACATTGTTGTTGCTTATTTTCAGTTTTCCGTATTTTTTATGCTCATTTCACTTTAATATTTATTGATATCTTATTAAAAATTAATGTAAGTTACCAATCTAGAAAACAAACTTTGCGGGATAAAGTGGGGACTGAGAGAGACCGGATCGGGGTCCGCAGGAGGGAATGAGACACAGTGACTGACAGGGTCCAAGTGTTACAGATCAGCTCCGTATAGAGGGGACCGGTCACCACCCTCAAAAACTACAACAAGTTCAACATATAGTAACAGAAATATATATATAATACATGGAGAATTCTACACAATACATCCTGGTTCTGACGTCACAAAACACCATTTGTGCTGCACTTTCCTTAATATTCCATCATGTAAAATGTAGACAACCAATGTGACCGGTCACTGTCCACGGAGGAGGCTGAACCAACATACATAAGTATCCAGCTCTATTCACGATGAGCTGATGACATCACTGAGGCATGAGGCACCGAGTGGCGGCACTCTCTAATTACACAGATAGAGTATAACATGACTGCACTTCATTTAATCACCTGCAGGGAGTAGGGATCCTCCGTCTCACTGTCCACCGCAGTGGGCGTGGTTCCTGTGTCGCTGGAGGCGTGTGACGAGAGAGAGGATGAGGAATGGCGCACAGAGCTCAGAACCACGAGAGGGCTGAAACATAATAATATACAGTCACACCCAGCAATAGAGGCACATGGGGTGTGACACCTAGCATTAGAGGCACACGGGGTGTCACACCCAGCAATAGAGGCACACGGGGTGTCACACCCAGCAATAGAGGCACATGGGGTGTAACACACACAGCAATAGAGGCACACAGGGTGTAACACCCAGCAATAGAGGCACATGGGGTGTAACACCCAGCAATAGAGGCACACGGGGTGTCATACCCAGCAATAGAGGCACACGGGGTGTAACACACATCAATAGAGGCACACAGGGTGTCACACACACAGCAATAGAGGCACACGGGGTGTCACACCCAGCAATAGAGGTACACGGGTGTGACACCCAGCATTAGAGGCACCCGGGTGTGACACCCAGCATTAGAGGCACACGGGGTGTCACACACACAGCAATAGAGGCACACGGGGTGTCACACTCAGCAATAGAGGCACACGGGGTGTAACACCCAGCAATAGAGGCACACGGGGTGTAACACCCAGCAATAGAGGCACACGGGGTGTAACACACATCAATAGAGGCACACGGGGTGTCACACACACAGCAATAGAGGCACACGGGGTGTCACACCCAGCAATAGAGGTACACGGGTGTGACACCCAGCATTAGAGGCACCCGGGGTGTGACACCCAGCAATAGAGGTAATAATACTACGGTGTTAGTACCTATGTCTGTGGAGCAGCCTCACGTCATTGCTCAGCGCAGTATGTGATAATATCATGTTACCGCGAGGGAGGGGGGTGCAGGTCGGGTTCATCTTCTCCAGTGTGGGGAACTCCTGGGGTAAGGAGGGAAACAACAGCACCCAGTATGTTATGTAGGTATGACCACAAATATCATGTAATATACACGCGTGTAACCTTATCCTGCGCTGTCTTCTCCACAGAGAGCATACGCCACCTGCAGGCTATTCAGGGGTACTACAGCCGCGGATTATGGCTGGATTAAAGCCCAAAGGAAGTTGTTGAAATTAATGTCCCATTTCAAGCTAAGGCATCTGGAATTTAAGTGTTAAAAGCTTAATAAGAACTTGACGAACGGCGCTGATAATTTGCTGTTTAGTGCAACCCTGATGGATGAACATTTCTTACCACGTTCAGTATTCAATACTATCATTTCTAGTTCACTCAGCTTACAGGGAGAAGTGATTACAAATGACGCTACTGTTACAAATTATTTCTGTTACTTTCTCCTGAGTACAGACATAATTGGGGGGTTGGATACGTCAGTTTTTCCATTATTCATTTATTCTTTTTTTTTTTAGTTGATCACCTTTACTCAGCCCCAGCTAAACGCTTTCAGCGACGTGTAACTCTACACACGTACGTATTACGCCTACGTCTGGGCACCACATTCCATTCAACTCTAAGCGAAACCCTAGAAGAGAGGTTCACAGCTGAACTATCCAAACTGGGAGGTATCCTAAGAATATACCAAGAACTTTCTGTTAGTTTATGTTTCTAGAGAGGGATTTTGATAAGCAAATTAATGCTATTTTATAATATACTCAATCATTCTCCCTTACACAGATGAGGAAATAGATGTCATTGTCATACAATCATGTATTGCGACCAGGTAAAAATATTCCAAAAATAATTTTTTACAGTAATTAACCACAATTATGTAAGATATTGGACCAAGTGACATTGTTGAAGAGCTGCAGATTTTAAAAATGGGGCAGGCGATCCCCTTCCAGCACCGCGGTATTTATTGCATTTGGACGCAGAATTTGGCAGCGTACTTGGCCAAACAGGACACCCAGGTCAGGATGTTCTTACCTGGTACAGACTGGAGCGCATGACTTGGAACTGATCAACCAGCTTCTTGTGTAGTGGTCTCATCTCAGGGTGTACACAGCGCTCATGTACTGCCAAGCCCACCCCTAACACGTGTACCTGGAACACACAACAGGATTATCACATTGATATACATAGATCTGACCTACAGTAATAGGTGATATTCCTTCTGAGGTATGAAGCTGAGGGATTATACACTGTCAGTCATTCTGCAGTGTGAACACCAGGGGGCAGCCAATGCGCAGTGATAACAATCTATTTTCGCTCTATGGGGTAAATTACTGCGAGCCCCACAGGGACAATGCTGCAGCTGCTCTGCATAGTAAAATGAAATGCATTCAACATCCTTACATTACGGCGTGCTCAGAAGTACTGCTCCAGAGGTCCGACAAGAAGATCCAACACCGACTAATCTCTCATCTCTCTCTGTCTTTCCCTACTGTACTGTGATTGGCTGAGCAGGTTGTTCAGAACATTGAGACTGTAATAATGTTTCTGGAGGGGGGTACAGTAAACTTTATTTTTGAGGGTTGGACAATCTATTTACATAATTAACGCTTGATAGTTCTGAATGGATTGGAGTTTATATTACGGTGAAGATCCCGTCTAAGTATAATGTGAACTAGCGACTGCTGAATATAAAGCTACCCCGTGACGTGACGATTTATATGTTCTGTTTATATGTTCTCTCCATGTAGAACCATGTGAATCATTTACAGTCGGGCGTCACATCACGGTAATCTGCCCTGTTTAGTGTCTTTAGCACTTAGATTTGTGTCCTAACACACAATGAAAATGTGAACTGCGCCGCGTTGTTACTGTTCCTTACAGAGAGCGGAGGGGAAACAGCTCGGACAACGTCTCAATATAAACACTAATAATCCTCCTTACATTGAACTTGTTCTGTTTTCTTCCAATCTGCCGCTCGTGTCACTATTACTGGAAGTGAGGAGCTAATGTGACCTCAGGGCAGATCTGATGAGTCACAAACAATGTCCCACCGGAGTATTGGTTAATACGTTACATACCTGTTCCTGCATCAGCTCCTTCAGTTGGCTGATCTTGTCTGCATCCTCTGGGTGCTGGGTGATGTAATCCTTATCAAAGAAGGCCTGGTGGGAAGGAGAGGAGAGAGCGTAAGGTGGGAGAGAGAGAGGAGGAGAGAGCGTAAGGTGGGGGAGAGAGAGAGAGAGAGGAAGAAGAGAGAGCGCGCAAGGGGGAGAGAGCATGTAACGGGGAAAGGAGAGAGTGCAAGGTGGGGGAGAGAGAGAGAGGAGGAGAGAGAGCATGTAACGGGGAAAGGAGAGAGCGTAAGGTGGGAGAGAGAGAGAGAGGAGGAGAGAGAGCACATAAAGGGGAAAGGAGAGAGCGTAAGGTGGTGAGAGAGAGAGAGGAGGAAAGAGAGCACATAAAGGGGAAAGGAGAGAGTGTAAGGTGGTGAGAGAGAGAGAGGAGGAGAGAGAGGAGAGAGAGAGAGAGAGAGAGAGAGGAAGAGAGAGAGAGCATGTAACGAGTAAAGGAGAGAGCGTAAGGAGAGAGAGAGAGAGGAGAGAGCGCATGTAACGGGGAAAGGAGAGAGCGTAAGGGGGGGAGGGGGGAGAGAGAGTGTAAAGTGGGAGGGATAGACCGTACAGGGCGAGAGGGTGTAAGGGGGAGAGAAAGAAGAAATAAAAATAGGACTAAACAGTCTTTGTTGTTCCCCTTTAAAAAACAGCAACATCAGTGAAACTTCAAATATGAATCTTGGAGACCTGAGACTGTCACAGTTTCCAATTTTGTTATCTATAATGACTATCCCCTTCCCTGCTCACCCTCATCCCCGCCCACCCTCATCCCTGCCCACCCTCATCCCCGCCCACCCTCTTCTATGCCAACACTCATCCCCACCCACCCTCTTCTATGCCAACCCTCATCACCGCCCACCCTCTTCTATGCCAACCCTCATCCCTGCCAACCCTCTTCTATGCCCACCCTCATCCCCGCCCACCCTCTTCTATGCCAACACTCATCCCCACCCACCCTCTTCTATGCCAACCCTCATCACCGCCCACCCTCTTCTATGCCAACCCTCATCCCTGCCAACCCTCTTCTATGCCCACCCTCATCCCCGCCCACCCTCTTCTATGCCAACCCTCATCCCCACCCACCCTCTTCTATGCCAACCCTCATCCCCACCCACCCTCTTCTATGCCAACCCTCATCACCGCCCACCCTCTTCTATGCCAACCCTCATCCCTGCCACACTCTTCCCCTCACCTCTTGGTAGCGGGTGATTCCCCCATTGACAGCTGCATCGATGACACCATTCAGACACATGCTGAGCAGGTTGATGTTCCCCTGCAGATTGTGGTGCTGATACTGAGTGATCAGAGCTCGGAGCTCTTCTGTCTTGTTACCCAGAACCTGCAGAGCGTTCTCCAAGGGGCTGACCTCCACCTGCCAAACCCAATCAATAGTCAATACCTAATGATATAATATCTCTTAATCTAATGTCTAATAATTCATTAAATCTTATTCTCCGCCCCTTCCCCAATCATTAAACCCGACTGGAGACCCTGTTTTATCTCTATGGTCATTATAGAAAGACTTCCAAATCTACAATATGGAGGAACCTCTACCATAGAGAACACCCAGTTATCTCCATACAAGGACCATGGGTCAGACGTTACTGTACCAGCTCTCTCTTCTGCACTTCAAACCAGCACGAGATTCCTGGGAGGCTGTGAGACAGCGTGAGAGTGCTACGCTCTATCCATAGGCTCTGAGAGAGAGAAAGAACACATGACTCTCTCATCTACAGACATGTAAGACAGAGAGGGAGACAGCTCGAGATCTGCCCTATTAGAGACAGTGTGACCCACCTTAAACTCGTTATCTTTGTCCCGCGTTCCGCGGTGGAACGGTCGGTCGTAGCGAAACCTACGGACGTTGTTTACTCTGTAGAAACTCTTTATCCTCTCAGGCACCTGATCCATGTTCAGGACTCTCGGTGTGTCTGGGAGAGGGGTCACTGCATAAATCTGCAGGTCTACGTCACAGCGTCAAGGAAGAAACTGGGGAACAGACTTCACTAAATGTCATTCACTGATCCACATAACTAAACCTTTACCTGTCCGGAATCAGACTCTGCCCTATGAGGATCAGCAGTACCATTATATTACAGGACATCTCCAATATCAGACTTATGTAACCAATCAGGACAGAATCCTTCTACTTATAATAAATATCATAAAATTTGTTTCCAGTAGATTCTGGCTGTGATCTGACTGTGATTTCTGGACAGAACAAGGTTTATTTGTGACCTTATCTCACTGTGACCTGAACGTCTTCTGTCCTCTCCTTGTGCTTTACTTGTCCGGTCAGGGACTTTGTGTTTAAGACCTGGTGGCAAGAGAGTACCAATGTGCTGTATCCTCACCAGGACCCGCAGGACCCGTACACCCTGGCACTATTCTTGGTGATCACGGTCACATCCATACGTTTAGTACAGTGTGATAAACACCACAAGAGCCGGTCCCGTCACTGAGACCCTGTGTAATACACACAGTACAGGATACACTGACAGTCGCTCTGCAGGATGGTGTCATCAGGGTGGTTGAGATGTTGCATGGCGACAGCCTGTGGGAACTCGCTCAGCATCCGCTGCTGAAAGGCCTCCAGGCGCTCGTAGTCGTGACCGCGGCACACAAACTCCTTATTCTGCAATAAGGGGGCAGGGGAGATACACACATAATGTAATAAGGTAGATGGGGGCAGCACAGGCTCAGGAACATACAGAACGAAGCTCTTACCCGCAAGAAGAACGGAAACTTCTTCCCATAAAACCCAACTCTAAAGAACTCCGGTTCCAGTCTCTGTTGATCCATAATATGATCGTAATACGAGGCCTCCATTTTCTGCGGGGGACGAGAGAAGCACCATAAGGGGGGGGGAGTCAGTATACAGAACATTGATGACTGGACCCTGTGTAGATATGACGCTGACATCCCGAGTACCCTAAATTAGTAACTGTGACCCCACATGTTTATCCCTCTGTACAATCCCTGCTACTTCTTTTTTTTGGGAAAGGACAGGGATGTAAAAGAGAATTAAAAAAAGGAAAATGAGCATGAAAAGATTTCTATGCTGTCCTGGGCATCTGCCTGGTTACCACACAGTAACATATAGAGAGAGTACTGAGAGGGGAGAGAGTACCGAGTGAGAGTACAGAGTGTGGAGAGAGTACTGAGATGGGGGAGAGTACCGAGTGAGAGTACAGAGTGTGGAGAGAGTACTGAGAGGGGGGAGAGTACCGAGTGAGAGTACAGAGTGTGGAGAGAGTACTGAGAGGGGAGAGAGTACCGAGTGAGAGTACAGAGTGTGGAGAGAGTACTGAGAGGGGGGAGAGTACAGAGTGTGGAGAGAGTAATGAGTGTGAATATAGAGAGAGTACCAAGTGTGGAGAGAGAGAGGGTAGAGAGAGTACTGGGAGGGGAGACAGTACCGAGTGAGAATACAGAGTGTCAAGGGAGTACTGAGTGAGAGCATATAGAGTACCGAGTGAGAGTAGTGTGTGGAGAGAGTACCGAGTGAGAGTAAATAGAGAGAGTACCAAGTGAGAGTACTGAGTGAGAGTATATAGAGAGAGTACCGAGTGAGAGTACAGAGTGTGAAGAGAGTACCGAGTGAGAGTATATAGAGAGAGTACCGAGTGAGAGTACAGAGTGTGAAGAGAGTACCGAGTGAGAGTATATAGAGAGAGTACCGAGTGAGAGTACAGAGTGTGGAGAGAGTACTGAGTGAGAGTATAGAGAGTACTGAGTGAGAGTACAGAGTGTGGAGAGAGTACTGAGTGAGAGTATAGAGAGTACCGAGAGGGGAGAGAGTACAGAGTGTGGAGAGAGTACTGAGTGAGAGTATAGAGAGTACTGAGTGAGAATATACAGTGTGGAGAGAATACAGAGTTAGTGTATAGAGAGAGTACTGAGTATGAAGAGAGCAGATTGTGGAGAGAGAGTACAAGGAGCGGATAGTAATACTGAATAATAATAATAATAATAATGTAGCTGCTGTAGAGGAGACAGTCAGTGATCGCAGAGAATAGAGGGCTCATAGGTCTCACCAATATCCAGCTGAGACTCTGATAGTCGTACAGCTTCTCATACTGAGCCGCCAGCTCCCTGCATAGAGGAATCCCGTACTCCCAGCACTGAGAATGATGCAGGAAGAGGGAGGAGAAGGAAGGGTTAATGAACACGTCTTCCACGCATGCACACGCATTTAAAGCAACAAGAAAATCTGAACCATCTCCATCTTATGCCCAGTGGTCGGTAATAACAATCAGTGCACAGTGTCCGGGTGTGCAGGAAACTTATCACACCCAGCAAATGGGGGCTAAATACACAGAGGATCAGGGAATACCCCAAACTGCTGACATGTTTCATACCTAGGAACAAACGCAAGTAACAGCTTTGCAGGTTGTGCCGACAAGTGGTGCTGTCCTTTGCTTTCACAACAATTATCTTAAAAGGGCAGTATTGTTTTTTTGAGATACCGTTTGTTAACTTATACTCTGCGATCAGTATAAGGATACGACCATTCCTGTGTGATGCACCATTAACAACAAATGTAGAAATACTTTTTAATTTTACAGCCAGCAGGTGTCACTGTTTCCACTGATCTACCTGTCAGGAAATGCTTTCCATAGACTGGAATTACAATAGTGACATCCAGTGGTTGAAAGATGGTACTGCACACCACTAAATGCATACTAAGGAGGAACAGCACCAAAACACAAAATCAGCACCAAAAAAAATCCCTGAAATCATATTTTAGTGAAAGCGAACTGTATGATACATCACATCAGCTTCATGCTCAGTGCAATGATTTTCTGGTAATATTTGGCTGTAGACTGTAGCACACCTTGCCCTTGTTGAAGTAATGGATGATTTTGCGGCTCAGACTCTCTTTCCGCTGCCACTCGCTCTGGGTGGGGTAATGGAGGAACTCCCGTAGGGAGCGATCCTCCCAATGCAGCGTTTCCCAGTACAAGAGCAGAGTAAATGCAGCTTCTGGAGAGAGAGATACAAGCGGACAATGAGAGAACTGCCATTATCTATACTAATATGTTATGTACTATTTACAGAGCTCTCGGGGGACCAGTTTACTTTGCTCATCTTAATTCCTGAGCGACATGTCAGAGACTTCTAGGGGTACTCAGGAAGTGAGGGGTACTCAGGAAGTGAGGGGTACTCAGGAAGTGGGGGTACTCAGGAAGTGGGGGGTACTCAGGAAGTGGGGGGTACTATGGAAGTGAGGGGTACTCAGGAAGTGGGGGGTACTCAGGAAGTGGGGGGTACTATGGAAGTGAGGGGTACTCAGGAAGTGGGGGGTACTCAGGAAGTGAGGGGTACTCAGGAAGTGAGGGTACTCAGGAAGTGGGGGGTACTCAGGAAATGAGGGGTACTCAGGAAGTGGGGGGTACTCAGGAAGTGGGGGGTACTATGGAAGTGAGGGGTACTCAGGAAGTAAGGGGTACTCAGGAAGTGGGGGGTACTCAGGAAATGAGGGGTACTCAGGAAGTGAGGAGTACTATGGAAGTGAGGGGTACTCAGGAAGTGAGGAGTACTATGGAAGTGAGGGGTACTCAGGAAGTGGGGGGTACTCAGGAAGTGAGGGGTACTCAGGAAGTGGGGGGTACTATGGAAGTGAGGGGTACTCAGGAAGTGGGGGGTACTCAGGAAGTGGGGGGTACTCAGGAAGTGGGGGTACTATGGAAGTGAGGGGTACTCAGGAAGTGGGGGGTACTCAGGAAGTGAGGGGTACTCAGGAAGTGGGGGGTACTATGGAAGTGAGGGGTACTCAGGAAGTGAGGGGTACTATGGAAGTGAGGGGTACTCAGGAAGTGAGGGGTACTCAGGAAGTGGGGGGTACTATGGAAGTGAGGGGTACTATGGAAGTGAGGGGTACTCAGGAAGTGGGGGGTACTATGGAAGTGAGGGGTACTCAGGAAGTGGGGGGTACTCAGGAAGTGAGGGGTACTCAGGAAGTGGGGGGTACTCAGGAAGTGAGGGGTACTATGGAAGTGAGGGGTACTCAGGAAGTGGGGGGTACTCAGGAAGTGAGGGGTACTCAGGAAGTGGGGGGTACTCAGGAAGTGAGGGGTACTCAGGAAGTGGGGGGTACTCAGGAAGTGAGGGGTACTCAGGAAGTGGGGGGTACAAAGGGAGGAAAGTTGTTGTCCCCCAGGTGTCTGGAAACAGCAGCTACAATTTCATATTATTGTGTAAGGTTTAGACCTCTAGTCATCCCCCCATTGATGTTATAATATATAAACCATCCAGCTCATCTGTATAATCTTTAAATGTGTCTAGTAGTTGGTCTGTAGCTTTATCATGAAAAGTTTTTATTAAGGTTTTATAGGCTCTATAAACTATACATGCATGTCTGTGTGTTATCATTTATGAATCTGTCTTGTTCAACGCCTGTAGATGCATATTATCATTTATAAATCAGGCTTTTTGCAGTCTAGTGTACCTGTATATCTCTCCGCCTGTAGCTATGTGATATCATTATCCTGTGTACCTGTATATCTCTCCGCCTGTAGCTATGTGATATCATTATCCTGTGTACCTGTATATCTCTCCGCCTGTAGCTGTGTGTTATCATTATCCTGTGTACCTGTATATCTCTCTGCTTGTATCTGTGTATTATCATTATCCTGTGTACCTGTATATCTCTCCGCCTGTAGCTGTGTGATATCATTATCCTGTGTACCTGTATATCTCTCCGCCTGTAGCTGTGTGTTATGATTATCCTGTGTACCTGTATATCTCTCCGCCTGTATCTGTGTATTATCATTATCCTGTGTACCTGTATACCTCTCCGCCTGTAGCTGTGTATTATTATCAGCCTGTGTACCTGTATATCTCTCTGCCTGTAGCTGTGTATTATCATTATCCTGTGTACCTGTATAGCTCTCCGCCTGTATCTGTGTATTATCATTATCCTGTGTACCTGTATATCTCTCTGCCTGTAGCTGTGTGTTATCATTATCCTGTGTACCTATATATCTCTCCGCCTGTATCTGTGTATTATCATTATCCTGTGTACCTGTATATCTCTCAGGCTGTATCTGTGTATTATCATTATCCTGTGTACCTATATATCTCTCCGCCTGTAGCTGTGTGTTATCATTATCCTGTGTACCTGTATATCTCTCCGCCTGTATCTGTGTATTATCATTATCCTGTGTACCTGTATATCTCTCCGCCTGTATCTGTGTGTTATCATTATCCTGTGTACCTGTATAGCTCTCCGCCTGTATCTGTGTTATCATTATCCTGTGTACCTGTATAGCTCCGCCTGTATCTGTGTGTTATCATTATCCTGTGTACCTGTATAGCTCTCCGCCTGTATCTGTGTGTTATCATTATCCTGTGTACCTGTATCTGTGTGTTATCATTATCCTGTGTACCTGTATAGTTCTCCACCTGTATCTGTGTGTTATCATTAGTCTGTGTACCTGTATCGCTCTCTGCCTGTATCTGTGTATTATCATTATCCTGTGTACCTGTGTAGTTCTCTACCTGTATCTGTGTATTATCATTATCCTGTGTACCTGTATATCTCTCCGCCTGTATCTGTGTATTATCATTATCCTGTGTACCTGTATCTGTGTGTTATCATTTTCCTGTGTACCTGTATAGTTCTCCACCTGTATCTGTGTGTTATCATTAGTCTGTGTACCTGTATAGCTCTCTGCCTGTATCTCTGTGTTATCATTATCCTGTGTACCTGTGTAGTTCTCTACCTGTATCTGTGTATTATCATTATCCTGTGTACCTGTATAGCTCTCCGCCTGTATCTGTGTATTATCATTATCCTTTGTACCTGTATCTGTGTGTTATCATTTTCCTGTGTACCTGTATAGTTCTCCACCTGTATCTGTGTGTTATCATTAGTCTGTGTACCTGTATAGCTCTCTGCCTGTATCTCTGTGTTATCATTATCCTGTGTACCTGTGTAGTTCTCTACCTGTATCTGTGTGTTATCATTATCCTGTGTACCTGTATCTGTGTGTTATCATTATCCTGTGTACCTGTATCACTCTCCGCCTGTATCTGTGTGTTATCATTATCCTGTGTACCTGTATCTGTGTGTTATCATTATCCTGTGTACCTGTATAGTTCTCCACCTGTATCTGTGTGTTATCATTAGTCTGTGTACCTGTATCGCTCTCTGCCTGTATCTGTGTATTATCATTATCCTGTGTACCTGTGTAGTTCTCTACCTGTATCTGTGTATTATCATTATCCTGTGTACCTGTATATCTCTCCGCCTGTATCTGTGTATTATCATTATCCTGTGTACCTGTATCTGTGTGTTATCATTTTCCTGTGTACCTGTATAGTTCTCCACCTGTATCTGTGTGTTATCATTAGTCTGTGTACCTGTATCGCTCTCTGCCTGTATCTCTGTGTTATCATTATCCTGTGTACCTGTGTAGTTCTCTACCTGTATCTGTGTATTATCATTATCCTGTGTACCTGTATATCTCTCCGCCTGTATCTGTGTATTATCATTATCCTGTGTACCTGTATATCTCTCCGCCTGTATCTGTGTATTATCATTATCCTGTGTACCTGTATAGCTCTCTGCCTGTATCTCTGTGTTATCATTATCCTGTGTACCTGTGTAGTTCTCTACCTGTATCTGTGTGTTATCATTAGTCTGTGTACCTGTATCGCTCTCTGCCTGTATCTCTGTGTTATCATTATCCTGTGTACCTGTGTAGTTCTCTACCTGTATCTGTGTATTATCATTATCCTGTGTACCTGTATATCTCTCCGCCTGTATCTGTGTATTATCATTAGTCTGTGTACCTGTATCGCTCTCTGCCTGTATCTCTGTGTTATCATTATCCTGTGTACCTGTGTAGTTCTCTACCTGTATCTGTGTATTATCATTATCCTGTGTACCTGTATATCTCTCCGCCTGTATCTGTGTATTATCATTATCCTGTGTACCTGTATCTGTGTGTTATCATTTTCCTGTGTACCTGTATAGTTCTCCACCTGTATCTGTGTGTTATCATTAGTCTGTGTACCTGTATAGCTCTCTGCCTGTATCTCTGTGTTATCATTATCCTGTGTACCTGTGTAGTTCTCTACCTGTATCTGTGTATTATCATTATCCTGTGTACCTGTATAGCTCTCCGCCTGTATCTGTGTATTATCATTATCCTTTGTACCTGTATCTGTGTGTTATCATTTTCCTGTGTACCTGTATAGTTCTCCACCTGTATCTGTGTGTTATCATTAGTCTGTGTACCTGTATAGCTCTCTGCCTGTATCTCTGTGTTATCATTATCCTGTGTACCTGTGTAGTTCTCTACCTGTATCTGTGTGTTATCATTATCCTGTGTACCTGTATCTGTGTGTTATCATTATCCTGTGTACCTGTATCACTCTCCGCCTGTATCTGTGTGTTATCATTATCCTGTGTACCTGTATCTGTGTGTTATCATTATCCTGTGTACCTGTATAGTTCTCCACCTGTATCTGTGTGTTATCATTAGTCTGTGTACCTGTATCGCTCTCTGCCTGTATCTGTGTATTATCATTATCCTGTGTACCTGTGTAGTTCTCTACCTGTATCTGTGTATTATCATTATCCTGTGTACCTGTATATCTCTCCGCCTGTATCTGTGTATTATCATTATCCTGTGTACCTGTATCTGTGTGTTATCATTTTCCTGTGTACCTGTATAGTTCTCCACCTGTATCTGTGTGTTATCATTAGTCTGTGTACCTGTATCGCTCTCTGCCTGTATCTCTGTGTTATCATTATCCTGTGTACCTGTGTAGTTCTCTACCTGTATCTGTGTATTATCATTATCCTGTGTACCTGTATATCTCTCCGCCTGTATCTGTGTATTATCATTATCCTGTGTACCTGTATCTGTGTGTTATCATTTTCCTGTGTACCTGTATAGTTCTCCACCTGTATCTGTGTGTTATCATTAGTCTGTGTACCTGTATAGCTCTCTGCCTGTATCTCTGTGTTATCATTATCCTGTGTACCTGTGTAGTTCTCTACCTGTATCTGTGTATTATCATTATCCTGTGTACCTGTATAGCTCTCCGCCTGTATCTGTGTATTATCATTATCCTTTGTACCTGTATCTGTGTGTTATCATTTTCCTGTGTACCTGTATAGTTCTCCACCTGTATCTGTGTGTTATCATTAGTCTGTGTACCTGTATAGCTCTCTGCCTGTATCTCTGTGTTATCATTATCCTGTGTACCTGTGTAGTTCTCTACCTGTATCTGTGTGTTATCATTATCCTGTGTACCTGTATCTGTGTGTTATCATTATCCTGTGTACCTGTATCACTCTCCGCCTGTATCTGTGTGTTATCATTATCCTGTGTACCTGTATCTGTGTGTTATCATTATCCTGTGTACCTGTATAGTTCTCCACCTGTATCTGTGTGTTATCATTAGTCTGTGTACCTGTATCGCTCTCTGCCTGTATCTGTGTATTATCATTATCCTGTGTACCTGTGTAGTTCTCTACCTGTATCTGTGTATTATCATTATCCTGTGTACCTGTATATCTCTCCGCCTGTATCTGTGTATTATCATTATCCTGTGTACCTGTATCTGTGTGTTATCATTTTCCTGTGTACCTGTATAGTTCTCCACCTGTATCTGTGTGTTATCATTAGTCTGTGTACCTGTATCGCTCTCTGCCTGTATCTCTGTGTTATCATTATCCTGTGTACCTGTGTAGTTCTCTACCTGTATCTGTGTATTATCATTATCCTGTGTACCTGTATATCTCTCCGCCTGTATCTGTGTATTATCATTATCCTGTGTACCTGTATATCTCTCCGCCTGTATCTGTGTATTATCATTATCCTGTGTACCTGTATAGCTCTCTGCCTGTATCTCTGTGTTATCATTATCCTGTGTACCTGTGTAGTTCTCTACCTGTATCTGTGTGTTATCATTAGTCTGTGTACCTGTATCGCTCTCTGCCTGTATCTCTGTGTTATCATTATCCTGTGTACCTGTGTAGTTCTCTACCTGTATCTGTGTATTATCATTATCCTGTGTACCTGTATATCTCTCCGCCTGTATCTGTGTATTATCATTAGTCTGTGTACCTGTATCGCTCTCTGCCTGTATCTCTGTGTTATCATTATCCTGTGTACCTGTATATCTCTCCGCCTGTATCTGTGTATTATCATTATCCTGTGTACCTGTATATCTCTCCGCCTGTATCTGTGTATTATCATTATCCTGTGTACCTGTATATCTCTCTGCCTGTAGCTGTGTGATATCATTATCCTGTGTACCTGTATAGCTCTCCGCCTGTATCTCTGTGTTATCATTATCCTGTGTACCTGTATATCTCTCCGCCTGTATCTGTGTGTTATCATTATCCTGTGTACCTGTATATCTCTCTACCTGTATCTGTGTATTATCATTATCCTGTGTACCTGTATAGCTCTCCGCCTGTAGATGTAAGTCACAGAGCTTATGAATGTATCTGATGTACATTTCTTCCTTATTTATTTCGGATTTGTAGAAGTTCTGTGAAGATACAAAAGAACAGAAATTTGTATTTAAAATTTCCTCACAAACAGTCATAAGGATAAACCCTGACATTGGTTGTTACAGATATAGAGGTGTTGTCCTTACTGCTCACCATCAGATTCACCGTACAGCCGACCTTCTTATTTTCTGTTTCTTCACCTTTCATACAGTCCCTGCAATACAATATATTATCAACATTCAGTGTATCTGTACGGAACCATATATATTACTGACTTCACGCTACCATCTTCCCATCACCTCGTTACTTAACTTCAAACCTTATGTGGGCGTTGGGCGGAGGAAACCCCTGTTACATCCAGATTAGGGTGCAATTATCCCCAGTATCTGGGGGTAGGAATAGATCTATAGTGAGACTTATAGGCGGTTTGGCCCATTTTATGGTAGGATGTTTACAACGTCCCTGTGGCTCCTGTAGCCAAGATGCAGACTGTGCCGGGAAGATGGAAGAGCAGATCGGGGGTCTGTGTGTATTAAGTACGCGCCAGTCTCATTGTGTTAATGTGATTGCTGATATTTACATGAGAAAAGGGGAAAAACTTATGTAGAATGTAGAACTTGTCTAGGTTCAAAAAATAAGTCAATATATATATATATTATATATTGTATACACACAGCGCAAAAAAGTTTTAAAGCGCAAAATGAGGCGCAGATTTCGTCAGTGACCCCAATGATCAGGTCACGGTCAGTCTCATACCTGTAGTCCAGCAGTCTCTCCATGAGACGCGTCACTGAGGTCACAAACGACGCTCCCGGCTCTCTCCAGGTCTCCTGCTCGATCTTCTCCAGCAAGCTGAGGGCACAAGTGACAGAATAATACGGACATGACTCCTAAACCACAAACCTGAGACAAGGACAACATCTAAAATACAGGGCCGAGTAAGGGACAAGAAGAGACGTACGACAGGAAGAACACGGGGAAGAGACAGACAGAGAGCGTCATTTATAGATCACACACAGAGAGACCTCGGGAGATACATAATAACATCATCCACACAGGTTAGACATATATATAAGTTTATACAAACAGCTAAAGCCGGGTACAGACATAGGTGGAATAACAGCTGGGGGTCCGGTATACCCCCACAGAATGGGATATATATACATGCATGCATGTATCCATGTACACACCACACACTATAGACATGCAGTAACACGCTGTATATAATATACCATGACCTCTCTTACCTCGGGTACGGACCAAACAGCTGAGAGCTGTAGCGGCAGCGAGGGTGGGGTACAAATACAGATATATCACATCTCTGTCAGTACACTGCACCCCCCTTATACCACGTAACACTACTCTGTGACTGCAGCTACCACATGACACCAGGCTTTACTAAGCCCAACTATCTTCTAACCTGTACCCACTACTGTGGAACTGCAAGGCCCAGCACACCCTACCGGTTTCACAACAGCTTAAGAGCCACACATTGCCTAATGCCAGCTTAGCTGTATACCCTCTATCTACTTTAACTACCCCCCCCCCCCAACTACAGACATTTATCCCTCTTTATATTAGTAGTGGAGAAAGTTGGGACTCACAGGAGGCTGAAGAGCTCTCGATAGTTTTCATCTCCTTTCCCCTCGGAGACCAAAGTGTCCAGTTTATCGATCAGCTCGGCCTCCACCTGAGGAGACACAAGTGTGTGAGAGACACCGCACAACACAACGCAACAATACAGCGCACAACAGACCACAATAATACAGCGCACAACAGTTACACTCCAACATATAAATCATCTGATCGTTGTAGAAGCAGCTGCAGCATTATCTGGTTGTTATACAAAGTGTGTGAGGCTGGATCAGCAGTAACATCTCTCATTCGTTCATTATCTACAATACAGGCATGCTGGCACTTGTTGTTCTACAACGACTAGAGATGCACAGGCCGGCTACCACTGATATAGCTTTCTCCTCTCTGGCAGGGTATGATGGGACTTGTAGTTCCACAATAACTAGTGAGCCACAAGCTACCTCTCATACGGTTAGTGAGTCCCTGGCTGGAGGGATATGCTGGGACTTCTAGTTCCACATCAACTTGTGGGCTACAGGTTGCTCAAACCTGCTATACAACATGATCTTATCATTGTGATTAATAACAGCTCTTTACTCTGATTGTATATAAACATTAGTCACAGCTAAGACAAACTTTGCTGTAGAATAAAAGAACATTTCTTTCATCCCTGAGAGGCAGTAACTTGGCATGTGAGACAAGCTCTCACAGAAATATGACACTGTTTAGTGGGCAACTTGATGAAGTGATTAATGAGAGCTTTTCTGACATTTTAGAAAAGATAACTGTTCATTAAACTTGATTCTACAAGATATCATATTATGTTCAGTTCTCTGTTAGAGAAGCAGCGTTCCTACGACACTTGTAACAAGTAACGTAAGCGGCTTTAGATGACATGTGACGATCACGGCCCCTCTCACCTGCTTAAAGTTACCGTTGCGCCGCTGCTCACAATCCATCATGTCGTGGAAAATGGGGATCATGATATTTCGCACCTCGGGTTGCGGGACAAGGGACACGCCCAGGAACGGGCCGATCATGCCGGGGATAAAGTGATATTTGTGCTCCCCTATAATGTACACAGAATAGACAGAGTATAGGATCCAGCAGGAGACACTGTACATATATGTACCGTGTTCTGTCACTTACCCAAGTTCTGCCACATGTTGAACAGCTCGTATGTCATCATAACACGCATGTCGCCATATCTACAGAACACGGAAGTGTCACTTACTGCTCAACACTAAAGACAAACTGCTCAGTACTACAGACTCAATGCTCAGTACTACGGGCTCAATACTCAGTACTACGGACTCAATTGTTAGTACTAATAGTGCTCAGTAGTACTGAATGCTCAGTATTAGGGGCGGGGCACTTACTTGTCCAGGATCCGCCTCCTCTTTCCTGCTGCAAAGTTCTCCAGCTGCAGACTGGGCTGATTAATGAAGAGAACGGCCAGACTGAAATACGAGTTCCACACCTGAAAATAACAGACCGGTCTGTGAGGGCACTGGGGTGCACCCCTTAATATAAGCAGGAACTGGGGTGTACCCCTTAATGTAAGCCAGGAACTGAGGTGTACCCCTTAATGTAAGCAGGAACTGGGGTGTACCCCTTAATGTAAGCAAGGAACTGGGGTGTATCCCTCTATGTAAGCAGGCACTGGGGTGTACCCGTTAATGTAAGCAGGGAACTGGGGTGTACCCCTTAATGTAAGCCAGGAACTGGGGTGTACCCCTTAATATAAGCAGGGAACTGGGGTGTATCCCTCTATGTAAGCAGGAACTGGGGTGTACACCTTAATGTTAGCAGGGAACTGGGGTGTATCCCTCTATGTAAGCAGGAACTGGGGTGCACCCCTTAATGTAAGCAAGGAACTGGGGTGTATCCCTCTATGTAAGCAGGAACTGGGGTGTACCCCTTAATGTAAGCAGGGAACTGGGGTGTACCCCTTAATGTAAGCAGGAACTGGGGTGTACACCTTAATGTAAGCAGGGAACTGGGGTGTACCCCTTAATGTAAGCAGGAACTGGGGTGTACCCCTTAATGTAAGCAGGAACTGGGGTGTACACCTTAATGTAAGCAGAGAACTGGGGTGTACCCCTTTATGTAAGCAGGAACTGGGGTGTACCCCTTAATGTAAGCAGGAACTGGGGTGTACCCCTCTATGTAAGCAGGAACTGGGGTGTACCCCTTAATGTAAGCAGGGAACTGGGGTGTACACCTTATTGTAAGCAGGGAACTGGGGTGTACCCCTTAATGTAAGCAGGGAACTGGGGTGTACCCCTTAATGTAAGCAGGGAACTGGGGTGTACCCCTCTATGTAAGTACTTAGGGATGTGAGTCACATCATGTGACTAGATATCAGGTTACTGCAAATAGAAGAGAATAATAATTGTGTTTACCTTAAAGTCAAAGTCTGCTTCACAGAAGTTCTTGTGCACGGCCGGAGACACGTACTGAACAGTCGTCACTATGATGCTGGGAAGAGATAACGTTAGTTTATAGAGGACGGACAGTGAAGCAGCTGAACCAACTAACAGAGGAAATGCAGCCAATCAATTCACAAGGAGCATCAATGAGGCACTTTAAAAACATACCTATCACCTACAAACAGTGGAGGCAGCCATTATCCAGTCAATTCACTAATAACTAACTAATCCCTCAGGCGTGATGTCACTGGTACCTACTGAACTGACAGGCTGTATTTCTATAATTATTTAGTTCAGAGAACAAAACTGCTGCTTCCACTGTGTGTAACCGATGTGTAGTCTAATCGATATCAATCAATCAGTTAACATGTAGTGCTGATTGGTTGCTGTGGGTCACATGACATTTATGCTGAACCCTATATAAGAATGTCTGCGGCTGAAGGTTCCACCATGATGGTGTGGTCTGTACACGTGGGACCCCTGTGCCTCTATCATTAGTCCTGTGCCCCGGCCCACGCAGCGCTCTTACTTGCTGGCCAGAAGTCTCATCACTGTCCAGTCTGGAGGGAAGACGGTCAACTTCTGCAGGTTCCGAAAAACACAGAAGATCTTCAGCAGGAATTCCTGAAAAAACACGTAGTCCGGACTTAGAGATACCCGGAACACTGAGGAACGTTTACTCTGATACATTGTTACCCCAGAACCCAAGGTCATGTGATCTAGAACATGTGACCAGACATCAAACCCAGGTCCTGAGGAACTTAATACCTGAATACATTATTATTATAAAAGTAAATCGACCTCTGCCCCTGACCCTAATACTCCCCCTGGGCCGCCTGGTAATATTTATGGGGGGCTCATTAACAGCTCATAGGGTACTGTTACATATTCTCACGTCTCACCCTCTGACCTCATTATTAATGTGATTTAGTAAATTTAAACCATAGTGCTCCAAAGTACAACGAAAATAACCTTATCCAGAAAATGGGGCCATAAGTGTCGGCCATATGTAACTGTTATGTGTTTAATGCTTCTTGTTCTCAAAACTATATAAATATAATAACCTCACTGTGAACCAGGAGCTGCATAAAATATACTGTAAAACTTTACACCACAGGTACGTTATTATAATGATAAAGCTGTGGGTATGTTATCCTCAACTACTGCCTAATGGAGAGTCCCATTCTGCCGCCACATGGAGGCAGGACACATGACCTTACCATGATACCCACATGTCCATCTGCTTGGATGCCCCCTCCTCACCTCCGCCCCCCCCCCCCCTCCACTACCTCCTCACCTTCGGCCTCTAACCTCCACCCCCTCCTCACCTCCGCTCTCTCCCCCTCCCCTCCTCACCCCCGCCCTCTCCTCACCTCCATCCCCTCCCTCTCCCCACCTTCACCCTCGCGCTCTCCTCACCTCCACCCCCTCCTCACCTCCGCTCTCTCCCCCTCCCCTCCTCTGCAACCTCCTCACCTCTTCCCCCTCCTCACCCCCGCCCTCTCCTCACCTCCATCCCCTCCCTCTCCCCACCTTCACCTCCTCTTCACCCTCGCGCTCTCCTCACCTCCACCCTCTCCTCACCTCTGCTCTCTCCCCCTCCCCTCTTCTGCCCCCTCCTCACCTCTACCCCCTCCTCACCTCCATTCCCTCCCTCTCCCCACCTTCACCCCCTCTTCACCCTCACGCTCTCCTCACCTCCACCCTCTCCTCACCCCCACCCTCTCCTCACCCCCACCCACTCCCTCTCCCCACCTTCACCCTCTCCTCACCTCCATCCTCTCCTCACCCTCGCGCTCTTCTCACCTCCACCTCCTTCCTCTCCTCCACCCACTCCTCACCTCCACCCTCTCCTCACACTCGCGCTCTCCTCATCCCCGCCCTCTCCTCACCTCCACCCCCTCCCTCTCCCCACCTTCACCCTCTCCTCACCTCCATCCTCTCCTCTCCTCCATGCCCTCCTCACCCGCACCCCCTCCTCACCCCCGCCCTCTCCTCACCTCCACCCCCTCCTCACCTCCACCTCCTCCTCACCTCCATGCCCTCCTCACCTCCACCCCCTCCTCACCTTGAGTTCCTCTTTGCTCTGGAAGTTGTGCAGCAGATGCTGGTAATGAGTATCTGACATCAAACGCAGCAGCGATAGAAGGCAGGAAACATACTCCCCCTGGTGGGGGGGAAGAGTCAGAACAGTCAGTATGTTATTGGGGAGAGGACTCAGGGTAAGGCGTAAAGGATACTGTAAATGAGATGATACATAAGAAATTATCCCATAAGGTAGTGAAAGCCCAGTTATCTGAGTCTATGGGGTTATTTTATAAACATGAATAAAAAGGGGGAAGGAAAACAAGATAACTAGACAGAAAATCATATGTGATCCATTACACATTTGATTTATTTAACACTTTCAATTGTGAACCGCTATAATTAGTATAATTATGTTACTGTAAACCACGCCCATTTACCTAATTCACATACAATTAAACTAATATGTTAAAATGATGTAAATTCTTAGACTCTATAATTTTCAAGTACAGTAAAGTCACATTTAATCCATTATTCTCATTGTTTAATTCTCTGTATAGAATAATGCCGCTCCCTATTCACTGCTATAGAACTGCCGCCACTAAGGATTGTCTTTAACTTTGTTGCAACAATGTATTGTTGCTGCCCTTTGTTAAACAGTTACTTTTAGGCTTCACACCCACTGGTGTTAGTTTTACACTATAAAGTGCATGTTGTATTCGGGGGGTCCCTGGAGGTCAGGCTCCCTGTGCCACCTGCGGTAACACCAGTGAATGGAGCTGGCAGCATTTGGAATATTGCAATGTTGCTGCAACAATATAGTAGGTTTAGTGCATTTTATATCTTATATATTTTTTATAATGATCTTCAACATTTAGATTGGCCTAAATCACGTACAATTTATCTGCACCTAGTTTTCACATATGTACCCGCTGGATGCTTGTGGCACCGGGCACACTATGATACATACAAACATACGGTAACAGCGGTTTTGTTACAGTGTCCACGGCTACAGTCTGACCGGTACACAGAGCTATTCCTGATTGGCTGTGCCAGGATACCAACCTGCAGTGCCAGTCATGTACCTGGGGCATCATTCGGGCCTATGATGGGCTGCTGAGGATGATGAGATGGATTTGGGAGGGGTTAGAAAAAAGAAGTGAATGTTAATTACTAACAGTGATCTCTGCTGTACACTGGGGGCAGCGTTGGCCTCTTACCGCCTCCTGGGCCTGAGATTTACTCATGATAATGAGCAGGGTCTGGAGCAGGACGTCCAGCAGGCTCTCCTGTAACATCTGGACCTCTTCTCCTACGTCCACCTCCTGCCGGAGAGAAGACGCCGTCAGCCGGGGCCAGGTGTGAATAATACAGACTATTACTGGGGTTATGGTGCATGTAGGTGAGGTCTATACATAGACTGTGTAAGATACCAGTATCCTGTACCTGATGGCCATACGCAGAGAATGAAATAATAAGCTTCAATTATTGTGTTTGATCGATCTTTAACAGACAAGAATAAGTGCAAACAAAGAGCAATAAGTAAAACTATATATAGTGTTTATATATAAATCTAATGAATGATCTAAGAGACAAACAGACCAAGCTCATGTTCACAAAATTGTGATTGGTTGGTCCTTTAGTTTGACTTATTAAGGTTGGCTTATGATTGGTTGGACCATTACTGTGGCTTGTGATTGGCTGGACTGTTAGACCAGCTTGTGATTGGATGAATTTTTAGCTCAATTTGTATTAAAGTGGTCCCCTCACCTACACACAGAGGAGAAGTCATCTTGTGGGCTGAACCATTATTTAAACTCTCAGAGCTGTCACTGGTTCCTAGTGAATTATCACGTTTAGTGAGTCAGCCAACAGAACGGCTCATTCCATCGTGTGATCTCTAGGATCACGTATGTGTATCACAAGTGACCATGTGACTAAAAGTGAGGGTTGACCATGAGCGTCATACAGCCCTGATTATAGACTATTTCCTGGCTGTCAACTACTATTGTCTCTATAAATCTACATAGGGAATAGAGGGGCAATCACTGTTGTACTGCACAGAGAGCTGTCACACTGAGATGACCTAGTTCAGTATTGAAGAATGGGAATGCTATATTGGGTACAGATACCGTGTGAATATAGTACCAGGTTCAGGAGTCAGAGGATCCCTTCTCTATGTGGACCCAGTAACAGATCTAAGGACCTGGAGCAGCATCGAGGAGAGGGCAGAGCACAGTGTGGGTGGTCTGCGCAGAACAAGAGATGTACACGGCCCCCCACCCTTGTAAACGCTGACACCTCCACTGCTGGCTGCTCTCCTGAGGCTGAGGACCTCTGCTGGACACACGCTGTACTACTGTAGGAGAGCTGGGGGAACTGACAGCGGGGATAAAGGCAGCTGGATTCTGATTGGCTGCACATGAAACATCCAATCAGGAGACAGCGTTGGTTCCCTCCCTCCTTCATTATCGCTGCTGCAGTCCATCCTCCAGTAACGACTAAATACTACAAAGATCATCTTCATTGTCAGTGGCACCTATAACTATAATTTCCTTGGGGGCTCATCCCTCTTTAGTATGTTATTGGGGAACCCAGACAGAGGAACACGGCTGTGTAAGTCCAGGCTCTGGTTACTGTTACGTGTAGTCTGGGAACACGTCAGGAAACAGAACGGATCGGTTTTGGGGTTGATCCTCACCGTGGAGCTGCTTTTGATGATGGAGAAGATACTGCTGAGTATGCCGGAGCAGACCAGGAGCTCCTTCTGCTGCCGCAGGTGAAGGTGGATATGATGTAGGACCACCGGCAGGAGGATCCGGCGAGCATCTGTGGGAGACACAACGTCATACACCAGGCGTTAGTATGACAACCGGTATCAGGCACTGCGCAGCCAACATGACCCAGCATTAAACTGACTGTAGCCGGACAATGGTCAAAACCACATTGCAGTTGGCGTTAACGAGCAGCGATCCTGTGTTATAAGTTCCCTTCTATAATTAAACAGGTTACTTGGTACATTACTGGCACTACCCATATGGCTGAGCAGAGGTGGGCACAGCACATGGTGCACAATATGGGACATTACCCCACCTGGGTATGAGAATAGCCTGCAGTCCACAGTGCGGCCGATAGACTGCAGCTTCACCACATCCATGGACTGTCCGAGGTGCAGGGTGCTGGGCAGACTACTGAGCGTCCCGCGGACAAACTCCGCCACCTCCGTCACAGAGAACATGTGCAGCAGTTCTTCAAAGATGGCTGGAAATGAGCTAAGGAGGGCGGCCTGCAAGTAGCATCAACGTGTCAGAGATCAGCACAACATACAACCTGAACATACTACACGCAGCAACATGTGACGTCACACTGCTCTGCACACAACGCCGATCAACCAATCAGACATAGCACAATAAGACATAACACATGGGACGGAACGTGTTGTTATACACAGAACTGAAATATCATTGTACATCTGGAGTTGCTGCATTACTTTCTCACCTTTCATCATCGCCTCTACATCATAACACACCAGACTCTAAATCATGTTTATAAATACTATAATAGTATCGGTAACATTAACCGTATCGGTAAGTTATTACATCACATTAACCCCACATATACCAGTACCACTAGGCAGTCATACATGAGAGGCAGTAATATCAGAGAAGTATCTTCTATTATGGGAACTAAATCTAACAATATGTTTTCTCAGTAGACCCCTCTCCCCTCAACAAGTAGAACCGCAGATGTCCGAAGGCGTGGACCCCCACGGGACTCACTCCTACTGGCACCACAAGTGAGACTTATATGCTGTTATAAAGTAACAAGCGGGAATTTCACGGATGTAAATACAATTGATTGACCGGCTGCTGCAGCTCAGCCGATGGTACAACCGTCGGTGGATGCAGTTTACTTTTAGGCTTCTATTTATTAACCCGGGATGTGTCAGGTACGATGGGGGATCTCTGTTATCTGAGGGAGCACCGGAAACAATAGCTGTAGAGGAGATTTCTTCTTTAATAACTCAATAGTTAAATATGCAAAAACATTAGTGAGAGCTTTTATATTGTTGTAACTATAAAATCGACCATATAGAGAACTATCAACATGAACTTTCATACTGGAGAATGAATTAAAAAAACAATACAAAAAGGTCTAAAAATACAACAAACAGCGGCCCGGTCATGTTTACAATTTGCTGTACGTCCGAAATCCGCATCAAATCTATCACGAGCAGTTATGTTCTTTTTTAATTGCAGTAAAAACGTTGGACCATGGCGAGGAAACTAATTATCCGCAAAATGAACTAAAATGTCTGCAGAAATAAACTGACATATCGAATATAAACTTGTCACGGTGGAGGGAATTTACTGTACAGACAATTAGAATATAATAAACAAGAGAGAATAACAGACCTCTATGAAGATATAAATGTACAATGACACAGGCTAGTTGTGAACTAGTTACAGAAATGAAGGTAATGTCAAATTTACTTTTAATCCAAATCTATGATTGTGCATTCAATAAACCCGATTATAAGATTTGTGTTATACATTTACTTATATATTTAGAGTTCACTATATTTTTTTCAACAAACACTACAAATGTCTGTCGACAAACTGCACTTATCATTTACAATTAATTTTGGGTCATAAAAATGAAATCAGCTGCTGGACAACTTGTTAATGTGAAAGTAAAACACATTTGAGTAAATTGTGCACGGAAAGCCACGGCTCAGCCCAAGTACCCGATGGCAAGACGATAGGTCTCCATTATACATATGGTCAATGTCACGGCAGACTAGACCAAGGTCTTTAACCGCTAGATGAATTATAAACATAAGATATTCATCATCATCATTTATTTATATAGCGCCACTGATTCCGCAGCGCTGTACAGAGAACTCAGTCACATCAGTCCCTGCCCCATTGGGGCTTACAGTCTAAATTCCCTAACATACACACAGACGGAGACAGAGATAGACAGACAGACTAGGGTCAATTTGTTAGCAGTCAATTAACCTACCAGTATATTTTTGGAGTGTGGGAGGAAACCGGAGCACCCGGAGGAAACCCACGCAAGCACGGGGAGAACATACAAACTCCTCACAGATAAGGCCATGGTTGGGCATTGAACTCATGACCCCAGTGCTGTAAAGCAGAAGTGCTAACCACTAGGCCACCGTGCTGCCCATAAGAAATTAATAAACAGCATCTCTGTCAGCGCAACGTGTAGATCAATCCCAGGAGTCAGGTAGACATGACGTCTAAAAATGTACTTATGTCATCTAACAATTCTATAGTCCTGAATTATTTGGCATTATAAACCCAAATAAACCAAAACTGTTCCTTCTGTTTCCTAAATATTTTTTTAAATGACTGAAACCAGTAATGGGGCGGCGAGTTCACCTCTATTTCGATGTAAGAACTTTACATTTTGATGTTTTATTTACATTGGTTTATTTGCCCAAATTAATCCGCTTCCACAATGAAAAGTTCCCGGATGGCGCAGAAAGTGGCCAAGTAAAAGGTCACAAGTACATAACACAAAGTAAACATCGCGACACGACAATCACAGGGCGGTAATGAACGGCTGAGAGTCTCCGACCTCCCGGCTCTACAACAGACTTAGAGGACTGAGCCCCTTGGGCTGTAATGTTAATCATCTACTGTTGATTCATTCGGTCATTTTTAAATTCATGGGGATGTTAATTATGACAGTCCAATGAATCGATGTCTCCGAGTCTGTCATGATGAGAGGGGAAATTCGGGAGTGAATGACAGATGGAGTGCGAGACATAGAGGGTGCAGGATGGTTGAATTTTGGAAGATATTTCAAGCTAGTGAGGAATTTGGAGAGGGAGGAGGTGAGTGCTATGGGGTGGGGTAGTTTTTAGTACAGCAGTCACATATATAAAGTGCATAAGATGAGTATAAAACATGCAGATTCGAGGTTACTGTTTGCAGGTAAGAGTGACATGCGTGTATTTTGAACACGAGTTTGCAAGTGGGTGTAACGACGGCCCCATCACACAGGGAGGACGTGATTGGTTAGGTGAGTGCTGCAATTTTTAGTTGTGCAAGTTCTACAAGTGCATGAAGAAGGGGCTCTACTTACACAGCAGACTGTAGGGGGGCTCGTAGACCCCCCAGTTTTTTGACCGTCAGACTCCCCTGATCCGCTCACCTGTCCACCGGCTGCGGGCTGCTTCAAAGTTAGCAGGGAGGATCAGGACCAGAGGGGGTATAGAGGGAAAGGCAGAGGGGATGAAGGGGGGGGGGGGGGAGATCACATTTGAAGCACAGACCAATAAGCAGATAGAGAGATGTGTGTAAAGAAAGATGATACAAGATTAAGAAGAAAAGAAAAGAGGAGAATAAGCAGCACGACAGCTGTCAGTCCTGCAATGTCTGAGGTGTCAGTAAGGATGTGCGCTCCTCCCCCTCACCTGTGTAAAGAGGAGAGTATCGGAGCTTCGCGTGTCCAGGCTCAGCACAAACCGCATAGACTGGAACAGCTCATGGATGCTGCAACGGAACTGTTCCTCCTCCACGCCCCCCGTGGAACGGGCAAAGAGCATCCGAGACTGGACGATAAACTTGAAGAGAATCTCCAAAGCCTGCGAGTAGAGACCGTACGATGGTCATGGGTGTACGAAGACAGAACAGTGGGGACAATGTGATAGGGACATGCAGGGACATTGTATTAATGGTAACGGCCTCTGAAGAGGCCGTCAGGGGTAAACACTAACTACACACCCTCCCCTGTACCAGCATAAACCCACTGCTATCTGCCCCCAACACTGTTCCGCACCCTCATCGCCTCCTGGATGTGGTCCTGCCTGACGAGATCTGCGGAACGCTCCATGTACCACTTCAAGCACCGGATCAGCTCTCTGAAATAGAAAGAGCAAATGAAATCATGGTTGTATAAAGCCCACCTGGTAACTTAGACAGCACACTGCATATCACTATTGTCACTTCTTATAACATAACTATAAGTGCACCTAAGTGCCCCTACAAGCCCGGCTGGGCCCCTAATTCCCGTACAAGCCCAGCTGGGCCCCTAATTCCTGTACAAGTCCTACAGGACCATAATTCCCCTAAGAATCCGGAAGGGCCCGATTTTCTCCACCCAGCCCGATGTTCCTCCAGCTCCACACAACCACCCCAGTACCCCCTTCACTCACCCAGTGACCTACTCACCGATATGCCAGAGCACCAGCAAAGTGTTTCTGTATGTACGTGTCCAACACTGGCCGAAAGTGGAAATATTTACTATCCCGCAGGAGATTAATGATGAAAACCTGTATAGGAAATTATAGGCAGGAAAGACGTGGGCTATAAGTTCTCACGAGACACAATCTATACATACAGCATAAATAGGACAAAGATACAACATTGTCTGTGCGATGAGCTGGGTCTGTATTGTAAATGTTTCTGTGTGTCCAGGGGGAGATATAGAACATGAGGAATATACTATAAAGCAGATCTAGAACAATATTCACACTGTACAGAAATGGCCAATTCTACTCATGTGGATTTGATGATCTCAACATAAACAGATTTATTTATTATTGTGTATTTATATAGCACAGGTCATATTACACAACGCTGTACAGAGAATATGTAACTCACTCACACAGACACACACACAGACACACTTACACGACACACACTCACACTCAGAGACACACACTCACCCACACACCTTCACACAGACACACACTCACATATAGACACACACACGCATAGACACACACAAACATACACTCACACAGACAGACACACACTTACACACAGACACAAACTAGTGTCTGCCTTGTCAGCAGCCAATCAACCTATCAGTATATTTTTGGACGGTGAGAGGAAACCCATACAGACATGGGGAGACCATACAAACACCACACAGGTAGGGCCGTGATCGGAATCGAATCCATGACCCCAATGCAGCGAGGAAGCAATTCTAACCACTGTGCTGCTATAAATGCTGATTATTACTGTGTTACAGCAACAGCCAATCAGACAGTCCTTGCTCCTGCCAGCAGCTACTCTATGATGGACAACACACTGGCTGTAGGTGCAGGGGTGAGCGGGTCCCCTACGTCTGTCGCACTCCAGGTACGTTCTCCTAGCGCCTGTCTCAAACACACGTGTGAGGACAGACCCCCGGAACACAGAGGAAGTCAGCGGATACAGAACACAGATCAGTGATACTCTGTATTGTCGTTTAATGGAACATGATGAGTTATACTTTAATGTGGACATTCAGTGACAGGAGGGATATCAGACATATAGACCCTGTAGTGTGTGTAACATGGGGTTATTAGGGAGGACTCTGGACCATCAAGGCTTCCTCACCAGTGACTGAAAGACCAGCAGGCCGTACTTCTCAGTGTTATCGTCCAGAATGACGAACAGCGTGTCCAGGATGTCCTGCAGAAACTGAGAGGAACACAGAAATATTAAACATTTACAATACGCTCCCGATCCATAAACGTTCCACATCCAAAACCTTCACCTTCTAGATCAGGACTGAGGCCACCTGTGGCCCGATCTCTGCTTCACATGGTCACCCGCAGCTTACTGATACATCACCACTTTTATTCCCATAAAGTATATACAATTATGTAAAACACGTAACATACAATGAATCCTCAGTGATCATACAATGTTGCAGGGTAGTTCCTCAGACCGTTATAATGAGCCACCCGCATTATTTAGGGACAAGGACAGACCCCTTACTTATCTTCCAGTGACCCCCCCACCCTTCCCTCAGTCGCGCTGAAGCAGGTTGTGGAGACCACTGAGTAGAAGAGACCAAGGACTCAGCTTCTTGTCCAATCAGCAGCAGAGAACAGACAGTGGCTGCAGGACAATAACTTACTGACTGCCGGGGTCTCCTCCTCAGGTATGGAGGGGTGGGGGTGGTGTTTGGCTGGATGGTAGTCAGGGATCTGGGTTTTCCCTATAATGATGTCCCAACTCATTACAGGTTTCTCAAATGTAAGTTTCATACCTTCACAATCTCCTCTCCGCTCACGTGCCGAAGACGACCAAGAACATCTAGTATCCGATCAGGGTAGGCTTTCCACTTTAAAAGAGCCAGTAGGTCAACTAGTAGTTGAAAACAATTAGATCATTTGGGGTAATAAGTTAAATTGCACTAATCATGGCTGCGTAATCATGGTAGGGTAATGGTGGCTGTGTAATCATGACTGTGTGGTCGTGGCTGTGTAATTGTGACTGTGTAATTGTTGCTGTGTAATTGCTGCTGTGTAATTGCCGCTGTGTAATCACACTGTACCATTCTGTGTGAGCTTGGTTGAGGACAGCTGCGTGGAGACACAGAAGGTCTCTTTGGGACTACGCTGGAACATCAGACTGGACGGGATGTTGGGGCAGCCACTCGTATCGTCCTTACAGCAGGGCAGACCCAGGTACAGAGCGTGGTTGTTGAAGGTGCTGTTCTCATCACACTGCGGAGAGACGTTAGGTCAGAGTCTGGGGGGGGGGGGGGGGAGGCACAGGGTCACTGGGGGGTGAATCTGTACCTTGTAGACATAAAGCTCATGGATATCATCAGACAACGTGGTGCCATCGTCTCTCATCAGAGGAGTAAAGGAGAATCCAAACAGCTTCTTCTCTCCCTTATCCTTCGCTGAAACAGGTAGACGGGAGAGGTAAGAACAGTGACAGTGATGGAGGAGAAGAGACAGCGCGGAGATAACGGAGGAGAAGAGACAGCGCAGTGATAGTGGAGGAGAAGAGACAGCGCAGAGATAACGGAGGAGAAGAGACAGCGCGGAGATAACGGAGGAGAAGAGACAGCGCAGTGATAGTGGAGAAGAGACAGCTGGACCCCTGTAATGTGAATATCTATATACTGAGCAGTATATTTGTGTAATCTGGTACAAACTGAACTTTCTGCTTTAATAGTGATATTAGTGTTTGGCCTCTAGAATTTGTTTCCTTATAGCCAGGTAACGATTATTCCCCCTCTCCTGAGGACCCAGCAGGTAATCAGTTTCCTCATCTCTAAACAAATACCCCAGCATTTCAGTCTTTACCCCAAATACCCCAGAGCTGTCTATCTTTATCCTAAAATGCCCCAAAGCTGTCTGTCTTTACTCCACAAATACCCCACACTGTGACCACTACAATGTGCCGTGTGTCACTCCTCTCCCTGTATTGTACAGTGTATGACGGCGTCTCTGACGTACTGGAGCAGTGTCTGAACTCGAAGCGTAGATGAGACCCCCGGAATCGGTCGATAGGGATGGGCAGTTTGATGAGCTCCCCCCACCGGGGGCTGTTGTTGTGGTAAAGGACAAAGGAGTGGTACTGCGTGCGGGCCGGTTCTCCTGTACCCAGACTGACACAGTCCTGTAGGGACACAGCAGAGATGTATATCTATATTATAACACAGTCCTGTATTGACACAGCAGAGAGGTATATATGTATTATAGCACAGTCCTGTATGGATACAGCAGAGAGGTATATATCTATATTATAACACAGTCCTGTATGGACACGGCACATAGGTATATATGTATTATAGCACAGTCCTGTATGGATACAGCAGAGAGGTATATATCTATATTATAACACAGTCCTGTATGGACACGGCACATAGGTATATATGTATATTATTACACAGTCCTGTAGGGACACAGCACAGAGGTATATATGTATATTATAACACAGTCCTGTATGCAGCATTATCCAATATATAAAGTTACATACCCTGCAGCATTATTCAACAAATAAAGTTACAGAACCTGCAGCATCATCCAACAAATAAAGTTACAGAACCAGCAGCATCATCCAGCAAATAAAGTTACAGAACCTGCAGCATCATCTAGCAAATAAAGTTACAGAACCTGCAGCATCATCCAACAAATAAAGTTACAGAACCTGCAGCATCATCCAGCAAATAAAGTTACAGAACCTGCAGCATCATCCAACAAATAAAGTTACAGAACCTGCAGCATCATCCAACAAATAAAGTTACTGGCCATGCAGCATGATCCAGCTTATGTAACCTTACAGCATATGGAAGCTGTGGCAGTGGTGGGTAGTGTAAGATAGAAGGATAGTTAGCTTTGACTAAATGTTGCATATTTCCAGCTGTGTGTGCTCTTCTGATGAAGCAGGGCGCACGCAAAGTAATGATGAAGATCCGCTCACCCGCAGGTTCTCTCCATCTGCGTACAACACGTGCATATTGACCTCGATGTTCTTCTGCACGCTCTTCCCTCCTCTCTCAAAGTCGCCCTTTTCCAAGGTCACATAGAGATCATTGCGCACATCCCCTGTGATGACAATCACACATTAATGAATTAGAGATCTGCAGAACATCCCTAGACCTTGCAGAACATCGCAGCCCGGAGGCGCTCTGCCAGACTGCAGAGCATTACTACCTTGCAATAATACACAAATAACACAACACAGCCCCCTCTCTATAGTGTCATACATTGGCTGAGTGATAGAGTAGATCTCAGAAGGCGTCATGGGATGACACATGGAGGCTTGTACCGTGCCCCCATGTGTGTGTGTGTGTGTGTGTCAGAGTGTATGTGTGAAAGTGTCAGATGTGTGTAATTGAGTGTGTATCAGGATGTGAGTGTCAGTGTGTGCGAGTGTCAGAGTGTGAGTGAGAGTCAGTGTGTGCGAGTGTCAGAGTGTGAGTGAGTGTCAGTGTGTGTGTGAGAATGTCAGAGTGTGAGTGAGTGTCAGTGTGTGAGAATGTCAGAGTGTGAGTGAGTGTCAGTGTGTGCGAGTGTCAGAGTGTGAGTGAGTGTCAGTGTGTGAGAATGTCAGAGTGTGAGTGAGTGTCAGTGTGTGCGAGTGTCAGAGTGTGAGTGAGTGTCAGCGTGTGCGAGCGTTAGACTATGTGTAGCAGAAGCACATTTGGGACTGGAAGGACTTTTAATAATGTTCTATATTCCACATGTATGTTACACTTATACCTGGCATAATGACATCGGGGAAGCCCAATTTGCGGGTAACGGCTGCGCCCCTGTTAAACAGCAGCTGGTTTTCCCTACGGATCTGCTCCATGTCTCCCCTCAGGAGCTGTAAAGACACAATAAGCCCTGCACAGCGAGGAGGACCAGTCAGATGCCGCAGATAACGTTCATTTATAGACATAACATTTTTTTAAATAACATTGATTTACTGAAAGCATCAAAATGTGATATATTGCAATGATTCTATATTGATATTGTCACACTACAAGGACATGGGATTTGCATGAATTGTGGGTGGTAAATTCTCTAATGGTGCAGGGATTGTGTCTACATGTAACAAATATTTATTGGGCAATTCAACCTTTAAAGCAACAATCCCAGGTAGTTTTTTTTTCTTTAGATATAAATAAAATAAAAGTATGTTTTAATCATACATCTGATATTTCACCTATCTTCCTACAAATCATTATCTCTTTTCAGACACAGACCAGTGTTCTCCCCAGAACCTATTTCCCAGTTGCCATCCGGCTCTTGAACCACAACAGAGTCCTATTATAATAGAATAAACCATTATAACAAGCACTATGTGAGCTCTATAGCCAACAGTGTGTGTTACATCATTGACCACTGTCTGACCAGTCCTGACAGGTGTGGACAACATTATTCAATATTACTGCCCCCACCCAGCTGTCAAAATTTCCTGTGGAGAATACTGCAGACACAGACACAGTCAGCCTGTTACTCTGACACAGGCTCACAGCTCTCAGCATGTCATGTGATGGCAGAGGGGGGAGAAAGAGAATGTAACAGTACTAACGGATCTCAGAGGGGCGTTCCAAAACCTCACTGCTCACTGCATAATGTGCTATGTGACTGTGGTTGCCATGGTAGTCCAGAATTATAAATCATTAAAAAAAAAGTGGGAAATTTCAACATTCTTCTTATCGCCAGGCACAGTGATTTATATTAAAAAAAAAACACTCCTGATTTTTCCATGGGATTTCTGATTTAAAAAATTGGAACTCAAAATATCAGCTTCAGTTTTAGTAAAATGCTAAAATATATACAAAATAAGGTTCTCAATTCTCATGAAACATTCACAAGACACACAGGAAACTTTTTAAACATGGAAAGAAATGATGGCATGCTTAGTAAGGGCTTGCAGACATTAGGGGATACTTAGAAAGAAACATTCTAGAGATCTGTAATGTGAATACAGCCATTCTGTGTGCTGAATCAATATATCGGAATATCTGTCTGCGCCATACACTCAATCTCTGCTTATTATATTTCACAATTGATATTATGAGGAGCTGCAAACATTATTATTCATTTTTCTCTTGTCTTATATGTCAGCTAAAGTCTTCAGCTCCCAAGTACATAGGTTAGGAAGAACTTTCATATATGCTTATTCTTCCACCAATAATTATTGAGTAAATTGCAAATCATCTTATTATTAAATTGGGAGATATTAATTATATGAAGTGTGTGCCAGATCTGTCATTTACAGAAATACAGACATACAGTCAGGTCCATAAATATTGGGACATCGACACAATTCTCATATTTTGGGCTGTATACACCACCACAATGGATTTGAAATGAAACAAGATGTGCTTTAACTGCAGACTTTCAGCTTTAATTTGAGAGTATTTACATCCAAATCAGGTGAACGGTGTAGGAATTACAACGGTTCCTATATGTGCCTTCCACTTTTAAGGGACCAAAAGTAATGGGACGATCGACTCAAAAGCTATTTCATGGACATGTGTGGGCTATTCCCTCGTTATTTCATCATCAATTAAGCAGGTAAAAGGTCTGGAGTTGATTCTAGGTGTGACATTTGCATTTGGAATCTGTCCCTGTCGACTCTCAATATGAGATCCAAAGAGCTGTCACTATCAGTGAAGCAAGCCATCATTAGGCTGAAAAATCAAAACAAACCCATCAGAGAGATAGCAAAAATATTAGGTGTGGCCAAATCAACTGTTTGGAACATTCTTAAAAAGAAAGAACGCAACGGAAAGTTCAGCAACACCAAAAGACCCGGAAGACCACGGAAAACACTGTGGTGGATGACAGGATAATTTCTTCCCTGGTGAAGAAAAACCCCTTCACAACAGTTGGCCAAATCAAGAACACTCTCCAGGAGGTAGGTGTATATGTGTCAAAGTCAACAATCAAGAGAAGACTTCACAAGAGTGAATATAGAGGGTTCACCACAAGATGTAAGCCATTGGTGAGCCACAAAAACAGGAAGATCAGATTAGAGTTTGGCAAACAACATCTAAAAAAGCCATTACAGTTCTGGAACAACATCCTATGGACAGATGAGACAAAGATCAACTTGTACCAGAGTGATGGGAAGAGAAGAGTATGGAGAAGGAAAGGAACTGCTCATGATCCAAAACATACCACCTCATTAGTGAAGCATGGAGGTGGTAGTGTAATGGTGTGGGCATGTATGGCTGCCAATGGAACTGGTTCCCTTGTATTTATTGATGAAGTGACTGCTGACAAAAGCAGCAGGATGAATTCTGAAGTTTTTCGGGCAATATTATCTGCTCATATTCATTCAAATGCTTCAGAACTCATTGGACAGAGCTTCACAGTGCAGATGGACAATGACCCGAAGCATACTGCAAAAGCAACCAAAGAGTTTTTTAAGGCTTACAAGTGGAATGTTATGCAATGGCCAAGTCAATCACCTGACCTGAATCCGATTGAGCTGCATTTCACTTGATGAAGATAAAACTGAAGGGAAAATGCCCCTAGAACAAGCAGGAACTGAAGACATTTGCAATAGAGACCTGGCAGAGCATCACCAGGGATGAAAGCCAGCGTCTGGTGATGTCTATGCCTTCCAGACTTCAGGCTGTAATTGACTGCAAAGGATTTGCTACAAAGTATTAAAAAGTGAAAGTTTGATGTAGGATTGTTTAGTTTGTCCCATTACTTTTGGTCCCTTAAAAAGTGGGAGGCACATATAGAAACCGTTGTAATTCCCACACCGTTCACCTGATTTGGATGTAAATACCCTCAAATTAAAGCTGAAAGTCTGCAGTTAAAGCACATCTTGTTTCATTTCAGATCCATTGTGGTGGTGTATAGAGCCCAAAATATGAGAATTGTGTCGAATGTCCCAATATTTATGGACCTGACTGTATGGCCTATGGCGCTGAACTTAGCTATAAAGACAACTTTATACATGAAGAAAACTGTACTGACCGCACTAAATATATAAATCTCAAGTCTTAAGTTAAGAAAATATCAGAATAAGTTTAGATCCACAGATCGGTATTTTGGTACATTAGAATACACCAGAAACGTATGAGAACCACACCAAGTGATGTATCTGTTCTCTACAAGGTTCTGGGGGTCTCTAACTGTGCAGGGGCAGGTTATGGAAGCTTCTGCCCCAGCAATGAGTCAGTTACCTGAGGATCCCTCTTTTCCGAATGAGTTATTTCCAATTACTGAGGACTGGGGTGGGAGGAATCCAGGACTGCTCATGGTACGTGGGAAGACCCTACCACTGGGGAGAACTTATTTGGGAGTTGGTGATCTGATTGTGTATTTGGTTGTTACCGTAGTTGGAGCTGGGGGTGGAGTACTTGGTGCTGGTCTTTCGAATGATGTTCTCATGAATCTGGTACCACTCGTTCTCATTATTACACCTGGAACAGGTAAAGAGATGAAGTCAGAGGTGGGATACATGGGGACTACAGAGTATAACTGATGTATTATATAAGTCTATCTGCAGCCTGTAGTCTAAATGATCTCACAATTCTTGCTGGAGGTGTCATTAAGGGGAACTTATAACCAGAGCAGTGGAAACTGCAGCACAAATGTTCTCTACTTTTGAGCAATTGTGTTATGAGGAAGCACAAACATTAACCAGATCTATCTCATCATCTGCTGAGGTCTGTACTTATATACACCTATATATCTATATACTGACATATACACATATATAATATATGTATATACTCACATATACACCTATATATCTATATACTCACATATACACATATATAATATATGTATATACTCATATATACACCAATATATCTATATACTCACATATACACATATATAATATATGTATATACTCACATATACACCTATATATGTATATACTCACATATACACCTATATTATATATCTATATACTCATATATACACCTATATAATATATATACATACTCACATATACACTTATATAATATATCTATATACTGACATATACACCTATATACTCACATATGCACCTATATATCTATATACTCACATATACACCTATACATCTATATACTCACATATACACCTATATAATATATCTATATACTCACATATGCACCTATATATCTATATACTCACATATACACCTATATAATATATCTATATACTCACATATACACCTATATATCTATATACTCACATATACACTTTCAGGACAAAGTCCTTTTCCTCCCGGTGCTCACACAGCGCTGGTAGCACCTCCCCCAGACTCAGAACAGCGCACCCATACGGCCGCCGGTAATGGACGTGGGGTGGGCCTTTCCGAGAGTCATTTAGCAGCATCCGGCCTAACGAGAGATAATGGTGATTACTGCCGATATAAATGTACATTATATAGTCTGCGGCCCGCTGACGTATAACACTGTATTACACCTAAGGGGCGATGTACCCTCACTCATATAATTCATATAAGCAGTAAATGACACGTGACGGATGCCAGGTATCTGTCACCATTAAATACACTGAACAATAAAACAATTTCAAGCTGTAGACAAACAGCATATTCATGAAATACTCACATTAATATTAATGATGTTTAAAGGGTTGCAGATCATTGAACGTTTGGAAATATGTCACAATCATGTGCAGGTTTCATTTCAATGAATTATTGTCAGTTGCTTTTAAACCTCAATTTCAGTTTAGTAGTAAATATTAGGTGGTTTTGTTTAAAAATACCAGCACAGGAAGCAAATAGACATTATTAGGGTTCATAGACCCTGTGTAAGTAGAGATTCCTCCCAATAAAATGTATTTATTGACACAAAGTGTTTAGTATAATATGGAGAAACACATGCTGGGATGGAGAAACGCGTGCTGAATGGAGAAACGTGTGCTGGGATGGAGAAACGTGTGCTGGGATGGAGAAACGTGTGCTGAGATGGAGAAATGTGTGCTGGGATGGAGAAACGCGTGCTGGGATGGAGAAACGCGTGCTGAGATGGAGAAACGCGTGCTGGGATGGAGAAACGTGTGCTGAGATGGCGAAACGTGTGCTGGGATGGAGAAACGCGTGCTGAGATGGAGAAACGCGTGCTGGGATGGAGAAACGCGTGCTGAGATGGAGAAACGCATGCTGAGATGGAGAAACGTGTGCTGGGATGGAGAAACGTGTGCTGAGATGGAGAAACGTGTGCTGGGATGGAGAAACACGTGCTGAGATGGAGAAACGCGTGCTGGGATGGAGAAACGTGTGCTGGGATGGATAAACGCGTGCTGGGATGGAGAAACGCGTGCTGAGATGGAGAAACGTGTGCTGGGATGGAGAAACGTGTGCTGGGATGGAGAAACGTGTGCTGAGATGGAGAAACGTGTGCTGGGATGGAGAAACTGGGATGAAGAAACGCGTGCTGAGATGGAGAAACATGTGCTGGGATGAAGAAACGTGTGCTGAGATGGATAAACGTGTGCTGGGATGGAGAAACGCGTGCTGAGATGGAGAAACGTGTGCTGGGATGGAGAAACGTGTGCTGAGATGGAGAAACGTGTGCTGGGATGGAGAAACATGTGCTGGGATGGAGAAACGCGTGCTGAGATGGAGAAACGTGTGCTGGGATGAAGAAACGTGTGCGGAGATGGAGAAACGTGTGCTGGGATGAAGAAATGTGTGCTGAGATGGAGAAACGTGTGCTGCGATGGAGAAACGCGTGCTGAGATGGAGAAACGTGTGCTGGGATGGAGAAACGTGTGCTGAGATGGAGAAACGTGTGCTGGGATGGAGAAACGTGTGCTGAGATGGAGAAACGCGTGCTGAGATGGAGAAACGTGTGCTGGGATGGAGAAACGTGTGCTGAGATGGAGAAACGCGTGCTGGGATGGAGAAATGTGTGCTGAGATGGAGAAACATGTGCTGGGATGGAGGAATAGGTGCTGGTTTGAAAAACACATGCAAACATGAAGAAATACATCCTGGAATGGAGAAACGGGACCTGGGATGAAGAAACGGGAGCTGGGTTGGAGAAACGTGTGTTGGATGGAGAAATATGTGCTGGGATGGAAAAATGCGCTCTGGGATGGGGCAATGCGTTCTGAGATGAAGAAATGCATGCTGGGATAGAGAAACGCACACAGGGATGAAGAAACGCGTGCTTGGATGGAGAAACGAGCACAAGGATGAAGAAATGCATGCTGGGATAGATAAACGCGCACAGGCATGAAGAAACGCGTGCTTGGATGGAGAGACACGTTCTAAGATGGAGAAACGCGTGCTGACATTCACTTACCTATTCTGATGACATGAATGACTAGATGGAGGTCTCGCTTCACATCCTTACTGCTTAAATCCTGTCACAAAACACATAAGGGTCACGTCTTCACACAGGGAACATAACATCATGATATAAGCACCGGGACAGTGTCTGCACATCCAAAATGTTCACATCCATGTAAAATGTACATACGTTTTCTCTTTATACTGTTACACAGGTAGTTAGAAGATTGTCATGCAATTATAATAGAAAGGGATCTAATTGGCCCTTTAAACATTGTGCAACATTTAATAAACATAAAAACAGAGAGATGGGAACTGTGAGAATAATGTGCTGCATGGACCCTCCTCATGTTTATAGCTGGTCAATGGGACACTCATGTGTAAGTAACAAACTGTCCTGATTTCCAAGGGACTGTCCCACTTTTCCCACTCTATCCCAGCTCCCACTATATCTCTCCTACAGTGTCTCAAACTGTCCCAATACTGGGAGCAGGGACTCACTGCAACCTGAGTAAGATGTGGTATGACATGTGAGGGGGCATGACATGTGGGGGGAGGGTGACATGTGAGGGGGCTATGACATGTGGGGGGTATGACATGTGGGGGGCATGTCATGTGGGGGGCATGTCATGTGAGGGGCTATGACATGTGGGGGGCATGCAGAGAGACATTACATACTGTGAACAGAGCGCACAGTCGCTCCAGCTTTTCTGGGTTTCTGGGGCCTCCATTCTTGTTGAGCCGCACCATGAACCTCTCACTGGTCAGAGGATAAAGAGAGGGTTTAGTGTGACAGTGCTGGGGGTCTGATGAGCGAGACGTACACGTGACAGTAGGTGGTAAGAGGAGGGACATACAGGTGACAGGAGGTGGTACATACAGGTGACAGAGGGTAGTAAGAGGAGGGACATACAGGTGACATGGGGTGGTAAGAGGAGGGACATACAGGTGACAGGAGGTGGTACATACAGGTGACAGAGGGTAGTAAGAGGAGGGACATACAGGTGACAGGAGGCGGTAAGAGGAAGGACATACAGGTGACAGGAGGTGGTAAGAGGAGGAACATACAGGTGACAGGAGGTGGTAAGAGGAAGGACATACAGGTGACAGGAGGTGGTAAGAGGAGGGACATACAGGTGACAGGAGGTGGTAAGAGGAAGGACATACAGGTGACAGGAGGTGGTAAGAGGAAGGACATACAGGTGACAGGAGGTGGTAAGAGGAGGGACATACAGGTGACAGGAGGTGGTAAGAGGAAGGACATACAGGTGACAGGAGGTGGTAAGAGGAGGGACATACAGGTGACAGGAGGTGGTAAGAGGAAGGACATACAGGTGACATGGGGTGGTAAGAGGAGGAACATACAGGTGACAGGAGGGACATACAGGTGACAGGAGGTGGTAAGAGGAGGGACATACAGGTGACAGGAGGTGGTAAGAGGAAGGACATACAGGTGACATGGGGTGGTAAGAGGAGGGACATACAGGTGACAGAGGGTAGTAAGAGGAGGGACATACAGGTGACAGGAGGTGGTAAGAGGAAGGACATACAAGTGACAGGGTAGTAAGAGGAAGGACATACAGGTGACAGTAGGTGGTTAGAGGAAGGACATACAGGTGACAGAAGGTGGTAAGAGGAAGGACATACAGGTGACAGAGGGTAGTAAGAGGAAGGACATACAGGTGACAGTAGGTGGTAAGAGGAAGGACATACAGGTGACAGAGGGTAGTAAGAGGAGGGACATACAGGTGACAGGAGGTGGTAAGAGAAAGGACATACAGGTGACAGTAGGTGGTAAGAGGAAGGACATACAGGTGACAGTAGGTGGTAAGAGGAAGGACATACAGGTGACAGGGTAGTGAGAGGAAGGACATACAGGTGACAGTAGGTGGTAAGAGGAAGGACATACAGGGGACAGAGGGTAGTAAGAGGAAGGACATACAGGTGACAGTAGGTGGTAAGAGGAAGGACATACAGGTGACAGAGGGTAGTAAGAGGAAGGACATACAGGTGACAGAAGGTGGTAAGAGGAGGGTCATACAGGTGACAAGAGGTGGTAAGAGGAGGGACATACAGGTGACAGGAGGTGGTAAGAGGAAGGACATACAGGTAACAGGAGGTGGTAAGAGGAAGGACATACAGGTGACAGGAGGTGGTAAGAGGAAGGACATACAGGTGACAGGAGGTGGTAAGAGGAAGGACATACAGGTGACAGGAGGTGGTAAGAGGAAGGACATACAGGTGACAGGAGGTGGTAAGAGGAAGGGCATACAGGTGACAGGAGGTGGTAAGAAGAAGGACATACAGGTGACAGGAGGTGGTAAGAGGAAGGACATACAGGTGACAGGAGGTGGTAAGAGGAAGGACATACAGGTGACAGGAGGTGGTAAGAGGAAGGACATACAGGTGACAGGAGGTAGTAAGAGGAAGGACATACTGGTAACAGGAGGTGGTAAGAGGAGGGTCATACAGGTGACAGGAGGTGGTAAGAGGAGGGTCATACAGGTGACAGGAGGTGGTAAGAGGAAGGACATACAGGTGACAGGAGGTGGTCAGAGGAAGGACATACAGGTGACAGGAGGTAGTAGGAGGAGGGTCATACAGGTGACAGGAGGTGGTAAGAGGAAGGACATACAGGTGACAGGAGGTGGTAAGAGGAGGGACATACAGGTGACAGGAGGTGGTAAGAGGAGGGACATTCAGGTGACAGGAGGTGGTAAGAGGAAGGACATACAGGTGACAGGAGGTGGTAAGAGGAGGGTCATACAGGTGACAGGAGGTGGTAAGAGGAGGGACATACAGGTGACAGGAAGTGGTATAAGAGACAATGGTAACAGAGTGACAATCACCTGATCTGACGTGCCTCCCTCATGTCATAAAGCGAGAAGAACAGATCCACATCCTCTCCGATGTTGCTGTGTGTGAAACTCTTCAGATTGAGTAGCAGGTGGTGAGGGATTGGGGCCCGTGGCTCCTTGTGACGCTGCCTCAGGGTGTCTGCCTGTGACAGGAAATCAGGTCAATTGTCACCAACCTGTTCTACCTCCCAGACAGTGCTGAGCCCCCCGAACGTCACATTCTCTCTGCCGCGTCTCTAACCCCCCACCTCCCAGACAGTGCTGTATCCCCTCTACTAGGTCTGTATATCTTCCCTCTTGTCTCTTTACTCTTACTGTGTAATCTCCATCCTCTCAGATCATTACATAATTTGGGATGAGATAAAAGAAATTATCAGCGGGAACAGGGTTCCCTGGAGAACGATAGAGGATCAGGGAGAATGGACTATGAATCCGGTCTCTTCTCTTATCTTTGCTTTTAAGTAAACAAATCTGTGAGGAGGAGACAGGACCCTGTTCTGTACAGTATAACAGTCTACTAACACTTGGCATAATAAAGGCCACAGGTTTGCCGTCTTTTCAAAGAGAAGCCGATGACTGATGAATATAAAGACAGTTATTGGGAATAGAATTCTATAACTGTCTTTTGACATCCAGAAAGAGAGCGACTATTAGAGACTCTGTGTCTCTTGGTCATTTGTCAGGTTTTCTGCTAGTTGTCAGTACTGCTTTGGGTACCACTCATCAGGGGCACAAGAAGTGTTGGCATGTAAGGTTGTGGCATAATCCCTTCCCCCTTCAGACCCCTCTAGCTGGTGTCCCTATTCATTTTCTATTTACCCTGTCAGTCAGCCCCTGGGTCCCTCTTTCTCTCGCCCGTTTTTCCGCCCCACCCCTCGCAGTCACCCCTCACCTGGTTGGTGCTCTGCTGAACAGTGTGTCGACTTGACAGATGCTGCAGAGAAAATTACAGACTGTCAGAACCTCACATGTTGCATTTCAATGTCATCCTCACCGGCCGAGACCCAGCGCAGCTCAGGGCCGCGGGTATCACAGAGATTCTGTCATTTTATTAATTAACAGGAAAGTGCGGAATTGCCAAGCAGTTCAGATAGCACAATGTACTGATGGAAAGTATAGATAGAAGTTATTTTTATACTAATAACAGATGCCCTCTAATATAGAATGACACAATCGTGACATTTTGAAGATTAAACGGGGAACTACTCATTGAATTACAATGTTGTCTGCTGATTTATTCTATGTAAAAAATAACTTTAGGGAATGTATATGCTGTTAAAAGGCTCCGGACAGTTAGACACAGAAGCAGAATTACTACGGTGAGAGGTAGAGGATAAACACTAGGACACACACAGCGTGTGGGCCTCCAACGGTTGTGGAGCTACAAGTCCCAGCATGCACTGATAGCCTTACCTGATGGCTTTAGGTGGCACACGTTGGCTATCGCTGCCCAAAGGCAATAAGACAATATGGACACATAACTCACCATCTTGTAGAGGTCAGAGGCGCTGATCTGGTCAGAATCTACAGCCTCGAACTCCTTGCGGGGAACTAGGTCCAAACCGAGGTGTCTGAGAAGAGAGAGGGAGGAACGAGGCCAGAATATAACGAGGAATCGGTGCTGATATATATTTATATACACACTGTTACAGAATCCCGGCAGAATGTAGCGTTAGCTGTGGATTCATATTAAAGCACAGTAGCGTGATAAATGAAGCTAATAATACTTTACATTAATATATATGAAATGTTGTGTGTTACTGGCTGAATAATATACTGTACATGAAATAACTGGAGTGTTTCCAGTGAGCTAAATAAGTCTGTTGTGCTCTCTGTCACTCCTCTGCATCAGGTGGTCAGGTGAGGAGGGGAGGAGCTTCTCTAACAGTGCAGGCACAGAGTGACTGACAGTTTTGCTGCCTTGCACTAAACAGAACTACTATGTTGATTGAAGGATTCATCGAAAGGGGCGGAGACCAGTGATGTCACAGCAGCTCAAAATGCCAGGACACGGTGCTAAATATGTGGGGGGTGGGGAGGACTTGGCTATCTATAATGGAGGCAGGAGGTAATACTTTACTTTATAATATTTATTATATTTACCCTCATGGTTTATATCTGAAAGTGTAATTTCGGGATTCAGGTCCTTTAACTCTTTCTGCATTGAGTCCAGTCACAAGTGCCCCTTGTGGGTAAGTCAGTGCACTGAATAATGCCCTACCTTCTCCGTATACAGATAACAGGACTGTGGGTGTAATATCTCTGCACAATCTTTATGTATTCACATTGTAGGTTTCTTTATATAGTAGGAAAACACAGAATCCAGACCAATTACATTAAGTTTATGCAAAGAGTCAATATTTGCAGTGTTGACCCTTCTTTTTGAAGACCTCTGCAATTCGCCCTGGCAGCTGTCAATCAACTTCTGGGCCACGTACTGACTGATGGCCGCCCATTCTTGCCTAATCAATGCTTGGAGTTTGTCAGAATTAGTGGGTTTCTGTTTGTCATCCCGACTCTTGAGGATTGACCACAAGTTCTCAATGGGATTAAGGTCTGGAGAGTTTCCTGGCCATGGACCCAACATTTCGATGTTTTGATCCCCGAGCGACTTAGTTATCACTTTTGCATTATGGCAAGGTGCTCCGTCATGCTGGAAAAGGCATTTTTCTTCACCAAACTGTTCTTGGATGGTTGGGAGAAGTTGCTCTTGGAGGATGTTTTGGTACCATTCTATACTCATGGCTGTGCTCTTAGACAAAATTGTGAGTGAGCCCACTCCCTTGGCTGAGAAGCAACCCCTCACATGAATGGTTTTAGGATGCTTTACTGTTGGCATGACACAGGACTGATGGTAGCGCTCACTGTTCCTTCTTCGGACAAATGTTTTTCCAGATGCCCCAAACAATCTGAAAGGGGATTCATCAGAGAAAATGACTTTACCCCAGTCCTCAGCAGTCCAATGCCTGTACGTTTTGCAGAATATCAGTCTGTCCCTAATGTTTTTGCTGGAGAGAAGTGGCTTCTTTGCTGGCCTTCTTGACACCAGGCCATCCTGCAAAAGTCTTCACCTCACTGTGCGTGCAGATGTACTCACACCTGCCTGCTGCCATTCCTGAGCAAGCTCTGCATTGGTGGTGCCCCGATCCTGTAGCTGAATCAACTTTAGGAGATGGTCCTGGCACTTGCTGGACATTCTTGGGCGCCCTGAAGCAATCTTCACAACTATTGAACCACTCTCCTTGAAGTTCTTGATGATCTGAAAAATGGTTGATTTAGGTGTAATCTTACTAGCAGCAATATCCTTGCCTGTGAAGCCCTTTTTGTGCAAAGCAATGATGACTGCAAGTGTTTCCTTGCAGATAACCATGGTTAATAGAGGAAGAACAATGATTTCAAGCACCACCCTCCTTTTAAAGCTTCCAGTCTGTTGTTTTAACTCAATCAGCATGACAGAGTGATCTCCAGCCTTGTCCCCGTCAACACTCTCACCTGTGTTAACGAGAGAATCACTGACCTGATGTCAGCTGGTCCTTTTGTGGCAGGGCTGAAATGCAGTGGAAATGTTGTTTTTGGGATAAATTTCCTTGTCATGGCAAAGAGGGAATTTGAAATGAATTGCAATTCATCTGATCACTGTTCATGACATTCTGGAATATATGCAAATTGCCATCATAAAAACTGAGGCAGCAGACTTAGTGAAGAATAATATTTGTGTCATTCTCAAAACTTCTGGCCATGACTGTACATTGCTTTATCTGGTTGACTCCACCTGTGCTTCTCAGACACGTCTTTATATCATCAGGCAGGTATAATTAGTTGTTACCCTGGGATACGGCACATGTCATCTGTCTGACTACAACTACATCCGATGGAGAGATTACAGCAGATCTATGTCATATCCGGGGGCAACGGAGATAAACACTATCTATATATTCATGGCCGAGAAGACGGAGGACAGGAGGAAAGCAGAACATGAAAGGTGTGAAGTCGCGTGAGGGTGATTTTCCACTACAGACAAATCAAAACTAGTTAAACAATGTATAATTTATAGGATAATATTTATCTATGTTCTAACATATAAACATAGATTTTGTACAATCAGAAGGCATGGAAGAAATACAAGCTCTGTTCCATCAGCCGAGGTATAAAAGTCATAATGAAAGGAATAAATTTGCACCTACACAATATCTGAGGAATATGGCATCATGTTCCCCTATGCGTAAGGAAGATGGCGTTTGTATCGAAACGTGCTGCGTGGGATAAGAGGTCTGAGCCCCATCACGAGGATTGGCTGATTATATATGGATGTGATAAGAGGATTGAACAATGCAGAGGGTTAAGGTGTGCACTGTATCCGCTGTACACACACAGCGGGGGTTATATCAATGTTCATGAAATATTTAAGTGCGTCTGTTGGATAGGAACCGTCAGTCTTAGTGATTCCATAGGCTACAGCGCATTAGTTCAGACCACAGATGGCATATTACACCGCGTGGAGGTGAAAGCTGCGGGTTATAGAGAGCAAACCCTGGGACAGTCCCCAGGAGGGGATGATAAATAATCCAGATGCATAAAATGTGTAAACTGGAAACATAGGATGGTCTGTTAGTTACAGCTCCTGCTCCGCTTCCTCATCCTAATGTTATCCCTGATCCACCCACTGTTGGGTGAGATCTGCACTGAGAGGAGGTGACATAGGCTCTGTGAGAGTTCGGCCCAGTCCTACAGCGGGATCCCAGGACTGACGGCTGTATCAGAGCGCAGGAATGTTTTCCTATTCTCTCCACGTCACCCGTGTCCCAAACTTCTTTACCAAAAACATAAGGTGCAAAGATGAGAATAATTTCATGAAATACCAGCCTCGTACTTATATATATACATATACATTGTACCGTCTTATTCCAACCACAGCATAGTGTAGAATGAATGCACCACAGACATCCCAGACCAATCCATAGATTATAAATTTACTAACACAGCGCATAACGGGACTCCGCAGAAAAAGTCGCACTGGAAGATCTCTGTGAAACAAGAGCTGAACGGAATTTCCTTTTCTTTCTAATTAGGACCCTTCCATACTGTGGTTACCGCTAGGGGTGTCTCGGTACTCACTCATTGCCCCAGTCCAGCCGTACGGTCAGATGTCTCTTGACCTCTCGCACCTGGTCCTGCGTAAGGTGACCTGACAGCAGCTGTCTGCGCAGGTCAATGACCTCGTTCATCACATGACGCAGCTTGTAGAAGAGGTCCACCTTGTGCTTCTGTGGTCAACAAGGAGAGAGAGAGAGAGTGAGAGAGTGAGTGAGAGAGAGTGTGAGTGAGAGAGAGAGAGAGTGTGAGCAGGACAGAGAGCATAGGGGGAGAGAAAAAGAGAGAGAGAGACAGAGGAGACACAGAAAGAGAGAGAGAGATGGATAAGAGAGAGAGAGAGTGAGCAGGACAGAGAGTATTGGGGAGAGAGGAACAGGGGGGGGAGAGAGAGAGAGAGAGAGAGAGATGGAGGAGAGAGAGAAAGTGTGAGCAGGACAGAGAGCATAGGGGGAGAGAAAAAGAGAGAGAGAGACAGAGGAGACACAGAAAGAGAGAGAGAGAGAGAGAGAGATGGATAAGAGAGAGAGAGTGAGCAGGACAGAGAGTATTGGGGAGAGAGGAACAGGGGGGAGAGAGAGAGAGAGATGGGGGAGAGAGAGAGAGTGAGCAGGACAGAGAGCATAGGGGAGAGAGAGATACAGAGAGAGAGAGAGAGCAGGACAGAGAGCATAGGGGAGAGAGAGAGATACAGAGAGAGACAGAGAGAGTGAGCAGGACAGAGAGCATAGGGGAGAGAAAGAGAGAACGGAAGAGAGAGAGAGAGTGTGTGAGAGAGAGCAGGACAGAGAGCATAGGGGAAAGAGGAACAGGGGAGGGGAGAGAAAGAGAGACGGAGGAGAGAGAGAGAACGGAGGAGAGAGAGAGTGAGCAGGACAGAGAGCATAGGGGAGAGAGAGAGACGGAGGAGAGAGAGAGAACGGAGGAGAGAGAGTGAGCAGGACACAGAGCATAGGGGTGAGAGAGAGACGGAGGAGAGAGAACAGAGGAGAGAGAGTGAGCAGGACAGAGAGCAGAGGGGAGAGAGAGAGATGAAGGAGAGAGAGAGAACGGAGGAGAGAGAGTGAGCAGGACAGAGAGCAGAGGGGAGAGAGAGAGACGGAGGAGAGAGAGAGAACGGAGGAGAGAGAGTGAGCAGGACAGAGAGCAGAGGGGAGAGAGAGAGATGAAGGAGAGAGAGAGAGAACGGAGGAGAGAGAGTGAGCAGGACAGAGAGCATAGGGGAGAGAGAGAGACGGAGGAGAGAGAGAGAACGGAGGAGAGAGAGTGAGCAGGACAGAGAGCAGAGGGGAGAGAGAGAGATGAAGGAGAGAGAGAGAGAACGGAGGAGAGAGAGTGAGCAGGACAGAGAGCATAGGGGGGAGAGAGAGATGGAGGAGAGAGAGAGAACGGAGGAGAGAGAGTGAGCAGGACAGAGAGCATAGGGGAGAGAGAGAGATGAAGGAGAGAGAGAGAACGGAGGAGAGAGAGTGAGCAGGACAGAGAGCATAGGGGAGAGAGAGAGATGGAGGAGAGAGAGAGAACGGAGGAGAGAGAGTGAGCAGGACAGAGAGCATAGGGGAGAGAGAGAGACGGAGGAGAGAGAGAGAACGGAGGAGAGAGAGTGAGCAGGACAGAGAGCATAGGGGAGAAAGAGAGACGGAGGAGAGAGAGAGAACGGAGGAGAGAGAGTGAGCAGGACAGAGAGCATAGGGGAGAGAGAGAGACGGAGGAGAGAGAGAGAACGGAGGAGAGAGAGTGAGCAGGACAGAGAGCATAGGGGAGAGAGAGAGACGGAGGAGAGAGAGAGAACGGAGGAGAGAGAGTGAGCAGGACAGAGAGCATAGGGGAGAGAGAGAGATGAAGGAGAGAGAGAGAACGGAGGAGAGAGAGTGAGCAGGATAGAGAGCATAGGTGAGAGAAAGAGAGACGGAGGAGAGAGAGAGTGAGAGTGAGCAGGACAGAGAGCATAGGGGAGAGAAAGAGAGAACGGAGGATTTGGAGAACTCAGTCAGTAATGAAATTCTGATAGAAAATAATGAGATAAGAAAGCGATATGTAGAGGGATATACAGGGATGGAGATGGGAGACAGACCCACACATGTAAGTGTGGGGGACATGGAAGAGATAAGAGGGGGAGATGTGTTAGATTAGAGCAGGATAGAGGAGTGATAACATTTATTATATTCTTTCTGTGCTGACATAATGTGTGATGGTATGTATGTATATATGTATGTATGTGTGTGTCATGCTTTGTACATGTGTGACTGTATGTATGTACATGTGTCACAGTATGTATGTACATGTGTGTCATGCTATGTACATGTGTGATGGTATGTATGTACATGTGTGTCATGCTATGTACATGTGGCGCAGTATGTATGTACATGTGTGTCACGCTATGTACATGTGTGATGGTATGTATGTACATGTGTGTCATGCTTTGTACATGTGTGTCATGTTGTGTACATGTGTGACAGTATGTATGTATGTACATGTGTGTCATGCTTTGTACATGTGTGCCATGCTATGTACATGTGTGATGGTATGTATGTACATGTGTGTCATGCTATGTACATGTGTGATGGCATGTATGTACATGTGTGTCATGCTATGTACATGTGTGACAGTATGTGTGTCATGCTATGTACATGTGTGACAGTATGTATGTACATGTGTGTCATGCTATGTACATGTGTGACAGTATGTATGTACATGTGTGTCTTGCTATGTACATGTGTGTCATGCTTTGTACATGTGTGTCATGCTATGCACATGTGTGATGGTATGTATGTACATGTGTGATGGACAATATTTACATGTGTGATGGTATGTATGTACATGTGTGTCATGCTATGTACATGTGTGACGGCATGTATGTACATGTGTGTATTTATACATATACAGGTTTAGTTTGCAGACTCAATATCTACAGGTTATATTGGGGCGATACACCCACTACAACACCCCTCCAGGGTAACTCCCTGTAGTGATGTACACGGTAGGACTGTATGTATAACTGTCTGGCTCCCAGATTACATTCACCAGCGGTCACCCTGTATATTCCGTGTGATAACTGTGTATAAGAAGCTGCGTCTGATCTGCCAGAACTGGTGCCGGCCTCTAAGAGTCTACATGTAACCATAAGGTTGGGGGTGTTGTCCCTAAACCGCAATGTACAGAGATATAAATTATAGCAATAATATGACTATATAGAGGCTCCTTCACTGGCAGCAGATTATACAGACATGAACATAGTTTCACCCAGCGCATACAGAGGTACACGCCAATGTGCCGGGTGACTGCGGCAGTGCGTCCCCAATGGAGAGTCCTACTGGTTACCACTATAAGACCACTCCCCTTACTTAATTACAGTTTTACATTTTTCATCTAAAATACTGCTCCATCCAGCCAGATTTATGTCTTTATTAACGGAGTACGAGGGCACATCAGTCTTCATCTCAGCTGTCACTGTCGCACGTTTGAACATTTCTGTTATATTGTATTTGTGCGCCTAATAATGCTCTTTCCTGCATAAAACGCGTCGGGTCTGTCACCCCCGAGGATGTGTCTGTGTCCTCCCGCTAAACCGCACACAAAGTCGCATGGACACCATAATCCATCTCCCTTTCCTGAGGGGGGAATCTGCATTTTTCTTTTTGCAGTGCAGGGAAGATACTTCTGTATGTAGCGCCCACATACTGCGCAGCTTTATATTTACACCGCAAATTAGAGTCACGCTAGGACACGCCCCCTCACAGCTCTAAATCTGCACTTTCTACCTGGATTTATTTCTAATTCTCAACAAAGACCTTTATAGTCTATTAGTCCTCCTTATGCTGGTTACAAGCACTGAGTGCCGTTGTCTCATACATGTCCGTGTAAGATCTGTCCTCCCAGAAGCCTCTGCTTCTCTCTCACAAACAGCACAGTAGGATCTGTTGCTCCAGCAGCCAATGAGATCACCGAGGTTTATTCCTGTCCTCCGACACCACTTAATTATATGCTGTCATTGCTCTGAAATACGTAACTTTGTATCTGTCACCACCATAATCTGCCTGCAGCCATTTGTTCTCTATCGTGTTACTGAAATAAAATGCAATATGGTCACTGGATTCTGTTACACTTACTGTACGTATCAGCCGCCTGTTCAGGCAGATAATATCGTCCCTGAGGATACATTGTATCTCTCTACATTGTGATCATAGTTGCTGGATTCAACTATAGGGGAAATTATCACTACAGCGGTCAGTGGCTTCTAGCGCCTTCACCTGTACACATGGCAGTAATATTTACCATGTGCCGCCACTAAATGTTACGCCACACGGCAGAATTATCTGACCATTATCATTACCCCTCTATTAATAGATGATAAATTCTGCAAAATGTGACTGTAAAAATACAGTGGATGGTAAAAGTGGGACATGGCGATTGATTCGCTGGAACTTTGCACCTCTGTGGCACAACGCATTTCGCTTTAGAAATGTAATGTAAAAAAACAGTTTATTATAAATCCATACTGCATTGGTTCAGTGAACGACATGAGCTCGTCTGAGATCTGTAATATAGATGTGTTATATGAGACACCCCCCAACATACGTGAATGAAGACTGAAGACAGAGCCGTGCCGACACAAAGCCAAGAAGGAGACGTGGTTATAATACACAGCGTCATGACCAAGTCCCACTAGTGGAGTACCACCCCCCCCCCCCCAGAAGGCGCTGAGCCACCCCCCAGCCCCCTTCTATGAAAACACCCCTTCAATCCTGTGCACACCGGTCGCAGGTACATGTGGCATTAAAGGGCCATCATCTCCCATCTGTGCCCGAATCAGGACAAAAGTCCCTTTATGGAGAACAGCGAGACAGACCCCTCACATCAGGAAAGTCCTGATTATAATGTATAAGACCACTCGTTCACAGCTTATATTAGGAAATGTTGTATTATATGTCCGAATCAACAGATAATCTATCAATGAAATGTGGCTATAATAGATCTGACCATCTCCCGGGACAGATCCGTGCGCTTTCCATAAACACAGGGGAACAATATTATCCCGATCTTTATTGCTGGTATGTGCTAGTTTGCCCATGTTTTTTGTCTCCAAATAACGGTGCATATAGATGTCCTTTCTGGAATGAAGACGGAATTAACACTTCGTCCAGTTGGACTTTTGAGTTATTTTGCACATGTGACACAGAAGAAAATTCCTACAACGCTTCTCCGTCCACTTCAATGGAAGACAAAGTTCTGAGCATTTTTCTTAGAAGCCGCTGGGTACAGGAGTCACCATATCCCACACCCCTGGAGGGGGGATAGAGAATAAAACCCATCCCAAAGCTTATTTCCATCAGCACACAGGTCTCTAGACCTAACTATATCGGGAGCAAGGTGGCACAGTGGTCAGCACTTCTGTTTTACAGTCTCCTCCAGGTGCTCTGGTTTCCTCCAAAAACATGTTAATAGGAAGTGTACAGCCCTGCAGTATTGGCGGCACTATATAAATGATGACATCCACTTATAGCTCAGTGTATAATTAGCCCGGCAAATGTTACAGAGTTATCCAACTTTTACAAACCTGCCTCTCGCCTCCTATAGACGAAGAGACAGACAGCGCCGTGATGACGGATTGGTAAGAAATCTGTAATAAATTCCTGTTCAATCACCGGCAGCTCCGTTATACAGCCGGGAAAGGTGACCTGTCCTTCAAAACAATTTAACATAACATTAAAATTCTATTGCGCCTGTGATTGAAAATAGTTTGTTTGTCGGCGTGCCCACGCGGCTGCGGATATTTGGATGAGCCGTCCGGGCCCTGTCAAAATTACACTAACTAAGCAAAATGCCAGAATACATCATTTCAGGATTCCTGGCAATAACAATATAAAGAACAAAACAGCAGCTTAAGGTAAATATTTTTCAAGTGCTCCTGATGCCCACACGTTGGAGTGGATTTTACTAAGCAGCCAGGCTGAGTGTTTAATTAACAAACACAAACAATACGTTCTCTACAATCTCAGTATCTAAATCTGTAATCTCCACTAACAGTTTGGCTTATCCTTTAATTGGTTGCTCACTGCATGCTACCATATCCCCAAACTTCCAAGCAGGAGATTTTAAAAAATGGGAAGAGCGGAGACTGGATGGGCGCTGTCGTCACATATAGACGTGAAAGTAACTTTGGGGGAGACCGTGATATCAGAGAAGGGGGTTTACACGGAGGTCTGCGTGCTGCAGATTACACTAATACCCGCTCACTGCAGATCAAAGTTAATACCTGTCTGCTGTGGATTACAGATGATTATTACCTGCGAACTGTGGATTACAGGCTGTGACTATTACTGCGGAGACTGGGGCAACTCTTACCGCAAGTACAGAACCATCTGATCGGCTACAAAGGTGAATTATCCACGTACTGGTCTCACTTTACTGACACAGCAAAAACCTGCTCTTCAATCACAGACCCAAGAACAGCTCCCTTCCCTATCTGCGTTTCTGCGCTAACTCTTCCTGACGCTGCGTTGGGGACGCGGGTGCGACAGACAAATCACTTTGTTTCTCTGTGGAAAAGTAACTGCCGTGCTGGGGCATTGTCCAACAACGTCCCCTAAATAAAGAGCAGTAAACGGCCCCTCACTGTGTGTTGTCGAAGTCAGTAAATTGGATAAAGTCATTTCAATTAAAGTCTAGCAAACTTGGTTGTCTTTGTTTGAAAAGATGCGTACGGTACACATCGACGTACAAGGGCACGCTACGGCGTGAAAGGGCGTACGCATCCACTACACGTGGCAGCAACAGTAATTGGTCTTTTACCATACATTCGCACAAACACGCATACTTATAAATAGTACACCTTAATGGTAGTTGCAACACATAGTCAGTTATGTCGAAATATAGTAGTATTTACATGTTATATCAGAGTTACATGCATATTAGTGAAATACACGGAACGGGTTAAAGGAATAACATCATGAGTGGTATCATAATGAACCTTGTTACATATCCTACTGTTTGGTGCGCTCTGCGAGGGAATCGCAGAGTGCATACGCAAGTTATGAATGATAGGGAATTATGAACTACTTAAGACTAAGGAATCCTGGCGGGAAGAGCAGAGCATACCCCCTGCAGAGATGACCCCCTCCTTTGGATTCCTTAGGATGAACCAGCCAATGATTGACGACCCCTTGGACATTCCTGAGACCCGGACCAATAGATGCAAGCCATACCATCTTCATTGTATTACTGTATTTGATTGTGTATATAAGCAGCAGCTTGTGATCCAGAGTGCAGACATCTTGTCCCCAGACTTCAGGATTGAATGACTGCACTGGATCCAGAGCGCCTGCGATAAGTAACGGCTGTATTTACTATTACTTCGCTTGAGCATATTTTTCCACTTATTGCGAATAAATCTTTGTGCTTTGGAAACACAAATCGAGGTTCGACAATCGTTATTGGTTAGCGACGATACGCACATTAACAATTTGGGGGCTCTCTCCAGGCGCTTTGCAGTGTCTACGTGAAGCCCAGTACAAGGGGCTGCGGACCATTAAAAACAGCGGCAAAGTACGAAAATGTAAATAAAGAGACGTATGTCCTACGGTAAGAGACCCCCACAATGTCAAACATCTGTAGTTTTCTGAAGGGGGCCTATTTATAAATGGGTGCTAGCAAACTTTCACTCTCTTTCCGTAACTCCAACGCAAGTTGGAGTGTCCCGCATATTTATGAAAGGTGCATATTGTGGATATCTGCTGCTTTGCACTCTTTTTCGTTTTTGGGAGCAGTCACCATTCTACAGTATGGTGACTGCTCCCGGCCGCAATCTAACAAGTTCTGAAAAAAAGGGTTTTTTCGGTAACTTGTTACGCTAATGTACGCCAGCTGAAGCTGAAGCTGAAGTACATTATCATAATTGAAAAATGTCAGTTCTGCTCCGAAGAGCAGATATGGACAGCGCATGTGTGGAGGGATCACATGATCCCTCCCTGTCACTCACCGCTCTCTCTGCAATACAGAGATGTTTGTGCCTATGCCCAGGTCTTCGGACTGCACATGTGCAATTGCAGTATGAAGAGGAGCGAAGAAGACCAGGAGGAGATCTGGAGACAACACATTACGGAGAGGACGTGGGAAGTATTTTTTATCACAGAAACAGCATTTTATCGTAACTGCGGTTTCTGTGTTGCGTTCTTCATAAATTTGAGAAATAGTTCAATCCTCATCAATGCGATAAGGATTGAAAACTATTTTTCAAGGTATGGAAACATTTTCACCTATATCTGTGAATACTATTAGTAACTTTTTATGAGGCCTCTTGTAGTTTAGGTTTTTGTGGATCTTCAGAAAAAAATGACGTCTGCGCTTCCACACAAGTGACATAAAAAAGTAACAGACGTACAGCGGTGGGTGGAGTAACAACGCGGCCATGTTGGGCTGTAACTTGGGCTGCGCCATTGGGGTGACCGCCCAGGGTGCAACGCTGAAGGGGGGCGCAGTTTATGAATATTTTAGGTTCATTTAGTTAAAATTGAGGGCTGGGGGGCATTTTTCTTTCTTGCCCTAGGCGCTAAAATGTTAAGTTACTGCTCTGTGGCAAGTTCTATATAAAACACTGGTTTGATGATAAACATCTTATTAAGGGGGCTCTGCTCCCCTCCCCGTCACTCTCAAGGCATCAGGGGGAGGAGGGGGGATGTGAGTGGGCACGAGAGAGACGGGGGAGGGGGAGGATGCGTGGGAAGCGCAGAGTTTGCAGGGTTTCCATGGAAACAGCAGAGCCCGGATCCTGTCACTTCCAGAGAATGGGATAGAGGCACCGAGATGCAAGTTCCGGCACAGATAATAGAGACACACAAACTGGGGAGGGGGAGTCAGCTCTCCCCGGGGAGTATGGAGGGGAATCCAGGCCGGTTACTTTACTAACGGTTCTGAATCCCAGGAAAAACAACTGGTTCCAATCACCCCCATACCCACGTCTCCCTGCGTCTGCGGGCAGGAGGGCGACGCATCCACAGAGCTGACCACAAGGGGACAACGGACGCCAACACAAGACGCCAGTAGGGAGCGGCACAAACGTTTCTAGCAGACGGGTGAACTAGGGGTGACGACGCACATATATAATTGTGGATTGGGCGCAGTAATTTGTCCGATGTTCACGTTTTTCTTGGTTTGCGTTCTTCCCCTTACATTAAATGAAAAAAAAAAACAAAGAGTAAAATGAAAATGACGGAAAAAAACACTGTCTGTCCTTCTGAGGGGATTCTGGGTAACTGGTCTGTGGTTTGGGTCAGGCTGGAGGTACAAGTAGGTGGTAAATAAGATATCCTGTGATATATACCACCCCCTCCCCACATCAGACAGCGCCAGTCACACTCATATCACTCGTCACAAAGCAGATTTATGTCCCAGTGGGGAGATTACCCTATCGGCCTCTGTGTCATATCACACCCACACTGACACATACCTCCTAACTGTCCTGATATCAGTGGGTCAGCCCTATACACCCTTCTTCCTTTAGATTGTAAGCTCTTTGTCTGTGTAACGGTCAGAATGCTGAGTATTCAGCACCGCAGAGGACGTTGGGACCTTTCAAAATAAATAACAATGAATATTAGGCACAAACATTTGAACGTCCAGAGATGTCACTGTAGTTTTTCCCTGGCCCCCCCTCTCGCCAGCCCTGGTAATAGGTGGTGGGGGGGGGGGGGGCATTGCTATATAGAAAAAACACAACTACACTGTTTTGAAAATTGAAAAATCTCCCTTATAAAATATGTTTAAAAAAAAGAAAAAACACAACTACAGTCACTTGAACCATTATCAGATTTATGGGCAAGACTTTAATCCCTCATGTATCCATCGCTGGAACATTTATATTTGGTAAACTGTTAGCTCTGCTGCCAAGGAGAGTTGCGTCAAACTGCCTCCTGCTCACAGAACTCTGATCGCAGTAATTGTTGTACTACTGGGTAAGATGGAGAGATGCTGGGAGACGCTGGGTACTGATCTATTACAATGGGCGTCAGATTCTGTGCTCTGTAATAAGTTAAATATAATTTATTTTATAGAATTAAAGTGAATGAAAGTCACCAGAAAGCATAACGTACAGAGAGATATGCCGAACATGGTATTGTACACGCTACATGGATCATATGTAGGATACATGTCCTCCCAAAGCCTCTGACATGCAGAGAGGCTGCTCCGTGTTCTATTCCCATTCTCCGTTCCGGTAATTACGTTGTACCATTCCCATGTTACCATTCAGGACACTTGTGCATCCAATTCCTGGGAGATTTGCCAGCAGGATACACCCCATGTAGTCTCTGAGCGGTGATGTAAGTTTGGGAGGAGGGGGACGTGGATTAGAGCTACAGGAGAATAATAGTACTGGATGCTGGCGTCCGAGGGGAGGGTATACCAGGGGAGGGAGAGGGATAATGTAATGGGGGGATTTGCACATTGAGAATGGGCACACTGAATGGATGGGGGGGAGGGGGCTTACAGAAATAATGTTATTGTAAGAGAGGAAGCCGCTCGAGGGCACCCCAGCACACGGAAACTGGGTCATTGTAATAAGGTCAAACCAGCTCACAGCCAGCTGGTGATGTATAGATACAAATGCATAAATTGTAACAGATATTTATATACCACAGGGAAGGGACACTATATGCAGCGAAGTCCAAACTTCTTCAGAATATAAAGTAAAGTAAATCAAGTTTGCACAAAGTGTTTTATTTGGAGCAGCGGTTATTAATCTATGGATCCGTTTCTGTGATCATCTCTGTACAGCTCTGCTGCAAACTAACAACTAATACTCTAATTAATAATCAGGTTATGTATTATTATTTGTTAATATTCTAATCTGTCTAATATGTAATAACAATATTATTATTGTTTTTTAATGTTTCATTTCACAACACTTTTTACACAAACTGAAATACATTCTACACCAGACAATTGTTATTGAGTAATATGTCCCATATTTGTCTACTCTCCCGAAAAGTCTCCCGGATTATTGACAGATCTCCCGGACTCCCTGGGGAACAAGCAATTATCCCGAAGGCCACTCCCCAGCCAGCAAAGTGGGCGGGGACATGTGATGATGACGGAACTTGCGTCGTCCAGCCCCGAGTGATCAGACGATTTGTGGCGTCATACGCTTGGTCCCGCCCACTAGATAGATTAATATCTCACCCCGGAAAGTTAAATCTAATTTTGAAACGTGGAAACACAACGCGGCGCTTGTGGAATCAGCTGCGTTTAGTGCTGAACGCCCCAGTTAGTCGTTATCATCCATTATGCTCCCACAGATGTTATTATAATAAACAACCCCAAGGGGTTGGCACTATCAGGATGTGGGCCCCGGGGCAGGGAAGTGGGGAGGAGGAAACCGGGGCCCACAGCTCGCTAACACCCTGTGCATCACACCTGCTGCACCAACGGTGGTACCGCCATTGATGCACGCTCCACGCCTGTGACGTGAAATTTTGCATACGTGTGCAAAACTAGATGCGTGAGGACACAAAGACCGCAGTGTAGCTGCGTAGATGACGTATTCTCCCATCCAGTAACCATAACGCACAGTATGTGGCAATTCAGATGTAACCTTCATCTCTGGAAGGTGGCACCGGGTGCCCGGTTACCCCGGTAGAACAGAACACGTTAGTAGTATAAAGACCAGGGACCCGTTACACAATATACAGCAACATAGAAAAAAAAATACAGAAATAAAACGTATAAATGTATAAAGAAGGTTTTAGGATCACCCAATAAAACGTCTCCGGCCTCTCGATCTACACAAGAGTCCGATAAGGTGACAGGTGTCAGTCAGACACCGGAGGAGTGAGGATATATAAATAACTGATGATGATGATTCCTGCTGGCTCAGTGGTCACGTCTCCCAGAATCCAGTCCATCCCTCCTCAGCATGGTCAGAGATTTACATGTCCGATGGGCCCTAGCGGTGTCAGCTACAGGTTCCTCTTCTCTGCTATCAGCGAGGTCACAGCGAGCTGCCCTCGCAACACCAATGTTTTATATATTGGAAATAATTCTAATGATCTGTTCTCAGGATACCTGTGTGTGGGTGGGAGAGGGAGCCCCCAAAACAAACATAATTACTATGTAAAATGACATTTACATGACTATGCTTCTGGTGGTTCTCTCTCTGGCTCCTCTGCTCAGTCCCCTCTTGGTGTTACTGTCCCTGACAGCGACATGACTGACTGACGGGTCGGAGACGCAGCTGTGGGAGCGCAGACAATCAGTGTCAGCTTCACACTGAACCAGACATTGATTGAAACCACAGTTGTGATTGAATCTACAAGTGACATTCACGTCTCACAGGTTAGTGGACTGAGAGATCTTCTATGACTGTCCCTGGGGAGGCAGAAACTGCATTATACCCGAGGTCCACGGGCTGTCCTGTTTAATGGCTGCAATCAACAGAACTGGCCGCTCTCTTCTTATTCTATTGGTTAACAGGTGACCACTGAAACAGAATAAGCAGCACCCCCAATTTATAATATTGTGGCGGCTGGTGTCCCACAGGTATCTAATCCAGGGTAAGTATGAAGATTATTACAGAAAAAAACATTATATTATATAATAATTTCTGACAATTTAACTTCTCTGGTTCCTAGTGACTGGATAGGCCGCACTCTCAGTGATGTCACTGGTTCCTAGTGACTGGATAGGCTGCACTCTCAGTGATGTCACTGGTTCCTAGTGACTGGATAGGCTGCACTCTCAGTGATGTCACTGGTTCCTAGTGACTGGATAGGCTGCACTCTCAGTGATGTCACTGGTTCCTAGTGACTGGATAGGCTGCACTCTCAGTGATGTCACTGGTTCCTAGTGACTGGATAGGCTGCACTCTCAGTGATGTCACTGGTTCCTAGTGACTGGATAGGCTGCACTCTCAGTGATGTCACTGGTTCCTAGTGACTGGATAGGCTGCACTCTCAGTGATGTTACTGGTTCCTAGTGACTGGATAGGCTGCACTCTCAGTGATGTCACTGGTTCCTAGTGACTGGATAGGCTGCATTCTCAGTGATGTCACTGGTCACTAGTGACTGGATAGGCTGCACTCTCAGTGATGTCACTGGTCACTAGTGACTGGATAGGCCGCACTCTCAGTGATGTCACTGGTTCCTAGTGAATTACATTGTAAAGAAAGAAGACCATTCACGGACACTCACAGTAATGAGCTGAGGCCATTTGAACGCTCTCACTAACCAGGATCTCTCTTCTACCTCTTACTGCCATTATCCACCCATATAAGATATCACTGACATTACCTCGGGTTCAGTGGACATTTACCAGAGGACGACATTTTTGTACATTATTTCCGCATATAATGGACCCTTCTATGAAGAAAGGACGCTGTGAAGAAGTGACCAAGTGCACTGACAAAAGTATATAATATGTTTTCCTTTAGAGATGTATTTAGAGATGAGTAGTCACAGCTCATATCTCTACTCTGTACCTCTATGACCATACGCTGCACCGTACCTCTATGACCATACGCTGCTCTGTACCTCTATGACTATACGCTGCTCTGTACCTCTATGACCATACGCTGCACTGTACCTCTATGACTACACACTGCTCTGTACTCTATGACTATACGCTGCTCTGTACCTCTATGACCATACGCTGCACTGTACCTCTATGACTACACACTGCTCTGTACTCTATGACTATACGCTGCTCTGTACCTCTATGACCATACGCTGCACTGTACCTCTATGACTACACACTGCTCTGTACTCTATGACTATACGCTGCTCTGTACCTCTATGACCATACGCTGCACTGTACCTCTATGACTACACACTGCTCTGTACCTCTATGACTATACGCTGCTCTGTACCTCTATGACTACACACTGCACTGTACCTCTATGACTACACACTGCTCTGTACTCTATGACTATACGCTGCTCTGTACCTCTATGACTATACGCTGCTCTGTACTTCTATGACTACACACTGCTCTGTACTCTATGACTATACGCTGCTCTGTACTTCTATGACTACACGCTGATTTGTACCTCTATGACTACACACTGCACTGTACCTCTATCACTACACACTGCACTGTACCTCTATGACCATACGCTGCTCTGTACCTCTATGACCATACGCTGCTCTGTACTTCTATGACTACACGCTGATTTGTACCTCTATGGCTATACACTGCTCTATAGCTCTATCACTACACACTGCACTGTACCTCTATGACTATACGCTGCTCTGTACCTCTATGACTATACACTGCTCTGTACCTCTATGACCATACGCTGCACTGTACCTCTATGACTACACGCTGATTTGTACCTCTATGGCTATACACTGCTCTATACCTCTATGACTACACACTGCTCTGTACCTCTATGACTACACACTGCTCTGTATCTCTATGACTACACACTGCTCTGTACCTCTATGACTACACACTGCTCTGTACCTCTATGACTACACACTGCTCTGTACCTCTATGACCATACGCTGCACTGTACCTCTATGACTACACGCTGATTTGTACCTCTATGGCTATACACTGCTCTATACCTCTATTACTACACACTGCTCTGTACCTCTATGACTACACACTGCTCTGTACCTCTATGACTACACACTGCTCTGTACCTCTATGACTACACACTGCACTGTACCTCTATGACTACACACTGCACTGTACCTCTATGACTACACACTGCACTGTACCTCTATAACTACACACTGCTCTGTACCTCTATGACTACACACTGCACTGTACCTCTATGACTACACACTGCACTGTACCTCTATGACTACACACTGCACTGTACCTCTATGACTACACACTGCACTGTACCTCTATGACTACACACTGCACTGTACCTCTATGACTACACACTGCACTGTACCTCTATGACTACACACTGCTCTGTACCTCTATGACCATACGCTGCACTGTACCTCTATGACTATACGCTGCACTGTACCTCTATGACTACACACTGCTCTGTACCTCTATGACTACACACTGCACTGTACCTCTATGACTACACACTGCACTGTACCTCTATGACTACACACTGCACTGTACCTCTATGACTACACACTGCTCTGTACCTCTATGACTACACACTGCACTGTACCTCTATGACTACACACTGCACTGTACCTCTATGACTACACACTGCACTGTACCTCTATGACTACACACTGCTCTGTACCTCTATGACTACACACTGCACTGTACCTCTATGACTACACACTGCACTGTACCTCTATGACTACACACTGCACTGTACCTCTATGACTACACACTGCACTGTACCTCTATGACTACACACTGCACTGTACCTCTATGACTACACACTGCTCTGTACCTCTATGACCATACGCTGCACTGTACCTCTATGACTATACGCTGCACTGTACCTCTATGACTACACACTGCTCTGTACCTCTATGACTACACACTGCACTGTACCTCTATGACTATACGCTGCACTGTGTAGGTTTCCTCTATTTCCATCACTGCATAGAATATGTGTTACTACAGCAACTGCTGAACTGCTTTAAAGAGACATTAATGCATCAAGCAGAAACCCTTACAGCACAGACCCCCCCGCCATACAGCTTGATTGGTATATATATATATATATTTATGGCCACCTGCACAGTATCACACAATGACAGAGTAGGGACTTACCACATAGAGCTGCTTCCACAGCGAGGACCATTCCTGCAGCGTGGACGTCACCTCAGTGACAATAGGGTCTTCCACGGGGACCACGGTCTCATACTGCCTGCAGAGTAAGAGGAGAGAGTCACATGTCACACACGTCCTGATGTCAGCCTCACTCTCTGCCCTGGACTCCTGAGGCCTCTACAAAGGACTCACTCTGTGGCCTCACATTGCTGGATACTGGAGGCGGATACACACTAACCCTAACCCCGTTACATTTCATGATGTGCAAACGCATGTATTCATCAGCCTAGCGCAAGATCACCCCGTGAACACGTTCTGCGCAACTGATTACAGGATTGCGGGTGTGAGCAAAATGCACAATGTTATAACAGCACTTCCGCTAAGACAAACCCCCTCACTTTATATTAACTTCTAACCTTCTGGAATGTGTATATTTGCAGGAATGTCTGATGGATGTCACAGGGCGTCATAGACCCACAAGTCTGTCTGAAAACTCTTTTTTATTTTACATAGAAAACATAGTCCCATTGGCCATCATGGTAGAAGTAATACGGAATAATGAAGTAAACCAACGCATTCCGTATAAGTAGGCGTAATTGCAGGTGTGTGGTGTAAGGTTTACTACAGCCAAGTATAAATGTAACCACGACAACCACAGATCCCACTGATATAATACATTACTACATACAACATACATTGATTAAGCATGGGAGCAGCATCAGTTATTTTAGCAGGAAGAGCTGGACTCAATATTCATTAAAGGACATTTTTGTAAAAACAACGCTTGGTGATGCCATTTACGTTTGGCTCCAACCTAAAGAACTCTGCAGCTCTGAGTGTTTGTTTTCAATTCTAAAATGTTCTGGTGATTCTGTAATTTTCCTGGCCTGGTTTGGGCAAAGTCATCGACTTAGAGGGCCAGATCAATGCTAAGCGCTACTGGTACTGTCTGATCATCTTCACCCCATGTGTGTCTTCCAAGATGACAATACCCCCATCCATAGGTGGGCACCTAGTGGTCTGATGAGAATGGCGCTAATGTTATCTGCATCTATGGAATTCCCCATGGAGTCAATCATGGGCAGAATCCACAGTGTCCAGTCCAGAAAGGAGCCCAGAAGCTGCTGGGAGATGTAGCATCGGGGAACGGAAATAGCAGATAGAAAGCTTTTGAATGTAATAGTGGATAGAGTGGCAGGACCTTGGTACCAGGAGCTAAGCATCTACCATTAATCCTCTGTACTTATTGCAGCACAGGCATGATTGAAGTTAATTATTGTAATCATTTATTTATAAAGCAACAACATTTTCCGTAGTACTATACATGGAGGGAATTATGATACACATGACGTACAATGACATGAAACAGAAGATAGATACGGCCTTTCCCACATGAGCTTACAATCTAAGAGGGAAAAATGAACAATTGGACCAAGTACTGTACTAGATCCTGGCTCCAGGCAGTTGGTGATTACAGGTACTGTACTAGATTCTGGCTCCAGGCAGTTGGTGATTACAGATACTGTACTAGATCCTGGCTCCAGGCAGTTGGTGATTACAGATACTGTACTAGATCCTGGCTCCAGGCAGTTGGTGATTACAGGTACTGTACTAGATTCTGGCTCCAGGCAGTTGGTGATTACAGATACTGTACTAGATCCTGGCTCCAGGCAGTTGGTGATTACAGGTACTGTACTAGATTCTGGCTCCAGGCAGTTGGTGATTACAGGTACTGTACTAGATCCTGGCTCCAGGCAGTTGGTGATTACAGATACTGTACTAGATCCTGGCTCCAGGCAGTTGGTGATTACAGGTACTGTACTAGATCCTGGCTCCAGGCAGTTGGTGATTACAGGTACTGTACTAGATCCTGGCTTCAGGCAGTTGGTGATTACAGATACTGTACTAGATCCTGGCTCCAGGCAGTTGGTGATTACAGGTACTGTACTAGATCCTGGCTCCAGGCAGTTGGTGATTACAGGTACTGTACTAGATCCTGGCTCCAGGCAGTTGGCGATTACAGGTACTGTACTATATCCTGGCTCCAGGCAGTTGGTGATTACAGGTACTGTACTAGATTCTGGCTCCAGGCAGTTGGTGATTACAGGTACTGTACTAGATCCTGGCTCCAGGCAGTTGGTGATTACAGATACTGTACTAGATCCTGGCTCCAGGCAGTTGGTGATTACAGGTACTGTACTAGATCCTGGCTCCAGGCAGTTGGTGATTACAGGTACTGTACTAGATCCTGGCTCCAGGCAGTTGGTGATTACAGGTACTGTACTAGATCCTGGCTCCAGGCAGTTGGTGATTACAGATACTGTACTAGATCCTGGCTCCAGGCAGTTGGTGATTACAGGTACTGTACTAGATCCTGGCTCCAGGCAGTTGGTGATTACAGGTACTGTACTAGATCCTGGCTCCAGGCAGTTGGTGATTACAGATACTGTACTAGATCCTGGCTCCAAGCAGTTGGTGATTACAGGTACTGTACTAGATCCTGGCTCCAGGCAGTTGGTGATTACAGGTACTGTACTAGATCCTGGCTCCAGGCAGTTGGTGATTACAGGTACTGTACTAGATCCTGGCTCCAGGCAGTTGGTGATTACAGATACTGTACTAGATCCTGGCTCCAAGCAGTTGGTGATTACAGGTACTGTACTAGATCCTGGCTCCAGGCAGTTGGTGATTACAGGTACTGTACTAGATCCTGGCTCCAGGCAGTTGGTGATTACAGGTACTGTACTAGATTCTGGCTCCAGGCAGTTGGTGATTACAGGTACTGTACTAGATCCTGGCTCCAGGCAGTTGGTGATTACAGGTACTGTACTAGATCCTGGCTCCAGGCAGTTGGTGATTACAGGTACTGTACTAGATCCTGGCTCCAGGCAGTTGGTGATTACAGGTACTGTACTAGATCCTGGCTCCAAGCAGTTGGTGATTACAGGTACTGTACTAGATCCTGGCTCCAAGCAGTTGGTGATTACAGATACTGTACTAGATCCTGGCTCCAGGCAGTTGGTGATTACAGGTACTGTACTAGATCCTGGCTCCAGGCAGTTGGTGATTACAGGTACTGTACTAGATCCTGGCTCCAGGCAGTTGGTGATTACAGGTACTGTACTAGATCCTGGCTCCAGGCAGTTGGTGATTACAGAAACTGTACTAGATCTTGGCTCCAGGCAGTTGGTGATTACAGGTACTGTACTAGATTCTGGCTCCAGGTAGTTGGTGATTACAGGTACTGTATTAGATCCTGGCTCCAGGCAGTTGGTGATTACAGGAACTGTACTAGATCCTGGCTCCAGGCAGTTGGTGATTACAGGTACTGTACTAGATCCTGGCTCCAGGCAGTTGGTGATTACAGGTACTGTACTAGATCCTGGCTCCAGGCAGTTGGTGATTACAGGTACTGTACTAGATCCTGGCTCCAGGCAGTTGGTGATTACAGGTACTGTACTAGATCCTTGCTCCAGGCAGTTGGCGATTACAGGTACTGTACTAGATCCTGGCTCCAGGCAGTTGGTGATTACAGGTACTGTACTAGATCCTGGCTCCAGGCAGTTGGTGATTACAGATACTGTACTAGATCCTGGCTCCAGGCAGTTGGTGATTACAGGTACTGTACTAGATCCTGGCTCCAGGCAGTTGGTGATTACAGATACTGTACTAGATCCTGGCTCCAGGCAGTTGGCATAGTAGACTTACTGCTGCCTCAGTGGTCACACATTGGTGAAGGTCATCAAACATGTTTGAAAATTCCTTCAGGAACCGGATAAGTGAATTTAAGATTGGATCCCCCCTCTCTGGGTCGGGTGATCCCCCCTCTCTGGTTAGGGTGATCCCCCCTCACTGGTTAGGGTGATTCCCCCTCTCTGGGTCGGGTGATCCCCCCCTCTCTGGGTCGGGTGAAGCCTAGGCTAAAGATTCTCCATTTAGGATGGTGAGGATCATGGCCACTTTCAGAAGATCGGAAGCGTAGCTGTGTGGTTAAAGTGTTGGTATTGGTCAGGATCTCTCACAGTTCTCAGCATGGATACTTGAGGCTCAGGAGAGCAAACCTCAGTACTTACAAGAAGAATCAGAAGGTGACTGATCAGCACTGAGCCAGGCTCGACGGTCTGCAGGTTTCTCCGTTGTTGCTGCATTTGATTAATCTGAGCTTGTATCTGTCCAATCACATGTAGCGCAAAAACTTCCTTAGATGCAGCAGCAGCTCCCGCTAAATCCATTGTAAACTGGACAAATGATTCTTTTGGGATGCTGGGACCTGCAGGGAGCGGGAGCCACCAGGATGGGAATGACAGCAGTGGATTCCAATAACAGACCAAGAGCAATGGATTAGCCAGGGCAGAGGTGGAACCAGGAGACAGATCTGGATCAAGGTCATGAAGTAGAATAACCTGACAGCCAGAAGTAATGATAAATACTCTCCTGATTACAGGGACCTACCAAGGACAGGGCGGAGGGACGTATTAGGATGGAGCAGGTGCTATAATGAGCTACACTCCTGCAACATTATTTATTTAAAGTATTGATTAAAGTTTTCCAGTACTTGTATTGCTTCTGATCTATGTCTTGTCTATCTTACATTACAAAATATTATTATTCCTCATCCTATACATAGAATTGGCCAATTTTGCACCTTCCAGTTCTACAGTTGCGGATTTCCAGGCGTCCAATATAATAAAAACATTCAAACACACACAGTGACATGTATGGAGGACAGGCCCAATATATTCTCACTCTCAGGATTCAATTAGAAATGAGTTTGTTAAGGTCCAATAGACTGTTGAACAGTACAAGATAACAGATCATCACATGTCCATGATTTTGCTCCAGAATTTTCTTTGTGATTGAACAAAATAAGTTATCCTGTAGTTAAGAACAACAAAAGAAAATATATAAGTACGAATCTGCCGCCTTTACCTCTCCGTCATTCCCATAGGCTAAACCTAGCGACCAGCCTGGCCGGGCTCCGCAGTCACCATTCAGCCAGGAGAGAACATGAAAGCTATCAGCCGCTTTGTTATTCCTAAGTTACAGGAGCCCATGGGCCGTTAGGTCCCCTCTCTAATTATTAATGTAAGACATGAATGAGGCTAAACTGAGCAGCATTACAGGAGGAATATGGTATCTGTACTGACATCCTTACTGTTCTTCAAGATTATCTGCAAACCAGTAAATGTAGCCCCCCTATAATATGTTATAGAGGAGACACTTCATATGTTACTGCACAATTATCAAGGAGGAGACATATGATATGTTACTGTACATATAACATGGAGGACATAGGCAGGACATTCCTGTACATATATCATGGAGGAGATACGCTGGACATTCCTGTACATATATCATGGAGGAGATACGCTGGACATTCCTGTACATATATCATGGAGGAGATACGCAGGACATTCCTGTACATATATCATGGAGGAGATACGCTGGACATTCCTGTACATATATCATATATGAGACAGGCTGGACATTCCTGTACATATATCATGGAGGAGATACGCTGGACATTCCTGTACATATATCATGGAGGAGATACGGTGGACATTCCTGTACATATATCATGGAGGAGATACGCTGGACATTCCTGTACATATATCATGGAGGAGATACGCTGGACATTCCTGTAAATATATCATATATGAGACAGGCTGGACATTCCTGTACATATATTATGGAGGAGATACGCTGGACATTCCTGTACATATATCATATATGAGACAGGCTGGACATTCCTGTACATATATCATGGAGGAGATACGCTGGACATTCCTGTACATATATCATGGAGGAGATACGCTTGACATTCCTGTACATATATCATGGAGGAGATACGCTGGACATTCCTGTACATATATCATGGAGGAGATACGCTGGACATTCCTGTACATATATCATGGAGGAGATACACTGGACATTCCTGTACATATATCATGGAGGAGATACACTGGACATTCCTGTACATATATCATGGAGGAGACAGGCAGGACATTCCTGTACATATATCATGGAGGAGATACGCTGGACATTCCTGTAAATATATCATATATGAGACAGGCTGGACATTCCTGTACATATATCATGGAGGAGATACGCTGGACATTCCTGTACATATATCATATATGAGACAGGCTGGACATTCCTGTACATATATCATGGAGGAGATACGCTGGACATTCCTGTACATATATCATGGAGGAGATACGCTGGACATTCCTGTACATATATCATGGAGGAGATACACTGGACATTCCTGTACATATATCATGGAGGAGATACACTGGACATTCCTGTACATATATCATGGAGGAGATACGCTGGACATTCCTGTACATATATCATATATGAGACAGGCTGGACATTCCTGTATATATATCATGGAGGAGATACGCTGGACATTCCTGTACATATATCATGGAGGAGATACGCTGGACATTCCTGTACATATATCATGGAGGAGATACGCTGGACATTCCTGTACATATATCATGGAGGAGACAGGAAGGACATTCCTGTACATATATCATTGAGGAGACAGGCTGGACATTCCTGTACATATATCATGTAGGAGATACGCTGGACATTCCTGTACATATATCATTGAGGAGACAGGCTGGACATTCCTGTACATATATCATGTAGGAGACAGGCTGGACATTCCTGTACATATATCATGGAGGAGATACGCTGGACACCTCTGACCTGCTGGACAATTCCATTCATTTTTGGCTGTGTACCCATCTGTAACACAGGGAAGGTGTCACGTAATGTACCGTTTCCAAATCACCATGTGGTCCCACAAGTCCAGACATCACAAAAGACCATTTGCGCTGCAGATTTTGTAATTGAGCCTTAGATGATTGGACCGTACAGAGTGACTGGTTCCTCTGTATAAGGGTACATCAATACGTGAGATTATTATTGGGAAAGGGCATTGGGATGGATATAAAGAGTAACTTTACAACTCCTTAATATACCAGTGGAAACATCTGTATACAGGAAGTGCAGACCGAGGTCAGGCTGAGGGAGTACCGGGCATTTCTTGAGCAGCTACAACTGAACTAAACTCCCCAGTACTGAGTCTGAAGCTCTGACATAGTTGTCGAGTGTCTGTGTTGTGGCATCAGCTGTGGGCACTGCTGTGACATCAACAATCACATGAGCAGCTCTCAGCCAATCAGCTTTCCCATAGGCTGCCAGCGATACAAGTCACAGGTGCTGGAAATTGTCAGGAAGTAAAGAAAGAGAAGCGACAAGAAATACTGTATGTCGTAGATGAGGGTGACCTGTACGGCCTTACGTTTCTGGGATTACTCCGGAATACACTCACAAAGTTGTACATTACCTCCTGCCATATATATGTTATAGCTGGCCTCGCCTCTCAGGTCGCTGACTTTGATCAATAAATAAATTGCACAGTAAGAAGCAACGTACAGCAGACTTCTTTTACCACTTCTTCCTATTTACATTATTTTTCTCTATATAACTCATTTATCTCTATTACAGACAGGGATAGATGCCACTGATATGGAGTCTTAAAATAAATATTTTATTGGGGGATTTATTTCTACTTTAAATTGCTTTCCTTCTACGTATTTAGTAAGTACAAAACGAGTCCCCAAAAGATGGAAAGAAATGGAGGTAACACAAATTCAGGATATTGAGGATTAAGGGACACGTTATACCAGTGATGAGGCCTCTTTAAAGAAATCTGCACATTGTTACTGAATTTATTGCCATTAACATCTGTGGATTTTGCAGAACTTAAAATGTTACATTTTGAGATTTCCCCAAATCTGCTGCAATTTCCGTGTGATGAGGACGACCAGGTTATAGGAGTTACTGAAACAAAACCTTCATTATACAAATTTCCTTTCTAAATTTAGGCGATGTTAATCCTCAGGTTCTTCTCTACGTCTATTATTTTCACCTTATACTTTTCTGCAATTATTCAGATTACTGTTATTACATCATTTATAATATTACTGTGTCCCATTCTTATCATGCCAGTCAGCCCGTTACATTGTTACTCCTAATGTTACCCGATTACTACCATATTCCTACGTATCTGGGAACTGTACAGTGCGGGCAGGTCAGCGATAGAGACGGACCTATAATGTGTATATACATCGTATAGATATATCTCCATCATCTGACACCGTATATAAAATATAAGTACATGCGACACAAGATCTGTGACTCAAAACAGCCTAAATTATACCAATAAAATCTGGGATCTAACACCCTATCACACCGACTGACACCCCATTACACCGAATGACACCCCATCACACCGAATGACACCCCATCACACCCACTGACACCCCATCATACCAACTGACACCCCATCACACCGACTGACACCCCATTACACAGAATGACACCCCATCACACCCACTGACACCCCATCACACCGAATGACACCTCATCACACCGACTAACACCCCATCACACCGAATGACACCCCATCACACCGAATGACACCCCATCACACCCACTGACACCCCATCATACCAACTGACACCCCATCACACCGACTAACACCCCATTACACAGAATGACACCCCATCACACCCACTGACACCCCATCACACCGAATGACACCTCATCACACCGACTAACACACCATCACACCGAATGACACCCTATCACACCGACTGACACCCCATTACACCGAATGACACCCCATCACACCGAATGACACCCCATCACACCCACTGACACCCCATCACACTGACTGACACCCCATCATACCGACTAACACCCCATAACACCGAATGACACCCCATCACACTGACTAACACCCCATCACACTGACTGACACCCCATCACACTGACTAACACCCCATCATACCAACTGACACCCCATCACACCGACTAACACCCCATCACACCGACTGACACCCCATCACACTGACTAACACCTCATCACACTGACTGACACCCCATCATACTGACTAACACCCCATCACACTGACTAACACCCCATCATACTGACTGACACCCCATCACACTGACTAACACCCCATCACACTAACACCCCATCACACTAACACCCCATCACACTGACTGACACCCCATCATACTGACTAACACCCCATCATACCAACTGACACCCCATCACACTGACTAACACCTCATCACACCGACTGACACCCCATCTCACTGACTGACACCCCATCATACTGACTGACACCCCATCACACTGACTAACACCCCATCACACCAATTAACACTTCATCACACCGACTGACACCCCATCACACTGACTAACACCCCATCACACCGACTAACACCCCATCACACTGACTAACACCCCATCACACCGACTAACACCCCATCACACTGACTAACACCCCATCACACCGACTAACACCCCATCACACTGACTAACACCCCATCACACCGACTAACACCCCATCACACGACTAACACCCCATCACACTGACTAACACCCCATCATACCGACTAACACCCCATCACACTGACTAACACCCCATCACACCGACTAACACCCCATCACATACTATAACATTCCAGCAATATACGCCCTGACATTCTGTATCTATCAGATATACAGCTGAATATCTGGTATCACAGACACATTATCAGGAAGATTCCTGCACATGTCACATACATACAGCCCCCGTGATTACAGAGCAGATTGTGCTGCATTCAGCTGTATAATGCCCCCTGCACACTGCGTATTACACCTAAAGGGTCACAGGGGTATCTCCAGGGGCAGAATATTGGGCAGTAATGAACAGAACAGGATTCTTACCTCTACTGCTATCTGCCTCCTCCACGTTCTGTGCAGTAATGAGACATCCAAAATATAAACCTCCCACGTACCCTGCACAGATCCCAGGAGCACACACACAACCAGCACACACACAGAGGGATGCATGTATACGTAGTACACACATACACACATGTACAGTACATGTAACACAGCACACACACACAGAGGGATGTATGTATACGTAGTACCCACATACACACATGTACAGTACATGTAACACAGCCAGCACACACACAGAGGGATGTATGTATACGTAGTACACACATACACACATGTACAGTACATGTAACACAGCACACACACACAGAGGGATGCATGTATACGTAGTACCCACATACACACATGTACAGTACATGTAACACAGCCAGCACACACACAGAGGGATGTATGTATACGTAGTACCCACATACACACATGTACAGTACATGTAACACAGCCAGCACACACACAGAGGGATGCATGTATACGTAGTACCCACATACACACATGTACAGTACATGTAACACAGCCAGCACACACACAGAGGGATGTATGTATACGTAGTACCCACATACACACATGTACAGTACATGTAACACAGCCAGCACACACACAGAGGGATGTATGTATACGTAGTACACACATGTACAGTACATGTAACACAGCCAGCACACACACAAAGGGATGTATGTATACGTAGTACACACATGTACAGTACATGTAACACAGCCAGCACACACACAGAGGGATGCATGTATACGTAGTACCCACATGTACAGTACATGTAACACAGCCAGCACACACACAGAGGGATGCATGTATACGTAGTACACACATGTACAGTACATGTAACACAGCCAGCACACACACAGAGGGATGTATGTATACGTAGTACACACATGTACAGTACATGTAACACAGCCAGCACACACAGAGGGATGCATGTATACGTAGTACCCACATACACACATGTACAGTACATGTAACACAGCCAGCACACACACAGAGGGATGTATGTATACGTAGTACCCACATACACACATGTACAGTACATGTAACACAGCCAGCACACACACAGAGGGATGTATGTATACGTAGTACCCACATACACACATGTACAGTACATGTAACACAGCCAGCACACACACAGAGGGATGCATGTATATGTAGTACCCACATACACACATGTACAGTACATGTAACACAGCCAGCACACACACAGAGGGATGCATGTATACGTAGTAACCACATACACACATGTACAGTACATGTAAGACAGCCAGCACACACACAGAGGGATGCATGTATACATAGTACCCACATACACACATGTACAGTACATGTAACACAGCCAGCACACACACAGAGGGATGTATGTATACGTAGTACACACATACACACATGTACAGTACATGTAACACAGCACACACACACAGAGGGATGCATGTATACGTAGTACCCACATACACACATGTACAGTACATGTAACACAGCCAGCACACACACAGAGGGATGTATGTATACGTAGTACCCACATACACACATGTACAGTACATGTAACACAGCCAGCACACACACAGAGGGATGCATGTATACGTAGTACCCACATACACACATGTACAGTACATGTAACACAGCCAGCACACACACAGAGGGATGTATGTATACGTAGTACCCACATACACACATGTACAGTACATGTAACACAGCCAGCACACACACAGAGGGATGTATGTATACGTAGTACACACATGTACAGTACATGTAACACAGCCAGCACACACACAGAGGGATGTATGTATACGTAGTACACACATGTACAGTACATGTAACACAGCCAGCACACACACAGAGGGATGCATGTATACGTAGTACCCACATGTACAGTACATGTAACACAGCCAGCACACACACAGAGGGATGCATGTATACGTAGTACACACATGTACAGTACATGTAACACAGCCAGCACACACACAGAGGGATGTATGTATACGTAGTACACACATGTACAGTACATGTAACACAGCCAGCACACACAGAGGGATGCATGTATACGTAGTACCCACATACACACATGTACAGTACATGTAACACAGCCAGCACACACACAGAGGGATGTATGTATACGTAGTACCCACATACACACATGTACAGTACATGTAACACAGCCAGCACACACACAGAGGGATGTATGTATACGTAGTACCCACATACACACATGTACAGTACATGTAACACAGCCAGCACACACACAGAGGGATGCATGTATACGTAGTACCCACATACACACATGTACAGTACATGTAACACAGCCAGCACACACACAGAGGGATGCATGTATACGTAGTAACCACATACACACATGTACAGTACATGTAAGACAGCCAGCACACACACAGAGGGATGCATGTATACATAGTACCCACATACACACATGTACAGTACATGTAACACAGCCAGCACACACACAGAGGGATGCATGTATACATAGTACCCACATACACACATGTACAGTACATGTAACACAGCCAGCACACACACAGAGGGATGCATGTATACATAGTACTCACATACACACATGTACAGTACATGTAACACAGCTTACACACAAAGGGATGCATGTATACGTAGTAACCATATACACCCATGTACAGTACATGTAACACAGCCAGCACACACACAGAGGGATGCATGTATACATAGTACCCACATACACACATGTAGAGTACATGTAACACAGCCAGCACACACAGAGGGATGCATGTATACATAGTACCCACATACACACATGTAGAGTACATGTAACACAGCCAGCACACACAGAGGGATGCATGTATACATAGTACCCACATACACACATGTGCAGTACACGTAACATGGCCAGCACACACACAGAGGGATGCATGTATACATAGTACCCACATACACACATGTGCAGTATACGTAACATGGCCAGCACACACACAACGGGATGCATGTATACATAGTACTCACATACACACATGTACAGTACATGTAACACAGCTTACACACAAAGGGATGCATGTATACGTAGTAACCATATACACCCATGTACAGTACATGTAACACAGCCAGCACACACACAGAGGGATGCATGTATACATAGTACCCACATACACACATGTAGAGTACATGTAACACAGCCAGCACACACAGAGGGATGCATGTATACATAGTACCCACATACACACATGTAGAGTACATGTAACACAGCCAGCACACACAGAGGGATGCATGTATACATAGTACCCACATACACACATGTGCAGTACACGTAACATGGCCAGCACACACACAGAGGGATGCATGTATACATAGTACCCACATACACACATGTGCAGTATACGTAACATGGCCAGCACACACACAACGGGATGCATGTATACATAGTACCCACATACACACATGTGCAGTACACGTAACACAGCCAGCTTACACACAGAGGGATGCATGTATACGCAGTAACCACATACACACATGTGCAGTACATGTAACACAGCTTACACACACAGAGGGATGCATGTATACGTAGTAACCACATACACACATGTGCAGTACATGTAACACAGCTTACACACACACGTGGGGGTGCATTCTGTGGGCACTACTGACTCCAACTGATGATGTCACCGGCGCTCAGCATAGACCGCTCACATCATGTAGCGGCAGCGTGAGCTGTGCACCGCTGAACTCCTCCACCGGACAGAGCTGCTGGTGCAGTGAGACGCGGGATATAACAACCAACAGTACCGCCACAATCAGAACCTCCCTACAGTACTGCCACAATCAATACCTCCCAACAGTAACGCTACAATCAGAACCTCCCTACAGTACTGCCACAATCAGAACCTCCCAACAGTACCGGCACAATCAGTACCTCCCTACAGTACCGCCACAATCAGAACCTCCCAACAGTACCGCCACAATCAGAACCTCCCAACAGTACCGCCACAATCAGTACCTCCCTACAGTACCGCTACAATCAGTACCTCCCAGCAGTACCGCCACAATCAGAACCTCCCAACAGTACCGCCACAATCAGTACCTCCCTACAGTACCGCCACAATCAGAACCTCCCAACTGTACCGCCACAATCAGAACCTCCCAACAGTACCGCCACAATCAGAACCTCCCAACAGTACCGCCACAATCAGTACCTCCCAGCAGTACCACCACAATCAGTACCTCCCTACAGTACCGCCACAATCAGAACCTCCCAACAGTACCGCCACAATCAGAACCTCCCAACAGTACCGCCACAATCAGAACCTCCCAACAGTACCGCCACAATCAGTACCTCCCAGCAGTACCGCCACAATCAGAACCTCCCAACAGTACCGCCACAATCAGTACCTCCCTACAGTACCGCCACAATCAGAACCTCCCAACAGTACCACCACAATCAGAACCTCCCTACAGTACCACCACAATCAGTACCTCCCTACAGTACCGCCACAATCAGAACCACCCAACAGTACCGCCACAATCAGAACCTCCCTACACTACCGCCACAATCAGTACCTCCCAACAGTACCACCACAATCAGTACCTCCCTACAGTACCACCACAATCAATACCTCCCAACAGTACCACCACAATCAGTACCTCCCTACAGTACCGCCACAATCAGAACCTCCCAACAGTACCACCACAATCAGAACCTCCCTACAGTACCGCCACAATCAGTACCTCCCTACAGTACCGCCACAATCAGAACCTCCCTACAGTACCGCCACAATCAGTACCTCCCTACAGTACTGCCACAATCAGAACCACCCAACAGTACCGCCACAATCAGAACCTCCCTACAGTACCGCCACAATCAGTACCTCCCAACAGTACCACCACAATCAGTACCTCCCTACAGTACCACCACAATCAATACCTCCCAACAGTACCACCACAATCAGTACCTCCCTACAGTACCGCCACAATCAGAACCTCCCTACAGTACCGCCACAATCAGAACCACCCAACAGTACCGCCACAATCAGAACCTCCCTACAGTACCGCCACAATCAGAACCTCCCTACAGTACCGCCACAATCAGAACCACCCAACAGTACCGCCACAATCAGTACCTCCCTACAGTACCGCCACAATCAGAACCACCCAACAGTACCGCCACAATCAGAACCTCCCTACAGTACCACCACAATCAGTACCTCCCTACAGTACCACCACAATCAATACCTCCCAACAGTACCACCACAATCAGTACCTCCCTACAGTACCGCCACAATCAGAACCTCCCAACAGTACCACCACAATCAGAACCTCCCTACAGTACCGCCACAATCAGTACCTCCCTACAGTACCGCCACAATCAGAACTACCCAACAGTACCGCCACAATCAGAACCTCCCTACAGTACCGCCACAATCAGTACCTCCCAACAGTACCACCACAATCAGTACCTCCCTACAGTACCACCACAATCAATACCTCCCAACAGTACCACCACAATCAGTACCTCCCTACAGTACCGCCACAATCAGAACCTCCCAACAGTACCACCACAATCAGAACCTCCCTACAGTACCACCACAATCAATACCTCCCAACAGTACCACCACAATCAGAACCTCCCTACAGTACCGCCACAATCAGAACCTCCCAACAGTACCACCACAATCAGAACCTCCCTACAGTACCGCCACAATCAGTACCTCCCTACAGTACCGCCACAATCAGAACCACCCAACAGTACCACCACAATCAGTACCTCCCTACAGTACCGCCACAATCAGAACCTCCCAACAGTACCACCACAATCAGAACCTCCCTACAGTACCGCCACAATCAGTACCTCCCTACAGTACCGCCACAATCAGAACCACCCAACAGTACCACCACAATCAGAACCTCCCAACAGTACCACCACAATCAGTACCTCCCAACAGTACCACCACAATCAGTACCTCCCTACAGTACCACCACAATCTATACCTTCCAACAGTACCACCACAATCAGTACCTCCCAACAGTACCACCACAATCAGTACCTCCCAACAGTACCACCACAATCAGAACCTCCCAACAGTACCGCCACAATTGTCAGATTGCGCTGCTCTCTCCTATCTGTTTTTTGACTGCCTACTGCTGCACATTTCTGAAGCTCTGTTATTGCTTGGTCAGATACTAGAATGTTGGCGCCCTCTGATACATTCTATGAATAACCCTCACAATACATTAATACCTCCTACATTCCATGAATAGTCCTCACCAACACCTTTATTACATTAATGTCTACACACTTACATTAATTATTATTATTATTATCCTTTATTTGTTAGGCGCCACAAGAGTTCCGCAGCGCCGTACACAGTACAAACAGTAGACTATACAGGGTGAGACATAACCCAGACCTACTCTAACATTACATTAATAGCCCCACCTACTCTAACATTACATTAATAGCCCCACCTACTCTAACATTACATTAATAGCCCCACCTACTCTAACATTACATTAATAGCCCCACCTACTCTAACATTACATTAATAGCCCCACCTACTCTAACATTACATTAATAGCCCCACCTACTCTAACATTACATTAATAGCCCCACCTACTCTAACATTACATTAATAGCCCCACCTACTCTAACATTACATTAATAGCCCCACCTACTCTAACATTACATTAATAGCCCCACCTACTTGCAACTGCAACCATGAATACACCACTGACGTTCCTTACTAAGTGCGTAGCTGGCACACACATGCACCTAGCTTTGTGGAGCATTTTACAGAGTGTGATCATTGAAATCAGTTAAAGGGGTGGATGTATTTTTAGGGTTGTTCCACAAAAGAACTTCTACTGTGCAGGAGCTCTGAGTTGGCGATTGGGTCTCATCTTACACTTTACACATTAGTGGATTTCTAGACGCACTTTGCCCCAAGTAAACAAAAGATTGTAACTCACAAAACTGACACATATATCAAAGAAAGCCCCTCAGTACGCTCAGTCTAATGATTAATGTAAATGAGGACACTGAGCGATAATTCAGGAGAGGGACCTCTAACAGAGCAGGTTTTCCGGGTGATCAGTGACACAATTATACCACCTGTGGATCTGTTACATTGTATCAGTCAGTAATGATTATACCACCTGTGGATCTGTTACATTGTATCAGTCAGTAATGATTACACCATCTTTAGATCTGCTACAATGTATCAGTTAGTAATGCTTATATCACCAGTGAATCTGTTACAATGTATCAGTCAGTAATGATTATACCACCTGTGGATCTGTTACAATGTATCAGTCAGTAATGATTATACCACCTGTGGATCTGTTACAATGTATCAGACAGTAATGATTATATCACCTGTGGATCTGTTACAATGTATCAGTCAGTAATGATTATACCACCTGTGGATCTGTTACAATGTATCAGACAGTAATGATTATACCACCTGTGGATCTGTTACAATGTATCAGTCAGTAATGATTACACCATCTTTAGATCTGCTACAATGTATCAGTTAGTAATGCGTATATCACCAGTGGATCTGTTACAATGTATCAGTCAGTAATGATTATACCACCTGTGGATCTGTTACAATGTATCAGTCAGTAATGATTATACCACCTGTGGATCTGTTACAATGTATCAGTCAGTAATGATTATACCACCTGTGGATCTGTTACAATGTATCAGACAGTAATGATTATACCACCTGTGGATCTGTTACAATGTATCAGTCAGTAATGATTATACCACCTGTGGATCTGTTACATTGTATCAGTCAGTAATGATTATACCATCTGTGGATCTGTTACAATGTATCAGTCAGTAATGATTACAACATCTTTAGATCTGCTACAATGTATCAGTTATTAATGCTTATATCACCAGTGGATCTGTTACAATGTATCGGTCAGCAATGATTATACCACCTGTGGATCTGTTACATTGTATCAGTCAGTAATGAGTATACCATCTGTGGATCTGTTACAATGTATCAGTCAGTAATGATTATACCACCTGTGGATCTGTTATTACATTGTATCAGTCAGTAATGATTATACCATCTGTGGATCTGTTACAATGTATCAGTCAGTAATGATTATACCACCTGTGGATCTGTTACAATGTATCAGTCAGTAATGATTACACCTGTGCTCCAGCCAGGACATATGGGGAACCTGCACTGTTAGGGCTCCCCGAGGACTGGATACTGTAAACACTTCAATATGTGCTTGAGTTGACATATTTATTTACTGTGCTCATTTTCAGCAGCTATTTTGGATAATAGGCTGATTTTCGGCAATCTGACTGTAGAAGCTGTTTTTTTTTATCACTTATCACAGAATCATTTATAAAAAGTTAAGCGTTTAAACTGTCTGAAATTCGTTTTTGAAAATACAGATCCATATTGATCCATCCTAGACAGAGGTGTGGAATTAGGCTTAATCCAGGAATAATTTATTATTGTCATTATTGTTTAGTTGTTTGCCCCCTGTACAGCGGGCGCTGTGGAGCCCTATAAATAAAGGATAATAGTAATATATAGGAATAATATATAGGGTCAACTTATTCTTCAGCACTTTTACAGAGGATGTTTAATCATTACCATCAGTCCGTGGCCTGCACAGAGAACATTACTGCACAAAGCCGCATATTACCGCCTATTAATATTCCACTATTATTTTGCATTGTGGAACAGACCAAGGCAAACACGGGGAGAACATACAAACTGCACATAGACAGGGCTCTGCTGGGGGTGGGACTTATGGAATATCAGAAGTCCGTGATGTGTTGATTATTACAAACAGGTCATTAAATGATGTTATACTCTGGTGATCCCAATTACTAAGAGGACTCTGACCGCACCATCGGTCTTATTGTGGAGGTTGAAGCTTCTGAATTGGACGCTGTGTGATCACAGCGGGAACATTTTTCAAAGAAGCTTCAACCATGTGTGTGTGTTCTTGTGTAAAATGTTCCCCCCTGAAATCAGAGTATTGACATTGATGAGAAAGAATGACTTTCTGCAGAAGTGGAGAAAAGATCTTGTAACTGACTACACCAAACTTGGACATCTATTAAACATTTAGCCGCTCTCAAACCCCAGATCCGTAATTATGTCTATAAAAATGTGAGACGGGATATTTTTATAATTCCAAGTTAGTCGGACATCCTGATATTTCCAAAGCCGTCTGTGTCCGTCTCTCTCTCATTAATTCCAGTGATGCGTTGGAGTAAATTACAAGACTGAGGTCCTGTGGGTCCACTTCTACCGTACGTCTGTCTGATGAACCTGGGCCACGGCTGACTATGGATTTCATCCTTGAACTCTCTTTATTTTCATGTTGTTCTGTTCTATTTTCTAGTAAAGCCCCCAATGTGCTGCTAACCGGCGCCTGGTTGAAGTGGACCTCTCGCCTACACACACTGGAGGCAGACATTTGGAGGATGTATCCCGGTTCCTAGGGGAGACCGCATGTGATGTAAGGTCAGATTCATGGCTGCCTAAGCGGTGTGGAGGCGACGTGTCCTCTTTATAGATCTTGTGTTAGCGTTCCTAGGTGTGACACGCTGCTAGTGGTTTTATCTGTGTGTCCCCTCAGCGTTGTGACTATGAAAATTCTACCTCGTCCTGACTCTTCCACTGTCTAATGTTGTGGTCACTGCTTTTGTCTGTTGTTACAGGGAAACGCGTGGGTTGAAGGCCAAAATGGCGGTGTCTGCCGGGGTGTGAAATGTAGCATCTTCCGGTGGGAGGAGATTGGTGGCGATACCTGCTGAGTGCGGGATATTGCGTGCGCTCACTTATACATATATGTGCAAAAACAAGATTTCATTCTGTGGGATGAGATTATATAAATGATATCCAGGACGCGTGGATGAGGCACATTTGGGTGGTCGTCTTCTGTTTCTCCGAGGGTCTCGCAGCATTTTCCTCTAGTTAAGTTTGAGAGGAAGCGGCTGCTCCAGTTGCTGCACTGTGGAGTTAGCGGGGGGGTGACCGCACAGGGGAACAGTTCAATCCATCCGCTGCCCCGTGTGACCTGCACCCCACATGTGCTCTGTGTGTGATCAGACACGGGAAGCACAGGTATGACAAGTTAGCGTGTGAAAGTCTCGTCATGCAGGTTTTGGGCATTTCCAGCCTGATTCATTCTTATTTTATGCATATTTTTACACCTAACTGATGTGATAACTCATATAATACACTACAAGCTGTAGAGTAGAAGTTTCTGTTTATGGTAGTTGAGCATTTTGCAGCTTGTCGGGGATATATCCTGTCTATGGGGAGATTTAGCAATTTGCACCGCGCAGTCCGTACATAACGGAGCACAGGTTAGGGCCGTCTCACACATATATGTAGACGTGTAATATATAAATCTGCACATCTGTTATGATGAGTAAACATTCTCAGGTTAGGTCTAATGTACACCTGTCAATGTAATGTAATGTAATGTACACCTGTCAATGTAATGTAATGTAAATGTCTTTGTGGGTTTTTTAAAGGTAACATTTTGGCTCTTACGACACCAGATTTTGCTGTGAACAGTTAATCATCATCATCATCACCATTTATTTATATAGCGCCACTGATTCCGCAGCGCTGTACAGAGAACTCACATCAGTCTCTGGTTATTGATAAGTTTTGCTTTAAAGGGAAGAAATATATAAACCGCCAGAATGTTGTGTAAAGTTACCTGAGGGTGAACACTGCAGCTAACGTAATAAGAACTGTAACATTTGCTACTTTGCTCCGTTCTTCGGCTGAGCTCAGGGCTCCCTACGGCCTGTCTGGAGTTCATATAAAGGGCGGCGCAGTAAGACGGAGTCTGGACACAGCGTTCTCAGACCTCACACCCAGGGGAACAATGTCCTGTGTTATACTAACAACAACTCTAATATACAAAGCAAACTGGTCTGAAAATGGAAACCGCTGTTTTCCATGACCCCATATCCACAGGCAATTATTCAATTTTGGGAGCGTTGCAGCAGCCGTGGTTTTGGCATGTCACGTGTTTGCGTGTGACATGCGGTGCGGCTGCCGGTAAGTATAGGCCACACAGAGGAGAGGCCGTTCCTCTACGCGTGCTTAGTTAAAAAGAAGAGATTACAAACATTGATGTAATCCTGATACTGGCGGTCTGCGCTCATGAACGTGGGGCCTGATACTGGCGGTCTGCGCTGATAAACGTGGGGCCTGATACTGGCGGTCTGCGCTGATGAACGTGGGGCCTGATACTGGCGGTCTGCGCTGATGAACGTGGGGCCTGATACTGGCGGTCTGCGCTGATAAACGTGGGGCCTGATACTGGCGGTCTGCGCTGATAAACGTGGGGCCTGATACTGGCGGTCTGCGCTGATGAACGTGGGGCCTGATACTGGCGGTCTGCGCTGATGAACGTGGGGCCTGATACTGGCGGTCTGCGCTGATGAACGTGGGGCCTGACACTGGCGGTCTGCGCTCATGAACGTGGGGCCTGATACTGGCGGTCTGCGCTGATGAACGTGGGGCCTGATACTGGCGGTCTGCGCTCATGAACGTGGGGCCTGATACTGGGGGTCTGCGCTGATGAACGTGGGACCTGATACTGGCGGTCTGCGCTCATGAACGTGGGGCCTGATACTGGCGGTCTGCGCTGATGAACGTGGGGCCTGATACTGGCGGTCTGCGCTCATGAACGTGGGGCCTGATACTGGCGGTCTGCGCTGATGAACGTGGGACCCGATACTGGCGGTCTGCGCTGATGAACGTGGGGCCTGATACTGGCGGTCTGCGCTGATGAACGTGGGGCCTGATACTGGCGGTCTGCGCTCATGAACGTGGGGCCTGATACTGGCGTTCTGCGCTCATGAACGTGGGGCCTGATACTGGCGGTCTGCGCTGATGAACGTGGGGCCTGATACTGGTGTTCTGCGCTCATGAACGTGGGGCCTGATACTGGCGGTCTGCGCTGATGAACGTGGGGCCTGATACTGGCGGTCTGCGCTCATGAACGTGGGGCCTGATACTGGCGGTCTGCGCTCATGAACGTGGGGCCTGATACTGGCAGTCTGCGCTCATGAACGTGGGACCTGTTACTGGCGGTCTGCGCTCATGAACGTGGGACCTGATATTAGCTGTCTGCGCTCATGAACGTGAGGCCTGATACTGGCGGTCTGCGCTGATGAACGTGGGGCCTGATACTGGCGGTCTGCGCTGATGAACGTGGGGCCTGATACTGGCGGTCTGCGCTGATGGACGTGGGGCCTGATACTGGCGGTCTGCGCTGATGAACGTGGGGCCTGATACTGGCGGTCTGCGCTGATGAACGTGGGGCCTGATACTGGCGGTCTGCGCTGATGAACGTGGGGCCTGATACTGGCGGTCTGCGCTCATGAACGTGGGGCCTGATACTGGCGGTCTGCGCTGATGAACGTGGGGCCTGATACTGGCGGTCTGCGCTCATGAACGTGGGGCCTGATACTGGCGGTCTGCGCTGATGAACGTGGGACCTGATACTGGCGGTCTGTGCTCATGAACGTGGGGCCTGATACTGGCGGTCTGCGCTGATGAACGTGGGGCCTGATACTGGCGTTCTGCGCTCATGAACGTGGGGCCTGATACTGGCGGTCTGCGCTGATGAACGTGGGGCCTGATACTGGCGGTCTGCGCTCATGAACGTGGGGCCTGATACTGGCGGTCTGCGCTCATGAACGTGGGGCCTGATACTGGCGGTCTGCGCTCATGAACGTGGGGCCTGATACTGGCAGTCTGCGCTCATGAACGTGGGACCTGTTACTGGCGGTCTGCGCTCATGAACGTGGGACCTGATATTAGCTGTCTGCGCTCATGAACGTGAGGCCTGATACTGGCGGTCTGCGCTGATGAACGTGGGGCCTGATACTGGCGGTCTGCGCTGATGAACGTGGGGCCTGATACTGGCGGTCTGCGCTGATGGACGTGGGGCCTGATACTGGCGGTCTGCGCTGATGAACGTGGGGCCTGATACTGGCGGTCTGCGCTGATGAACGTGGGGCCTGATACTGGCGGTCTGCGCTGATGAACGTGGGGCCTGATACTGGCGGTCTGCGCTCATGAACGTGGGGCCTGATACTGGCGGTCTGCGCTGATGAACGTGGGGCCTGATACTGGCGGTCTGCGCTCATGAACGTGGGGCCTGATACTGGCGGTCTGCGCTGATGAACGTGGGACCTGATACTGGCGGTCTGCGCTCATGAACGTGGGGCCTGATACTGGCGGTCTGCGCTGATGAACGTGGGGCCTGATACTGGCGGTCTGCGCTCATGAACGTGGGGCCTGATACTGGCGGTCTGCGCTGATGAACGTGGGACCCGATACTGGCGGTCTGCGCTCATGAACGTGGGGCCTGATACTGGCGGTCTGCGCTGATGAACGTGGGACCCGATACTGGCGGTCTGCGCTCATGAACGTGGGGCCTGATACTGGCGGTCTGCGCTGATGAACGTGGGGCCTGATACTGGCGGTCTGCGCTCATGAACGTGGGGCCTGATACTGGCGGTCTGCGCTGATGAACATGGGGCCTGATACTGGCGTTCTGCGCTCATGAACGTGGGGCCTGATACTGGCAGTCTGCGCTCATGAACGTGGGACCTGTTACTGGCGGTCTGCGCTCATGAACGTGGGACCTGATATTAGCTGTCTGCGCTCATGAACGTGAGGCCTGATACTGGCGGTCTGCGCTGATGAACGTGGGGCCTGATACTGGCGGTCTGCGCTGATGAACGTGGGGCCTGATACTGGCGGTCTGCGCTGATGGACGTGGGGCCTGATACTGGCGGTCTGCGCTGATGAACGTGGGGCCTGATACTGGCGGTCTGCGCTGATGAACGTGGGGCCTGATACTGGCGGTCTGCGCTGATGAACGTGGGGCCTGATACTGGCGGTCTGCGCTCATGAACGTGGGGCCTGATACTGGCGGTCTGCGCTGATGAACGTGGGGCCTGATACTGGCGGTCTGCGCTCATGAACGTGGGGCCTGATACTGGCGGTCTGCGCTGATGAACGTGGGACCTGATACTGGCGGTCTGCGCTCATGAACGTGGGGCCTGATACTGGCGGTCTGCGCTGATGAACGTGGGGCCTGATACTGGCGGTCTGCGCTCATGAACGTGGGGCCTGATACTGGCGGTCTGCGCTGATGAACGTGGGACCCGATACTGGCGGTCTGCGCTCATGAACGTGGGGCCTGATACTGGCGGTCTGCGCTGATGAACGTGGGACCCGATACTGGCGGTCTGCGCTGATGAACGTGGGGCCTGATACTGGCGGTCTGCGCTGATGAACGTGGGGCCTGATACTGGCGGTCTGCGCTCATGAACGTGGGGCCTGATACTGGCGGTCTGCGCTGATGAACATGGGGCCTGATACTGGCGTTCTGCGCTCATGAACGTGGGGCCTGATACTGGCGGTCTGCGCTGATGAACGTGGGGCCTGATACTGGCGTTCTGCGCTCATGAACGTGGGGCCTGATACTGGCGGTCTGCGCTCATGAACGTGGGGCCTGATACTGGCGGTCTGCGCTCATGAACGTGGGGCCTGATACTGGCGGTCTGCGCTCATGAACGTGGGGCCTGATACTGGCAGTCTGCGCTCATGAACGTGGGACCTGTTACTGGCGGTCTGCGCTCATGAACGTGGGACCTGATATTAGCTGTCTGCGCTCATGAACGTGAGGCCTGATACTGGCGGTCTGCGCTGATGAACGTGGGGCCTGATACTGGCGGTCTGCGCTGATGAACGTGGGGCCTGATACTGGCGGTCTGTGCTGATGGACGTGGGGCCTGATACTGGCGGTCTGCGCTGATGGACGTGGGACCTGATACTGGCGGTCTGCGCTGATAAACGTGGGGCCTGTTACTGGCGGTCTGCGCTGATAAACGTGGGGCCTGATACTGGCGGTCTGCGCTGATAAACGTGGGGCCTGATATTGGCGGTCTGCGCTGATGAAAGTGGGGCCTGATACTGGCGGTCTGCGCTGATGAACGTGGGGCCTGATACTGGCGGTCTGCGCTGATGGACGTGGGGCCCGATACTGGCGGTCTGCGCTGATGGACGTGGGGCCTGATACTGGCGGTCTGCGCTGATAAACGTGGGGCCTGTTACTGGCGGTCTGCGCTGATAAACGTGGGGCCTGATACTGGCGGTCTGCACTGATAAACGTGGGGCCTGATACTGGCGGTCTGCGCTGATGAACGTGGGGCCTGATACTGGCGGTCTGCGCTGATGAACGTGGGGCCTGATACTGGCGGTCTGCGCTGATGAACGTGGGGCCTGATACTGGCGGTCTGCGCTGATAAATGTGGGGCCTGATACAGGCGGTCTGCGCTGATGGACGTGGGGCCTGATACTGGTGGTCTGCGCTGATGGACGTGGGGTCTGATACTGATGGTCTGCGCTGATAAACGTGGGGCCTGATACTGGCGGTCTACGCTGATTAACGTGGGGCCTGATACTGGCGGTCTGCGCTGATTAACGTGGGGCCTGATACTGGCGGTCTGCGCTGATGAACGTGGGGCCTGATACTGGCGGTCTGCGCTGATGAACGTGGGGCCTGATACTGGCGGTCTGCGCTGATGAACGTGGGGCCTGATACTGGCGGTCTGCGCTGATGAACGTGGGGCCTTTGTCTTCCGTCCTGTCACTATGAGACGCGTCTGGAGTAATGTAGTCAATGCGCAGCTCGCTATCGGCTGTCAGTTCTCCGCTATATAGACGACGCTGGGTTTCGTATCCTGCACCCGGAGGGTCCATTAAGTGAACGCATCAGGCTCTTAAAGTGGGTGCAGCCGGCTCCAGGACAAGTCATGCGTGAGGCTCATGAAAAATGCATGTTACACGGCCACTATATGATAAATGTGGGTTGTGGAAAAATAAATTTTTCATAAGCATCTAGCACCATGGAAGAGATGGGTTCACCTTACTGGGGAGAGAAATATAAGCAGGTCCCATCTGCTTAGGACAAGTTACACTGCACTTACCCCGGTCCTTTATCTGGGAGAGACCCTGGTAATACAGTAATAAGTGAGACATTAACGACACATCTCCGTACTGTGTAGATCTCAGAAACTCCATGTCGTCCTCCATCCCTGCTCTCCGCGGACATAACGCTGTCAGACTGATTACCGACACGACTGCGGTCAGCAACAACTCTCACCAACCCTGCAGGGCTTCATAATGTCACTGTCTGTATCGACTTACATGAACCCCGAGCGCAGTCCCATTCTTCACATGAGAACATGCTGCGATCTGGAGATTTCTCAATCAGTCACGTCTCCAATATGTCTGTCTCTCATAATCCTCTCCTAAGGGGACAACAAGATTTAACCTCGGCCTGGCCCCTCTTCTTGGGTTATTATTCAGTTTTCTTTAAACAAAGAGCTGAGCCTGGACTCCCTGGGAGCAGCATGAAGTTCATCTTGGAATGTTCAGCTCATTATTTCCTGTTCCAGACATTCCGTTAGATCTGTGCCGGGTTCCAGAGCGGACGCGGCGGCTGGGCCCCGTCTCGTGTGTCGCGGAGTGTTGATAAAGTGGTGATTAGCGCTGATGCGGACGCTTTATAGCCGAAATCTGATCTGTTCTTTTGTGTCTAAGAAAAGTCTCCACATTTTATAGCATGTTCCGTATGCTATTAGCTATACTGTATGTACGTAATACAAACGTTCCCCATTAAACTGATCTGGAGCTACATTCAGAGCTGTCCGGTATTGAGAACATATTCCCCATCCGTGTGGCTTCATCCTATTACATGTTACAGCAGTTGCCCTAAATATTCTACTTATTCTGTGTACTAAAAAGAAAAATCCATTTTTTTAAATAGATATAAGTTACATATTCTCCGTCAGTGTTCTCTTCTATTATTCACGACTTAGGGCCTGATTCATTAAGGATCTTAAATGAAGAGGTATCTTATTTCAGTCTCCTGGACTAAACCATGTTACAATGCAAGGGGTGCAAACTAGTTTTCTGTTTTGCACATAAGTTAAATACTGACTGTTTTTTCATGTAACACACAAATATCAACTTTATATTTCAGTGTACAAATAAGCTATCAAGTATTTGTGTCCTACATGAAAAAACAGTCAGTATTTAACTTATGTGCAAAACAGAAAACTCGTTTGCACCCCTTGCATTGTAACATGGTTTAGTCCAGGAGACTGAAATAAGGATCCTCTTCATTTAAGATCCTTAATGAATCAGGCCCTTAGTCCGGGTCAGTCAGATCTCCTCTTTAGAGACGCATCAGTTGCACAAAGACTCATTTATATATGGATCCTGTCTATAATCTGCCACAACATTATATTTAATGGATATTCTGGCACACGTGTAAAACCAAGTGACATGTATGAGATGGAAACGTGGCATGATCATGGGGTAAATGTATCAAGCTGCGAGTTTGCGGCGGGTTTGAAAGCTGGAGATGTTGCCTATAGCAACCAATCAGATTTTAGGGCCTGATTCATCAAGGTACACAAACTCATACGCATCTGCTAAACGGGACTTGAGCTACGTAAAACACCACATACGCAGCGCAAACAGAGCAGATACGGCACTCAAAGTCAACTCAATCTCAAACTCCAACGCAAATATAAGGGTTTGCGTCACTCAAAGTATGAAACATGAGTTTGCATACCTTGATGAATCAGGCCCTTAGTTATCATTAATTTAATACATCCTACAAAATGCCAGCTACAATCTGTGGTTGCTATAGGCAACATCTCCAATTTTTCAAACCCGCAGTTTAGTAAATATACCCCTAAGTGTTTGTTTTGAATAAATAAAGAGGAAATTTGTTTTATTTTATTTATTTTTTTAGATCTGATGTTACTATTCTTCAGTCTAAACATATTATACGCAGATAATGTACTTACTTCAGCACCACTTCTTTCATTAAATGAAACTTTTCTATTAATTTCCTACAATATTGCTCAGGTAACCACAATTAAAGCTTACATTAATCCTGAGAGTGATGGGACGTGGGTCTCTGTATGACATGCAGCATGTTTGTGTGTTTTAAGTAGAGATGGGCGGGTCCGGTTCTCCGAGAACCGAACCCACCCGAACTTTGGGTATCCGAGTACCGAGCTGAGCAGCTCGGTACTCTCCCGCCCATTCCGAATCCAAATCGAGGCCGAACGTCATTGTGACGTTGTCGGATCTCGGGACTCGGTTCTCGCGATACTTCAACTTTATAAATACACGCCTCCACAGCAATCCATCGCCATTTGACAGAGGGAGAGAGCAGGGTGTAGTCATAGGCTAATTAGAGCAGGGACAGAGAATACAATATTGTTCTTGCAATTGCTCTAACCAAAATCGCTAGTGCAGAGAGGAGGATAGAGGTTTATTATTTTTTCTTCATATTTGGCACTCCCCAGCGCTTTTGGGGTGTCCCCCATAATTGTGCATTAATATTTCTGGCTGTCAAAAGTCATATCTGTCAGCAGTATCTACTAAATAATTTGTAGCACACCTCAGTGTTTTTGGGGTGTCCTCCCTAATTGTGCATTAATATTTCTGGCTGTCAAAAGTCATATCTGTCAGCAGTATCTACTAAATAATTTTTAGCACTCCTCAGTGTTTTTGGGGTGTCCTCCCTAATTGTGCATTAATATTTCTGGCTGTCAAAAGTCATATCTGTCAGCAGTATCTACTCAATAATTTTTAGCACTCCTCAGTGTTTTTGGGGTGTCCTCCCTAATTGTGCATTAATATTTCTGGCTGTCAAAAGTCATATCTGTCAGCAGTATCTACTAAATAATTTTTAGCACTCCTCAGTGTTTTTGGGGTGTCCTCCCTAATTGTGCATTAATATTTCTGGCTGTCAAAAGTCATATCTGTCAGCAGTATCTACTCAATAATTTTTAGCACTCCTCAGTGTTTTTGGGGTGTCCTCCCTAATTGTGCATTAATATTTCTGGCTGTCAAAAGTCATATCTGTCAGCAGTATCTACTCAATAATTTTTAGCACTCCTCAGTGTTTTTGGGGTGTCCTCCCTAATTGTGCATTAATATTTCTGGCTGTCAAAAGTCATATCTGTCAGCAGTATCTACTCAATAATTTTTAGCACTCCTCAGTGTTTTTGGGGTGTCCTCCCTAATTGTGCATTAATATTTCTGGCTGTCAAAAGTCATATCTGTCAGCAGTATCTACTCAATAATTTTTAGCACTCCTCAGTGTTTTTGGGGTGTCCTCCCTAATTGTGCATTAATATTTCTGGCTGTCAAAAGTCATATCTTTCAGCAGTATCTACTCAATAATTTTTAGCACTCCTCAGTGTTTTTGGGGTGTCCTCCCTAATTGTGCATTAATATTTCTGGCTGTCAAAAGTCATATCTGTCAGCAGTATCTACTCAATAATTTTTAGCACTCCTCAGTGTTTTTGGGGTGTCCTCCCTAATTGTGCATTAATATTTCTGGCTGTCAAAAGTCATATCTGTCAGCAGTATCTACTCAATAATTTTTAGCACTCCTCAGTGTTTTTGGGGTGTCCTCCCTAATTGTGCATTAATATTTCTGGCTGTCAAAAGTCATAGCTGTCAGCAGAATCTACTAAATAATTTTTAGCACTCCCCAGTGGTTTGCGCTCAGAATGGATTCAAAGCAGTCCACATATGATCTAAATGAGCAACCAGGTTCTGTCACCAGTCCTGATGTTAGTGTTCCCAGTACGTCATCTGGCCAAGGCGATGTCAAACAACAGAGTGTTTTCAAATTAGTGCAAAAAACAAAAACCAAAAAAAAATTTACTGTATTGAAGCGAAAAAGAAGTGTAACTGAGCAAAAGTTAAGTGACGATAAAAAAAAAATTGCAAGCATGCCATTCTACACACGCAGTGGCAAAGAGAGAATGAGGCCTTCACCTTTGGCTATTAGTGGCAGATCCCAAAAAGTTACCCAGGCTACAATTGGTGCACAACTACTGTTACGCGTCAAAGCTGAGCTGCAAGATAACAGTGAGGCATTACAGGAGAATATTTGCTCTGATTCACAAATGACAACAATCCCTGTGGAGAGTCCATCCAACAGTGGGATGTCTAATCGTGAGCATTCTGCTGATGTGTGCCTTAATAGCCCGAGTGTAGCCGGTGATACCCAAATTGAGGATGCCACTTTGGAATTAGAAGAGGATGAGGGGGAGATTTGTGTAGGCGACGAGGGCGCTAATGAGGATGTTGATGAGGATGAGGTTGTTTGTGTAAGTCCTGCACCAGTGGCAGCAGTTCTGGCACGTGACAAGAAAAAGGCCATTGTCATGCCTGGGCATAAAACAAAAAAATCCACTTCTTATGTGTGGAATTATTTCTACCCAAATCCAGACAACAATTGTATAGCCATTTGTAGTGTATGTGAAGCCACAGTCAGTCGAGGGAGGGACCTTAACCATCTTGGAACCTCGTCTATGTTACGCCATTTAACGAGAGTTCATGGCAAAGTGTTGGGAAAAGCTGAAAGTTCTTCCCAAAAGAATACAAGCACTCCCTCATCAGCTAAGACCCTCCGCTCACCGACATACCGACGGCTACAAAATACACCCACCACACCATCCTCATCAATATCCTCAGTAGCGCTCGGAGTTAGCCCGGCATCCCACTTAAGGCTGGATGACTCCGGCACTATTATTGATTCCTCTGAAGAAAGCGTTAGTCCTGCTGCTGCTGTTGCTGCTGCTGGGGGTGAATCGTCATCCCAGAGGCAGGTGAATAAAATGAGCAGTCCTACATTTCAGCAATTAACTGTGAAACAATCATTTGCGAGGGGAAGCAAATATGACAGCAGTTACCCAGTCGCCAAGCGAATCACAGACGCCATGGCTGCAATGTTAGTGTTAGATCTGCGTCCAATCTCCACAATAAACGCAGCTGGTTTTTCACAGTTAATTGAGGTTTTGTGTCCGCGTTACAGAATTCCATCGCGACACCATTTCTCCCGTAAAGCTATTCCACAACTATACCAAAAAGTGTGTAAAAATGTAGAGATTGCGCTGAAAAATGCCATTCTGCCCACTGTTCACTTAACCACAGATATGTGGACAAGTGGAAGTGGCCAAACCAAAGACTATATGACTGTGACAGCCCACTGGGTTGGTCATTCACCTTCACCAGCAGGAACAGCAGCAGCATGTACACCACTACGTAACATTTGTCACAGGCAGGCCACTCTTTGTATCACCGGCTTCACTAACAGGCATACGGCTGACAATTTGTTACGCAAACTGAGAGATGTGATTGATGCATGGCTTATACCACTCGGACTCTCCCCAGGGTATGTCATTTCAGATAACGCCAACAATATAGTGCGAGCATTACAGCTGGGTGATTTCCAACATATTCCCTGTTTTGCTCACACCATCAACTTGGTGGTGCAGAGCTTCCTACGAAATAACCGTGAGGTGCAGGAGATGCTTTCGGTGGCCCGTAAAATTTCAGGCCATTTCAGGCATTCAGCCACAGCATGTAGGAGATTACAGCAGCTCCAAGAGCAGTTTAACTTGCCCTGCCACCAACTTAAGCAAGAGGTGGTAACTCGGTGGAATTCCACCCTGTACATGCTTCAGAGGATGGAGGAACAGCGCAAAGCCATCCAAGCATATTGCACAAGTCATGACATTGGGAAAGGAGGGGGGATGTATTTCACTCTTGCACAGTGGGGAATCCTTTCAGTGCTGTGCAAGGTGCTGAAACCATTTGAAGTTGTGACATGTGAGGTCAGTGCAGACTCTGCTAGTTTGAGCCAAGTCATTCCTTTAATTAGACTATTGGAAAAGCAGCTTGAGAAAATGAAGGAGGAGCTGAAAGCAAGCAATTCAGCAAAGTATGTTGGCCTTGTCGATCAAGTACTTAATTCGCTTCACAATGATCCTCGAGTTATTAAGATCTTGAACTCGGATCAGTACGTTTTGGCCACTGTGCTTGATCCAAGGTTTAAAACCTACATTGAGTCTTTACTTGTAAATGAGCGAGATGTGAACTTTTGCAAGGAGCTATTGCTCAGCAAGTTGGCCGCTGAACTGGGCCTCGGCTTGATGACGTGTCCTCCTTCACTTTCTCAAGCTGTTGCTCGTAAAAAATTAAATTTCCAAAAAAGAAGCAGGGAAGACACAGGGGGCAGACCAGAACAATTTAACATCTGGGCTGGTTTGAAGGATTTTTCAAAAAAATGTGTCACTTTGCCCATAACTCCATCCAATATGAGTATAAACATGCAAAGGATGGTGGAGGATTACTTTCAAGAGGTAGTTGATATGGAAATGTCAGACAGTCCCTTTCCTTACTGGGAAGAAAAGCAGGCCATTTGGAAACCCATGTACAAACTTGCTTTGCAATACCTAAGCTGCCCACCCTCCAGTGTGTACTCTGAACGAGTGTTCAGCACAGCAGGGAACTTAGTCAGTGATCGCCGTAGAAGGTTACTTCCCAAAAATGTGGAGAAAATGATGTTTATAAAAATGAACTACATCTTCCACGAGGAAGGCCTTCACCATCCAAGACATCCAAGCACTGACTGTTCTCTAATGGCGGATTCAAGCGGCGATGAATTGATAGTCTGTGATGATGACGTACACACTGATGAGGGTGAGGATTAAGCTGAAGATGATGCCGATAACATCTTTTTAAAACTTTCTATGTAAGTGTAGGGTGCAATCTACCCCCAAAGAGGAAAGGGACTTGTGGCATTTCCATATCACATACCATCTTGAAAGGCTGCTGTTAGGGCAATTTATCCTTAAGGGTAGGGTGTCATAGACAGAGTGACCCTAAACTGGCTTTGTCCATTTTTCATAATATTGTACAGTCTATAATGGCTGAATTTTTGGGTATTTTATACAAGTGGAGGGGGGCCTAGAGAGACAGAGTGACCCCAAACTGTCTTTCTCCATGTCAATTAATATTGTACAGTCTATAATGGCTGAATTTTTTAGTATTTTATACAAGTGGAGGGGGGCCTAGAGAGACAGAAACCAAACTGGCTTTCTCCATGTCAATTAATATTGTACAGTCTATAATGGCTGAATTTTTTGGTATTTTATACAAGTGGAGGGGGGCCTAGAGAGACAGAGTGACCCCAAACTGTCTTTCTCCATGTCAATTAATATTGTACAGTCTATAATGGCTGAATTTTTTAGTATTTTATACAAGTGGAGGGGGGCCTAGAGAGACAGAAACCAAACTGGCTTTCTCCATGTCAATTAATATTGTACAGTCTATAATGGCTGAATTTTTTGGTATTTTATACAAGTGGAGGGGGGCCTAGAGAGACAGAGTGACCCCAAACTGTCTTTCTCCATGTCAATTAATATTGTACAGTCTATAATGGCTGAATTTTTTGGTATTTTATACAAGTGGAGGGGGGCCTAGAGAGACAGAGTGACCCCAAACTGTCTTTCTCCATGTCAATTAATATTGTACAGTCTATAATGGCTGAATTTTTTAGTATTTTATACAAGTGGAGGGGGGCCTTGAGAGACAGAAACCAAACTGGCTTTCTCCATGTCAATTAATATTGTACAGTCTATAATGGCTGAATTTTTTGGTATTTTATACAAGTGGAGGGGGGCCTTGAGAGACAGAAACCAAACTGGCTTTCTCCATGTCAATTAATATTGTACAGTCTATAATGGCTGAATTTTTTGGTATTTTATACAAGTGGAGGGGGGCCTTGAGAGACAGAAACCAAACTGGCTTTCTCCATGTCAATTAATATTGTACAGTCTATAATGGCTGAATTTTTTGTTTTTTTAAAAAAGTGGAGGGGGGCCTATAGAGACAGAAAGCAAACTGTCTTTTTCCATTTCTTTACATATTTAACTATAAGTGTAGGGTGTAATATACATTCAAAGACGATGGCTGCATTGCCAATATGCATAGATGGAGAGGAAGACAATCTGTTTTGTGTGTAGAATAAATGAAGGCCTACCAACGAAGAATTAAACAGTTTTTTTGGATGATTTATTACCTCAACAATTAGATTACTTATCTCTAAAACAGTTGGAGCACTAAATTGGGTTATTTTAGGCACAAAAACATGTATTTTCCAACAAAATAGCAAAACAAAACCAAACAAAACCAAAACCAAAACCAAAACACGCAATGGCGGTTTTGCAAAACCAAAACCAAAACCAAAACACGACGGTAATCCAGATCCAAAACCGAATCCAAAACCAAAACACGGGGGTCAGTGACCATCTCTAGTTTTAAGCTATATTTGTATTGCTCCGAGGGCGTCTAGAACAGGACTGGCCAACCTGTGGCTCTCCAGGTGTTGTGAAACTACAAGTCCCAGCATGCCCTGCCAGCTATCTGCGTGATCTGAGTGAAAATGGTTGCATGCTGTTTCCCAAAAAAGTAATGCCCCCCAAAGATGCGTCCTCCGCCCCTTTATCACATCTTACTAAACTAGCGCCACAGAATGAAATCTGGTTGATGCAGTGCTCTATAAAGGTAGGTTCCTGCTCCCTAATAATCAAGGAACTAGTCCTATCAGCCAGTGTGATATTCTGTTATCGTCCTGCCCAACAAACACACGCACTTCTATGGGAACAGAGACGAAAATCAAGGCGCATAACCACAGAGAGGATTTTGCGCGTCCGTTTTGCTTTTCACTAATGACTATGAGCAGCTTATGTCCAATTTGGTCTAAAGTCACCAAAGTGGCTGTTATCAATTACTGCACGAATGGAATATGTACAAGAGTAAACTAAGATCAGACAGACTAAAAGTAGTTCTTAACTTGGATCAATTAATTGTACCCTGGGAATTTGACACATAAAGGCAATATTGTATATAAGTAGTATTATATATAAATGTAGAAAACTTGGTGGGAGAACCTGGAAGAATGACAGGGCCCCTGGGCTAAGGGCCCCGTGGTAATCAACGCTCTTAGTGAAGTCTTCGAGGAGTGTGGACAGAGTGTGGGCTGATGAGAGACGCGGAGACTTAGTTAACATTACTCTAATCAGACGACACAAATACTACGTTCAGAAAACTCCACGGTCATACGGGGGGGGGGGGGGGGGGGATATACTGAAGATTGGCAGTACGGGTATAACGCTAACTGGATATGTGCCCCCACTATCAGCGTAAATCTCTAAACTGAGATCTGAAACGGTCACCCAAACTTTCATCTGCCAGATCAACAGTTTGACTCATTACCAAACGCACCAGCTGTCTCCGCGCACCTGAACATATTTGTCCTAAGAATATACATTTAAATCTTTCCTCTCAGTAAATATTTTAGTTGGCACAAACATAGTTACCAGCAAAGATTGTCAACGTGCCATCTGTACAGAATAGCAGCCAAATGCTTGTGATACCCAGCGAGTGACAGGTGTAAAACCCTGGATGAGGCGCAGCTGACAAGATTTAGGACGGTTTACAGAACATCGGGGTGCGGACGGCCGAGCGTCATGTATCGCTCTGATAGTAGTTCATGAAGTTCACCTGTTCCAAACAGAACGTATTGTACAACCGGGAACCTCTGCCCTGTATCTCCTGTCATGTTAGGATATTAGGATGGTCACACTCACCCTCTGTTGCTGACTGTGGCTTTTTTCAGGTGGATGATATTGGTCGGGAAGATTCCCTGCGGGCAGAAGATGGGAGATGTTAGTAAGTACATACCTACAGAATCCCCCGCCACTAGGTGGCCTCGCTCTCCCCAACACATATAATAATACAGGTGGGTAAATAATCCGATGTCCCAGCACTTGTGATACAGTAACGTCATAAATGACCCTACAAAGAGCGTTTCAGGTGAAAAACTAGAGAGTGTGGGGTGGGCGCGTACCCAGATGTGGGGCGGACCATCCAGACTGGAGCAAAACCAATTTAATACAGGTAGGTGCACTATGGTCTGATATAATAAGCAATGTTAAGTACTTTATATGTTGGATTTAATAGTACACGTAGATATAGTTACTGCTGATGTTGATTTCTGAGATCTCTGTAGTATTAAAATAATAATATAAGTTAGCGTTACTATTACAGGTGGATAAACTATAGTCTTAGAGTAGTAATGAAATAATAGAAAATAAAATTAATCTTTAATTCACACCTCATTACTGCTGTCAGACATTTATATACCACCCAGAGGTGATACAAACGGATAATACACATCATCAAGTAAGAATATACAGACTTATGGAGTGCTGGAAGGGTGATACATTAATTACTGTAGATTGTGTTCTACAACATAGGGACAGAAGTGTTTGATAAAAGTTGGAGACCCCTCAAGGACTTTGTGATAAACCTAAAGTATTGTCTATGCATCTATATACATACTATGTACTAATCTTTACAGCTTCATATTAGATGTGCTCCCTTCCACAGGAGATTCACTGGTCTCTGAGTGGAGGTCGCCTGGCCCTCTGCCTAAGGGCACACGGACTATGGAGATGTCACAGAATTGTCATGGATGAGCCAGGTAGCGGTCAGTCGCTGGTCTCTCAGTGGAGGTCGCCTGGCCCTCTGCCTAGGGGCACACGGACTGTGGAGATGTCACAGAGGTGTCATGGATGAGCCAGGTAGCGGTCAGTCGCTAGTCTCTGTGTGGAGGTCGCCTGACCCTCTGCCTAGGGGCACACGGAGTGTGGAGATGTCACAGAGTTGTCATGGATGAGCCAGGTAGCGGTCAGTCACTGGTCTCTGAGTGGAGGTCGCCTGGCCCTCTGCCTAGGGGCACACAGACTGTGGAGATGTCACAGAGGTGTCATGGATGATCCAGGTAGCGGTCAGTCCCTGGTCTCTATGAGGAGGTCACCTGGCCCTCTGCCTAGGGGCACACGGACTATGGAGATGTCACAGAGTTGTCATGGATGAGCCAGGTAGCGGTCAGTCGCTGGTCTCTGAGTGGAGGTCGCCTGGCCCTCTGCCTAGGGGCACACGGACTGTGGAGATGTCACAGAGGTGTCATGGATGAGCCAGGTAGCGGTCAGTCGCTAGTCTCTGTGTGGAGGTCGCCTGACCCTCTGCCTAGGGGCACACGGAGTGTGGAGATGTCACAGAGTTGTCATGGATGAGCCAGGTAGCGGTCAGTCACTGGTCTCTATGAGGAGGTCACCTGGCCCTCTGCCTAGGGGCACATGGACTGTGGAGATGTCACAGAGGTGTCATGGATGATCCAGGTAGCAGTCAGTCGCTGGTCTCTGTGTGGAGGTCGCCTGACCCTCTGCCTAGGGGCACACGGACTGTGGAGATGTCACAGAGTTGTCATGGATGAGCCAGGTAGCGGTCAGTCGCTGGTCTCTGAGTGGAGGTCGCCTGGCCCTCTGCCTAGGGGCACACGGACTGTGGAGATGTCACAGAGTTGTCATGGATGAGCCAGGTAGCGGTCAGTCACTGGTCTCTATGAGGAGGTCACCTGGCCCTCTGCCTAGGGGCACACGGACTGTGGAGATGTCACAGAGGTGTCATGGATGATCCAGGTAGCAGTCAGTCACTGGTCTCTGTGTGGAGGTCACCTGGCCCTCTGCCTAGGGGCACACGGAGTGTGGAGATGTCACAGAGGTGTCATGGATGAGCCAGGTAGCGGTCAGTCACTGGTCTCTATGAGGAGGTCACCTGGCCCTCTGCCTAGGGGCACACGGACTGTGGAGATGTCACAGAGGTGTCACAATGAGCCAGGTAGCGGTCAGTCACTGGTCTCTGAGTGGAGGTCACCTGGCCCTCTGCCTAGGGGCACACGGACTGTGGAGATGTCACAGAGGTGACACAGATGATCCAGGTAGCAGTCAGTCGCTGGTCTCTGAGGAGGTCACCTGGCCCTCTGCCTAGGGGCACACGGACTGTGGAGATGTCACAGAGGTGACACAGATGATCCAGGTAACAGTCAGTCGCTGGTCTCTGTGTGGAGGTCGTCTGTCCTATGTCATTCTTTCAATGTTTCTATGGAGATGCGCAGAGAGAGGCAGCAATGAAATACAGACAATGCTGCCATTGTACGGGATCTTCACACACTCCCTCCGCAACCCCCTCTATACTTCTTTCTTTCTCTGCTTCCTGTTCCTCTCATACTCTCTTTTATACAAAAACTTGTGTCATTGTTGTTAGAGCTTCACTCAATTACACAGCAGAGGTAGGCAACAAGTGACTCTCTATTGTGGAACTACAAACCCCAGCATATCCAGCCAACCAGATGATACAAGTCCCACCAAGTCATGCAGGATAAGGCAACCAGTAGCTATTCAGCGGATGTGGAACTACAAGTCCCAGCTGGAGACTACAAGTCACAGACCCAATGTCTGTACCGTGTGTCTCATGTCTGTTCTCTGTGTCTCGTGGCTGTCTAGTCTCCGTCCTCTCTGTTTTGTCTTATGATGTTTTGCTTTGTGCTGCCTGTTGTAAATATATTGTATTTTCCAGGATTAACATACAGAAGTAAACACTGATATTTTACATGTTTAAATATTTGTGAAATCAGTAAAATAATAAACAATTATTATTTTTACATAACGAGAGAAACTAGGAGAGCGTGGGATAATCATGGGAATGTAGGGAGTCCGACACTGCAGTGTATGTACACCGCCGCTACTGATACAGACACATGTTCAATAAAGGAATATAAACGCTGATGTAGGCGCAGGAAGCTGGAGGGTGAAATCTCCCCCAAGAGACGCCCTATTCCTCTCTCTCACTCGCTTTCCTGCATCTCTGCAGTTATGGGCTCAGCGGCTACTGAGACGGGAAAACATGAGAACGAAAATAAATAAAATCCCTTTCTACAAAAATACACCTAAATCCTGGAGCATTGGTGAGACACAGCGCAGCCGGCTACAGGTCTGTTGTGCGCATAGATCGTAGAGTGCGCACGTTACCAGCATCCTGTCCGCCATCACTCTGTATAAACCGCACCTGGATACCACGGAAAGTAATGTCAAGCGAACATTGCAGAAATCAGGACTTTAGAAGACAGGGAGGGCTGAGCCGCCCAAATCCCTTTATAGCGAGGCGTATAAGAGGGCGGGGAAATCACTGTACAATGACCCAAAGGGGTATTTACTAGTATTGCAGCAAAACCGTGACAGCCAATGAGATGCTTGCTTTTATTGCCCACCTTGTTCTAGATCGATAAAAGACAGCTGCTGATTGGTCATTGTGCAGATTCGAACCAGTGAGCAATATTAGTAAATATCCTGCAGTATAATCAGGACGTTTTACGATTTTAAATACATTATGGGCCAGAAACACCCCCCACACCCTATTTTATTTTTTGCATTTGAGAGCAGAGCGGGGGGCTTCTCTGCGACTTCCCTGATGCCCAGACCGTGCACTATCCTGGCCCATTCTTACCGGCTGTGTCCTTTACACCTGGAAAAAACTGAGCAAACAGACCTGTGATGTCACAAAACGCCATTTGAGCTGTGAATCTGGATTTTTCTGCATTTTGATTGCCGAATCCCTAAATACATTTCTGAATTCTTATGCATGTTGGTCACTGGTCACCAGGGTTAGGTCTCTCATAGCTGAAGGCTTTCCCTGGTCCCAGCGACTGACCGTTCCCCTGGCAGAGGCGGAAGTTCTGCTGGCGCCTTCGGGGCTCTTGTGTGCCCAGGTTTTCTCAGAACGGTCGGTTCTTGAGAAAAGTGTTTTCCAGCTGTCTGACAGATCAATATTAAAAGAATCAGTGGTTCCTAGAAGTGTTTTGCTGCATGTGGCTGCTGGATAGAGGGGGGGACGGCTCTGATGGATAAGGAAACGTCATTGGAAGCTCTAACTTCAGAGGACCAAGATTACCGATAACTTAAGATGTGAAAGAGCAGATATTAGATGAGAAATACGCGGGTCATGTGCTGTGCATGTGGTGCCTTCATTTTCTATTTGCAGAAAAGATAAAACCAATACCAGGAATCACCTCTTCCATAGTCCAATGTCCCCTCATAAAGCCTGATCTCTGACACCAACCACCCCCCCCCCCCCCCCAACATAAAATCCAGCATCTCTATAGAAGGCAAAACAACAAGTAACAAGTCTGAGTCACTAGGAAAACTCATAAGAAAGAAATACAACCTGAAAAGAATTTCAAACAATTAAAGAAAAATATTAACTAAGGGGCAGCACAGTGGTTAGAATTGCTGCCTCACAGCCGCGGGGCCACTGGTTCAATTCTGACCTGGGCCCTATGTGTGTGGTGTTTGTGTGTTCCCACAGTCCAAAAATATCCTGATAGGTTAATAGGCTGCTGACAAAATGGACCATAGAGTGTGTGCGTTGGGGAGTTTAGATTGTAAGCTCCACCAGGGCAGGGAAGGATTCAATATTCTCTGTAAAGTGCTGCAGAATATGGTGGCGCTATGTAAATAAACAATAATAATAAGAAGATGGTTTCCAGTGTATAGTTCTCTGCTGCTTCTGCTGGAAAAATAATCATGTTAAACGGGAAGGAAACTTACAGCAACATAACAATATTTATTATCCATGGGGGGGGGGGGGGAGGATCAACTATCACATGATCAACCTCTTCTCTCTCTATCCACTACAGCGGAACTTGTTTAGTTTGATACTTTGTTGTAACAATGTTGCTGCTCTGTGCGGAACAATCAGCCCTTAGTGCTGGAGAAAGCCGATAGGTTATTATTATTATTATCATTTATTTGTTAGGCGCCACAAGGTATCCGCAGCGCCGCACACAGTACTAACAGTAGACTATACAGGGTGAAACCATACAGAACAATGAACAAAAAGTACCAATACTTCAGAAACTCCGGCCAGTGATATGCAGTAAAGACGGAGCGGAAGAACGGGTGAGGAGACAGGAGGGGAGGGGGCCCTGCTCATACGAGCTTACATCCTAAGGGAGGGTAAACAGACCAGGCACAAGAGAAGCCAGTTGAGGCAGGAGGAGAGAAGGGAGGACGAGCAAAGGGAGGAGATGGGGGTTAGGTAGATGCTTGGTAGGCTTTGAGGATGTGGTAGGCTTTGAGGTTGAACTGTTTTTTAATAATGAAGCATGAGAAACATGAACAACAATATTTGTAAATCACTTTATCATCAATATGAATTTTCCCACAATAAAAACAAGAACTGACATTTCCTTTAATCGCTGCTCCTGTATTATAGGCTTCGTTTACGGGACATTTGACAAGATTGTAAGTTCTGTTTGCGAAAGAAACGTCGGGTGAGAAACAGGATTCCTTCAGCTCAAGGTCATAGGACGTCAGTGTTCACACGTGTGTATGTGACATCAGAACACGGACTGTACGTGATAGTCCTCTCCTCCAATCAGCTCAGAGAAACATGGAACATGAGCACGTGAATGAGACACGGAGATGACACGAAGGCAGCCATTAAATCTGTGCTTCCGTCTCTCCGCTCAGCGTTATTACAGGTCAGGTACAGTCCCTCCGCAGTCACATGTACTATTAATAACCCTGTAACATGACTGACAGGAGAGTCAATAACCCGCCAGCAGTACGCTACAAATAGCAGTAACGGTGAGGACTAGATTACTCCAGATAAACTCCAGTAATGACAAATCAGCATATATAATGCCGGGATTATTGATTACTAACTCTCTTTTTCTTACAGGCCCACTCACAGGGCGGGTAACAGACCCACAGAAGCGCTGCGCTCAGATTTGTGTTCTGATTGGTTCCTGTGGCCACGCTCACTCTTTATGTGTTGTCACGTAGCGCTCCCCATCGTCCATGATACAGCGCTGACCCCCTGGTGGCCCTAGAAGACTTTGCTGTGGCCCTCAGTCTCCGTACTGGGTGTGATATTGTTTGTTATTGTATAAAGTATCCAGACTGAGCGATATCTATAGCGCCAGCGGAATTTGCGCCTGGTGTATGATAAGTCACCATCATCAGTGAGTATTGGCGCCTGCGCTATAGTCAGGGGTCGAAGTGGAAAAGTAGAAATGGCGGCATGGAAAATGTAAGTGACTGGGATGTAAGTCTGTGTGCAGGGCGTTCTCCAGGCGTTCTCAGATCTATTATACACAATATGGTGGACGTCACTAACACAAGTGCGAGAACGGCATCCACAAAACATCTGTATTGGTGAAAATATATCTGTACTGTAAGATGGCTCTGCGCAGCCTGATGCGTGCGTCTGGCGTTACTAACGCACCTACGGTCATTGTCATTGTTCTTCCATCAACCCATAGTAATGTCTTATATTTATTATGTCAGAGAGTGTAATACATGGGGCATACGGTAAGGAGAGAGACAGACAGAAGGAAGAAGAGACAGAAGGAAGAGGAGACAATGAAGGAAGAAGAGACAGACAGGATGAAGGAGCGAGACAGACAGCAGTAAGAAGAGACAGACATGATGAAGGAGAGAGACACAGTAGGAAGAAGAGACATACACAAGGATGGAGAGATAGAGACAGCAGTAAGAAGAGAGACAGACAAAAGGAAAAAGAGACAGCATTAAGGGCAGAGACAGACAGAAGGAAGAAGAGAGAGACCGCAGTAACTAGAGAGACAGACAGGATGGAGGAGAGACAGCCATAAAGAAGGAAAGAGACAGACAGCAGTAAAAAGAGACACAGTAGAAAGAAGAGACATACACAAGGATGGAGAGCTAGAGACAGCAGTAAGAAGAGAGACAGACAGAAGGAAGAAGAGACAGAGAGCAGTAAGGGGATAGACAGACTGCAGTAAGAAGAGACAGACTGTAGTAAGAAGATACTGAGTGTAGTAAGGAGATAGACCGAACTAAGCAGAGAGACAGAAAGAAGGAAGAAGAGACAGACAGCAGTAAGGAGATAGACCGCAGTAAGAAGAGACAGATAGACCGCAGTAAGAAGAGAGACAGACAGAAGGAAGAAGAGACAGAGAGCAGTAAGGGGATAGACAGACTGCAGTAAGAAGAGACAGACTGTAGTAAGAAGATACTGAGTGTAGTAAGGAGATAGACCGCACTAAGCAGAGAGACAGAAAGAAGGAAGAAGAGACAGAGAGCAGTAAGGAGATAGACCGCAGTAAGAAGAGAGACAGAAAGAAGGAAGAAGAGACAGACAGCAATAAGGAGATAGACCACAGTAAGAAGAGACAGACAGACTGCAGTAAGAAGATACTGAGTGTAGTAAGGAGATAGACCGCAGTAAGAAGAGACAGATAGACCGCAGTAAGAAGAGAGACAGACAGAAGGAAGAAGAGACAGAGAGCAGTAAGGGGATAGACAGACTGCAGTAAGAAGAGACAGACTGTAGTAAGAAGATACTGAGTGTAGTAAGGAGATAGACCGCAGTAAGAAGAGAGACAGAAAGAAGGAAGAAGAGACAGACAGCAGTAAGGAGATAGACCACAGTAAGCAGAGAGACAGACAGAAGGAAGAAGAAAGAGACCGCAGTAACTAGAGAGACAGGCAGGATGGAGGAGAGACAGCCATAACGAAGGAAAGAGACAGACAGCAGTAAAAAGAGACACAGTAGAAAGAAGAGACATACATAAGGATGGAGAGCTAGAGACAGCAGTAAGAAGAGAGACAGACAGAAGGAAGAAGAGACAGAGAGCTGTAAAGGGATAGACAGACTGCAGTAAGAAGAGACAGACTGCAGTAAGAAGAGACAGAGAGCAGTAAGGGGATAGACAGACTGCAGTAAGAAGAGACAGACTGTAGTAAGAAGATACTGAGTGTAGTAAGGAGATAGACCGCACTAAGCAGAGAGACAGAAAGAAGGAAGAAGAGACAGACAGCAGTAAGGAGATAGACCGCAGTAAGAAGAGACAGATAGACCGCAGTAAGAAGAGAGACAGACAGAAGGAAGAAGAGACAGAGAGCAGTAAGGGGATTGACAGACTGCAGTAAGAAGAGACAGACTGTAGTAAGAAGATACTGAGTGTAGTAAGGAGATAGACCGAACTAAGCAGAGAGACAGAAAGAAGGAAGAAGAGACAGACAGCAGTAAGGAGATAGACCGCAGTAAGAAGAGACAGATAGACCGCAGTAAGAAGAGAGACAGACAGAAGGAAGAAGAGACAGAGAGCAGTAAGGGGATAGACAGACTGCAGTAAGAAGAGACAGACTGTAGTAAGAAGATACTGAGTGTAGTAAGGAGATAGACCGCACTAAGCAGAGAGACAGAAAGGAGGAAGAAGAGACAGAGAGCAGTAAGGAGATAGACCGCAGTAAGAAGAGAGACAGAAAGAAGGAAGAAGAGACAGACAGCAATAAGGAGATAGACCACAGTAAGAAGAGACAGACAGACTGCAGTAAGAAGATACTGAGTGTAGTAAGGAGATAGACCGCAGTAAGAAGAGACAGATAGACTGCAGTAAGAAGAGAGACAGACAGAAGGAAGAAGAGACAGAGAGCAGTAAGGGGATAGACAGACTGCAGTAAGAAGAGACAGACTGTAGTAAGAAGATACTGAGTGTAGTAAGGAGATAGACCGCAGTAAGAAGAGAGACAGAAAGAAGGAAGAAGAGACAGACAGCAGTAAGGAGATAGACCGCAGTAAGCAGAGAGACAGACAGAAGGAAGAAGAAAGAGACCGCAGTAACTAGAGAGACAGGCAGGATGGAGGAGAGACAGCCATAACGAAGGAAAGAGACAGACAGCAGTAAAAAGAGACACAGTAGAAAGAAGAGACATACATAAGGATGGAGAGCTAGAGACAGCAGTAAGAAGAGAGACAGACAGAAGGAAGAAGAGACAGAGAGCTGTAAAGGGATAGACAGACTGCAGTAAGAAGAGACAGAGAGTTGTAAAGGGATAGACAGACTGCAGTAAGAAGAGACAGAGAGCAGTAAGGGGATAGACAGACTGCAGTAAGAAGAGACAGACTGTAGTAAGAAGATACTGAGTGTAGTAAGGAGATAGACCGCACTAAGCAGAGAGACAGAAAGAAGGAAGAAGAGACAGACAGCAATAAGGAGATAGACCACAGTAAGAAGAGACAGACAGACCGCAGTAAGAAGAGACAGAGAGCAGTAAGGGGATAGACAGACTGCAGTAAGAAGAGACAGACTGTAGTAAGAAGATACTGAGTGTAGTAAGGAGATAGACCGCACTAAGCAGAGAGACAGAAAGAAGGAAGAAGAGACAGACAGCAGTAAGGAGATAGACCGCAGTAAGAAGAGACAGACATGACACTGACAGGATACAATGTAACCAGCAGATGTAGGATATTAGGGCTGATCTCCAGCACAATCTGCACCACGGGGCTCTTCCCTGATTCCTTTTTATAGAATTGCAGCTTTCACCAACACTAATGAACTGTTAACAAGCATGTAATTACTTATGCAAATGTACAGCTGGAAGCGGGCGTGGCCGGGTGACTAACTGCTCAGTAACACTGAGGGGAGAGGTCCCTACATAATAGGGGGCACCCGACACCGCTGGATGGTGGAGGACATAACAGACACCTAATGAGGGACTGGGGAACAGATTAGTGGGGGCTGGGGCCACGGAGCGTGAGAAAGAACAGTTATAAATAAGTACAGCCTGCGATTGTGTATTGTGTAACAGTGGCTTATACAAAGTAAACAGCGACCAGTACACATGTGTAGGTGTGTTACCATGATCAGTACACGTGTAGGTGTGCTACCATGATCAGTACACGTGTAGGTGTGTTACCATGACCAGTACACATGTGTAGGTGTGTTACCATGATCAGTACACATGTGTAGGTGTGTTACCATGATCAGTACACGTGTAGGTGTGCTACCATGATCAGTACACGTGTAGGTGTGTTACCATGATCAGTACACGTGTAGGTGTGTTACCATGATCAGTACACGTGTAGGTGTGTTACCATGATCAGTACACGTGTAGGTGTGTTACCATGATCAGTACACGTGTAGGTGTGTTACCATGATCAGTACACATGTGTAGGTGTGTTACCATGATCAGTACACGTGTAGGTGTGTTACCATGATCAGTACACGTGTAGGTGTGTTACCATGACCAGTACACATGTGTAGGTGTGTTACCATGATCAGTACACGTGTAGGTGTGTTACCATGATCAGTACACGTGTGTAGGTGTGTTACCATGATCAGTACACGTGTAGGTGTGTTACCATGATCAGTACACGTGTGTAGGTGTGTTACCATGACCAGTACACGTGTAGGTGTGTTACCATGATCAGTACACGTGTAGGTGTGTTACCATGATCAGTACACGTGTAGGTGTGTTACCATGATCAGTACACGTGTAGGTGTGTTACCATGATCAGTACACGTGTAGGTGTGTTACCATGATCAGTACACATGTAGGTGTGTTACCATGATCAGTACACGTGTAGGTGTGTTACCATGATCAGTACACATGTGTAGGTGTGTTACCATGACCAGTACACATGTGTAGGTGAGTTACCATGATCAGTACACGTGTAGGTGTGTTACCATGATCAGTACACGTGTAGGTGTGTTACCATGATCAGTACACGTGTAGGTGTGTTACCATGACCAAGGCCTCACAACCATGCGCAACAGGTGGAGCCCTGCGTCCTCCGTTCCCCCATCACACATCCTGGCACATCTATAATCCCAATGATTATGGGGTTGTAGATAAAATCTGCAGATAACTCGCACATTTAGACGTCCTGCTGGTTTGTTTGTTTTTTTCCTGATATTTCCCCATCTACCTCTATTGTCCCCTCGGGGCTCGTTCACATATAGGATCCGAGAAAATGGGCAAAAACTCATGAAAATTAACGCGCCTTAAACCACGAGGAACAGGAAATGCTGCAATCTAACATCCCTCGTGCGCTCACCACCAGTGCAATACATTGTACTGTACAAAGACAACACACATGAGAAGCACTGAATCAATGTGTCTATATCCTGCCCTCATTTTCATGGGTTTTTACCCATCTTCCCTGTATAAGCATTCTATATAATAATCTTTACTGCGCTATATTAGTAACTGGAGCTGTGACACCACAACACTGGACATTGCTCTTATTTTTAGCCTGATCCTGACGTCAGTTAGCGCCCACCAGCAGATCAGCACCGCGGACAGCTCCGAGCAGCTCTTAGCACAGGTCACTACAGCTGATTCCTCTTACTCTGAGCTCTCACAGCCACAGCACATTCACATGAATAAATAATTCTACTAACACTGCAGACAACCAGGAGAGACAGACAGGAGGGATCTGAAGGTGAAGATGCTTATTGAATACAATTATAGTAAACAATAACGGTGAAACATTTTACATTACAGACAGAAATACACTTGAGTTAGAGAACAGGTAAGAGGATGATATTAAAGGGGCTTCTCCCTCTATTTATCAACTTCACTGACTCCCCTCCCTATAATGGTACTTTACAGACGGATGTCTGCAGATCTCACTGCTCTGCAATCTCCGTAGCTGGAGAGATCTGGTTTTAAGTGAAAGCCGCAAAGCATAGGGTGATCGGCGAAGCTGTACGTGACTGGTAAAAAGGGGGCGGGGCAGGTTTACCTATGACCACCATTGCGACACTTTGTAAACCGACATAAAAATTCCAATTAGGGCGACAAAAAATAAAAACAGATTTACCATAAAATCGATGAACAACATATCCGACATGCTTCATATGAATTCCGACTACAGAAAATGCCGGCAGTGGGTACTGACGTCACTTAAAATGCCGACAGTGAGATTGACGGTTTTAAACGGGCAATATCGGGTCCCATCACCTAACCCTAATGCTAAACCTAATCCTAACCTTAACCCTAACCTTAACCCTAACCTAACCCTAGCCTTAACCCTAACCTAACCCTAACCTTAACCCTAAACCTAATGCTATCTCTAATCCTAACGCTAACCCTTAACCTAACCCTTAGATAAGATTATACAGGCAGCGGGAACCCGCATTGCCGCTTTCAAAGCGGCAAACTGACGGTCGCCACTTTAAGTGACGTCAATACCCACTGCTGGCATTTTCTGTATTCAGAATTTATATGAGGAATGTCGGATACGTTGTCCGTCCGTTTTATAGTAAGTCTGTATTTATTTCTTGTCGCCCATATACTAATCAGAATTATTATGTCGCTCTACTAAGTGTCAGAATTGTGGTCATAGGAATAATGACTAACACAATGGATAGAGCGAGTGGTACAGGTTCCAGGGGAAGGTCTCACACAATTACTATTATGGGAATAGGGGGGATCTGGTAACGTTTTTTTTAATAAAGTGGAAAAGTAGCTTAACTATTTGTTGACATTTTATTCCAACGTTTTACATATTACCTTGGCTTTGGGGTTCTTTATAGACGCTCCTCTGTACCAACCTAAAAGACAAGAAAATCTGTTACAACCTGACGAACGCTCACATTCCAGTAGCAGAAAGCAAAAGACAAGTGAAGGAATTTGGCATTTCTGAAGGATCAGCTAGGAGCAGGACGTCGCCTGTTGCTGAACTACAAGTTCCAGAATGTACTAGACAGGGAGTATTACTGAGGACAATGTATCAGTGTACTCTGCTGGAAACCAGGCTTAGTAAACATAAAAACAGGGTCAGGAGTCCGCAGCGGGCAGTCATATAGCGACGGGTCAAACCAAGGGAGAGAGACCGGCCCCATTATCAGAAGTCAAGGTGACAACAGTAACAGGACACAGACACGATGGAGGACAAGGGCAGGAAAAGGACCTGTCACCCGGCTACGGCCTCCCCCCCCCACCCCCCCAGGGCTGCTCTCTGAAGTAACACAAGGACTCTGGGACTATATCGAGTCTGACAGAAGCAGGACAGAGGGACTAGAGAACAAGGCACAGGTCAAACAATGGAAGAACTGAATACAGAAGACACAGACTGATACAAACATGGAAGAGACAGCTAAAGCCAAGACCGTAGCACAGTAACATAACGCAGAGGCCCAGAAGGGTCCTGCAGGCCCTAGATACCCCTGGAGGGGGCTGGGAACTCAGGTGCAGAGAGCAGAGACGATACACACAGCACTAACAGCAGACACCAACCCCCGCAGGACCCCACACTGGAAGTGTCACATCCTGTAAACAAGCTTCGCTGAGAGATGCGGGGGCCAGGGTGACATTGAGATGTCACCAAGGTGTGTATAGAAGGAGCGGACAGAACACATGGTGCCACTGCGGGAAGCACAGCAATCAGAGGTGACAGCTGCCTGCTCACAAGAGTTCTCTAAATCCAGGGGGGTAAAGCAGAATGTTCTGCACAACAAGCTCAGGACAATTCCTCACTCTCATCCTTCAGACTTGTGTCCAGCGCCCTTCATTCTCTATTTATGTTTGTGACTACTGTCTGTGCTTTTTCCCCATGTCTGGTCTGTCTATCATCAGGCAGAGGAGTATAGGTTTGTTGTCCTGGGTTAGGACACAGATCCGATCTCTGCAGTGACACAGTTGATACATAATGAACTGAAAAGCACAAGAGGGTAGGCCAGACAGATGATGTAATGTATTTATTATTTAAAGGGGTGGTAAAATTTAAATTATAATTTTACGTTTAAGTTATGTCAAATGAAATATAAAATCTACTTTTCATTTCTTTTAACAAACAAGGCATTATTTGAAATTCTATTTATTGTTTTACTGTTCCCAAGTATATTCGGAATGGATTGTAGTACCGCCCTAAGCCTGCAGATGTCACTGTTAGAAATGCATATTCAGAAAGTGAAACCTGCAGAATATAGAATAATAGTTAAAAAATAGACTTTAATAATGATAATAATAATACACTTTAGAATGAAGCATCACACAGCGATGGTAAAACTCTGATGTTAGGTGGTAGGAATACTACACAGTCATGGAAACTGATGAGTTTGTAATCATCTTGTTTACATTCTCAAACAATATATACTAAAATACCCATCCCCCTGCATAGACCGGCCTCGGGGGGGGGGGGGGGGGATCTCATTAAAGGGATATATGGGGGTCCACAGCGTCACTGTGAGATTATAAGTCTTGTGCTCTGAAAATTTGTTAAAAGTCCAGTAACACAAACATTATTATTATTATTATTATTATTATTATTATTATCATCATCAAACTACAGCATCTATAAACTGGTTTTGTGTCTGGTTCTTGTGTAAATGTAATAAACCGCGATATACATGTCGTTACTGCATCAGGCGTGTAATAACGAACGGCTCGCTCTTCCGCCTGCGTTGCAGTTTTACTATGCGGACTCTTATTTCACATTGTAGACTTTATAAAACGAGGAGGATATTGCGTTTCACACAGTAAGCTGAGGAAGCTGTACATACAATGTTTTCCTATCTGCCAGACAGCACAGTGTCCTCCGTCTGCTGTGATTATCAAACCATGTTTTCTGAATTTCCCCACAGAAGGATCGGTCAGATTACTGGGACATTGTTACAAGGAGACCCGCAAAACATATATGTCATGGTACACACAGGTGTCCATACAGAATATACCTATATATATATATATATGACATGTAAATCTGCACACGCTGCTTGTGATACAGAACACAGAACATGAGTCACCTGTTTGCACCCTCAGCTGTCAGTCTCCTGGTACTAGGTGCACCTTACGCTCACACTATAGTTGTGTACTCACACTCACCTTCACATCTCTCCAGGATGTGGACGGTCTCTCCTAATTCCAATGTTATCCCTTGAGGTACTGAGCCACGGAAATTACAGATCACTGAAACAGAGCGACAGAGTAATTATTACTGTACACTTTATATTGTCAATAATACAGAATTTAGCACATTCATTTTCCATCTGCTGAGAGTGTGATACTGTGTCACATCCACTGTTGTCATACACCTTTGTGTTATCTGTGTTGTAGTTCTCGGTGACAGCCCAGAACTATGGCAGCAGTGCGGTGTCATATTGTGTGACAACAATGTGATGTGACGTTGTAGTGTTGTGTGACAATAATGTGATGTGACGTTGTAGTGTTGTGTGACCACAATGTGATGTGACGTTGTAGTGTTGTGTGACAATAATGTGATGTGACGTTGTAGTGTTGTGTGACCACAATGTGATGTGACGTTGTAGTGTTGTGACCACAATGTGATGTGACGTTGTAGTGTTGTGTGACCACAATGTGATGTGACGTTGTAGTGTTGTGTGACCACAATGTGATGTGACGTTGTAGTGTTGTGTGTCAGGACTGTGATGTGACGTTGTAGTGTTGTGTGACCACAATGTGATGTGACGTTGTAGTGTTGTGTGACCACAATGTGATGTGACGTTGTAGTGTTGTGTGACCACAATGTGATGTGACGTTGTAGTGTTGTGTGTCAGGACTGTGATGTAAAGCTGTAATGTTGTTTGTTAGCAATGTGCTGTGATTGTAATGTGTGTTAGCAAAGTGATGTGATACTGTAGCACTGTGATGTGTGTGACGCTGTAGTGTTGTCACAGTAATTGTATGATAAAGTCATACAATAATAACTGTAACAATGTAACTTCATGTCACAGTAATGTGTTGTGAGATTGTCAATCGATGTCACAATGCTGGTATCTGGCTGTGATCCTCGCTGACACAACAAGCTGTGAGTGTGTTCAGCTCCATATTGTGTCGCTGTGGTGTGACCCCCATGAGCAGCTCCGTATTGTGAGGCTGTGACCCTGTGCTGACAAGTCTCTTGTACCATTAATAACCCGCGTCCTGGCGTCTGCTGAGAGCCTGTAGAGCCATCTAAATGGACTGCATCAGCGCCATATCTCTTCCCCTCTGACACCCTGACGGCAGCTCTCTGCTGCAGTACTAACCCCCTCACTGCCAGAGCGTGCTGAGACTCTGCACACGTACCCACTGCACATGTACCTACTGCACATGTACCCACTGCACATGTACCCACTGCACACGTGCCTGCTGCGCATGTACTCACTACACACATACCCACTACACATGTGCCCACTGCACACGTACCCAATGCACATGTACATACTGCACATGTACCCACTACACATGTACCCACTGCACACGCACCCACTGCACACGTACCCACTGCACACGTACCTACCGCACATGCACCTACTGCACACGTACCTACTGCACATGCACATGTGCCCACTGCACACGTACCCACTGCACACGTACCCACTGCACATGTACCCACTGCACACCACTGCACACGTACCTACTGCACACGTACCCACTGCGCATATACCTACTGCACATGTACCCACTACACATGTACCCACTGCACATGCACCTACTGCACATGTACCCACTACACATGTACCCGCTGCACACGTACCCACTGCACATGTGCCCACTGCATATGTACCTACTGCACATGTACCCACTGCACACGTACCCACTGCACACATACCCACTGCACACGTACCTACTGCACACGTACCCACTGCACACGTACCTACTGCACATGTACCCACTACACATGTGCCCACTGCACATGTACCCACTGCACACGTACCCACTGCACATGTACCCACTGCACACGTACCCACTGCACACGTACCTACTGCACATGTACCCGCTGCACACCACTGCACACGTACCTACTGCGCACGTACCCACTGCACATGTACCTACTGCACACGTACCCACTGCACACGTACCCACTGCACAGTACCTACTACACATGTACCTACTGCACACGTACCTACTGCACACGTACCCACTTCACATGTACCCACTGCACACGTACCCACTGCACATGTACCCACTACACATGTACCCACTGCACATATACCTACTGCACATGTACCCACTACTCATGTACCCACTGCACAGTACCTACTGCACATATACCTACTGCACATGTACCCACTACACATGTACCCACTGCACATGTACCAACTGCACATGTACCCACTGCACATGTACCTACTGCACACGTACCTACTGCACACGTACCCACTTCACATATACCCACTGCACATGTACCTACTGCACACGTACCCACTTCACATATACCCACTGCACACGTACCCACTGCACATATACCTACTGCACATGTACCCACTACACATGTACCCACTGCACATGTACCCACTGCACATGTACCTAATGCACACATATCCACTGCACACGTACCCACTGCACACGTACTCACTGCACATATACCTACTGCACACGTACCCTCTACAGCCAGATAACACAGAGTAACCCACTTGCTCACCTGCACCCTCTCCTGTCTCCCACCAGGTAAATGACCAACACTCGCAGAGACAGAAATCTGATTTTGATTTCATATTATACGATAGAAATGTTGTTGTTCCCACTGAGTTTTTTATATAGAGCTGATTTCAATACAGCACAGTGATAATGATAATAATCTGACAATATAATAATAATAATAATAATAATAATAATAATAATAATCACTGTACTGGAGAAGAGAATAACCGTGTGAGGGGACTGGAGAGAATCTTCATAAACAAATATTATTATATTATATTATTATTATTCCCTGTCCTCCGTATTATCACACACTGCTGATGGCTGTGTCTGGCTGAGCTGGATGTGGATGTTTTATTATACTCTGTATAAGTTAATATTTCATGAAGTTGGGTTGCAGTAGAATTACTGTATGTAATCATCACATAGGTGAGTGCAGACTCCGCTCTCACTCACTCCTAACCTCTGACCTGGAGATCTCCGCTGATCACACCAATAATCAGCCACCGATCATCATGTGAGAGACCGAGTAATTATGTACCCGGAACAATAAGCCCCTCCCCTCACTAGGGGTAATACAGCGCTGAAGTTCCCGGCTATGGCGGACGTACAGCTGAGTCTGCGCACCTGATGCACAATGGCTGCAATTACGCCCCAAATCACTGACGTATATTATGTTCACAAAAAAGCCGCAAGTGCAAAGTTGCAACTAACTAAAATGTGTGCAGGTTGGATAGAGTACGCGCTTGGTCTACGCCTTACACACAACGTAGACACTCGCGTAACACTTGCACCCATGTTTTTAGCTGTTACTTTCCTATTTCTTTCTTATGCGTTTGCTATGAGCCATCAACAAAATATAATAAATCTCTGTCATACATTATTATTATTAATTTTTATTTATAGGGCGCCACTAGGTATCCGTAGCGCCGTACAGGGACAGACAGAAACACGATACAGGGTGAGACAGCACAGTACAGTTAACAGAAATCACAGTAACTCAGAAGCTCAATGAACAGCTAGATTAGAGGTGAGCGCCCCCAGCGGGGTAGAGACAGGGGCCGGAGGACCTCACGGAGGAGACAAGGAGCTGGAGAGCAGAGTTAAGGTGGTGGAGAACAGAAGGAGAGGAGGCCCTGCTCGGAGGAGCGTACAATCTAAGGGGAGGGTAGGACGGACAGAGACACAATGGTAGGAGGAGGGAATGAGAATGACGGAGGCAGAGATGGAGGGGGGGGGAGAGGAGAATGAAAAGGAGGGAATTAGGAGGGGGACAGGAGAGGGAGGGGGTAGGGGGAGACTGGGAGGAGGTCAATGGGTGGGGGACTGAAGGGCTTTAAGGAAGAGGTGGGTTTTTAAGGCCCGTTTGAAGCTGGACAAGTTGGGGGAAGTTCTGATGGAGCAGGGGAGCTGGTTCCAGTGGAGGGGGGCAGCGCGGGAGAAGTCTTGGATGCGAGCATGGGAGGAGGTAACCAGGGGGGAAGAGAGGCGGCGGTCGTTAGCCGAACGAAGAGGGCGGGATGGAGCGTGAATGGAGATGAGGTTGGAGATGTAGGGAGCAGTGGAGTTGGAGAGGGCCTTAAAAGTAAGAGTGAGGAGCTTGAACACGATTCTGTAGGGGATGGGGAGCCAGTGGAGGGATTGGTAGAGGGGGGAGACAGAAGAGGAGCGGCGAGAAAGGAAAATGAGCCGAGCGGCTGCATTGAGTACGGAGCGAAGGGGAGCGAGATGAGAGCGGGGGAGGCCAGTAAGGAGGAGGTTACAGTAGTCCAAGCGGGAGATAATAAGAGAGTGGACAAGGGCTTTGGTGGCATCTTGGGAGAGGAAGGGCCGAATGCGTGCGATGTTGCGCAGCTGGAAGCGGCAGGATTTGGCGAGAGAGAGGATGTAAGGGACAAAGGAGAGAGAGGAGTCCAGGGTGACGCTGAGGCAGCGAAGTTGAGAAACAGGGGAAATAGAGGGGTTGAGAGCGGTGATAGAAAGGTTGGAAGGGCAGGGGGAGTGAGTGGGGGGAAAGACAATAAGTTCGGTTTTTGTGAGATTGAGTTTGAGGAATCTAGAGGACATCCAGGAGGTGATGGCGGAGAGGCAGGCGGACACCCTGGAGAGGAGGGAGGAAGAGAGATCGGGAGAGGAAAGGTAGAGTTGGGTGTCGTCCGCATAGAGGTGGTACTTGAGACCAAAGGAGCTGATGAGTTCAGCGAGGGAAGAGGTGTAAAGGGAGAACAGTAGGGGTCCGAGAACAGAGCCTTGGGGAACCCCTACTGGAAGGGAGGAGGGGGGGGAGATAGATCCGGAGGTGGAGACGGAGAAGGTACGGCCAGCAAGGTAAGAGGTGAACCAGGACAGGGCGGAGCCGGAGAGGCCAAAGGATTGAAGGGTGTGGAGCAAGAGCGCGTGGTCAACGGTGTCGAAGGCCGCTGAGAGATCCAAGAGAATGAGAAGGGAGAAGAGAGATGGGGCGATAGTTGGAGAGAGAGGTGGGGTCAAGATGAGGTTTCTTAAGAATGGGGGATACAAGAGCGTGTTTGAAGGAGGAGGGGAAGATGCCGGTGGAGAGGGAGAGGTTGAAGAGGTGGGCGAGGTGGGAGCAGGTGGCGGGGGAAAGGGAGCGAAGGAGGTGTGAGGGGATGGGGTCCAGGGGACAGGAAGACGGAGGAGAGGATGAGATGAGAGAGTGGACTTCTTCTCCCGTAGTGGGGCGGAAGGAGAAGAGGGAGTGGTGGCGAGAGGGAGAGGGAGAGGGAGGGAGGGTGGGGGCGGGCGGGTGAGGGGAGGAGGAGATTTCGAGACGGATGGCCTCGATTTTAGAGGAGAAGAAGAAGGCAAAGTCAGTGGTGGTCAGAGTGGAGGGGAGAGGAGGGGCGGGGGGGGGGGGGGGGGGGGGGGAGAAACAACATACATCAGAAACAACACTCGTCTCACTTTAAAAAAAAATAATGGTTTACACAACAGCGTATTATGTGCTCGAGCGACGAAGAGCCCACCAATCAGCATCAGCGGAGCATCTGCAAACAGCCAATCACAGTTTGCTACAGCCTGCGACTTTAGTCATCATCATCTGAACCTGACCCTGACCACCAACACCCAGGCGTAATTGCGTCTGTTCACCATTGTGCTAATACGCCCGTACCCGCCCCCTGTCCTGGCGTAGATATACGCGTGTGCCCACTGTTTTGTTCACGCAAGATGCGTTATGTCACCTGGTGCAGTACTCAATGTACATCACATGACCGGCGTCTTCCTACACTGTACTAAGAAAGATGATTCCATTACATCACGGCTGTCTACCCATAATCCTCTGCAGCTGCAATTTATGGGACTATTTATTTCTCAAACAACAGTTAGAAACTGGTTTAAAGTAGGAATTATATATATTGAGGCTCTGTCTTCATGAAACTATCTGGTGAATATTCTGGAGGATGCACTAAATCAATCAGAGCTAATTAATAATTCGGTATTACCCGTGTATTTGGAAATATCTGCACAGTGCTGACGTTCTATGTACTAAGATGTAACGGACTTGTGATGGCTGTTTTACGTGACACTGTGCAATGATAATAATGTATAAATATATATGTATATATATATATATATATATACATATAGTATACATGTGAGGGGGCTGGGAGCACACACAGCTCTTTCCCCCAATTAGACGGGTTACACTGATCAGAAGAAAGACTCTGATTGGTTGCTATAGAGTTTATTTCTTAGACAACATACTAAGGCTCTGATTGGTTTCTATGGAGCTAATTTTTCGCTGACAGCCGAGGTTTGCTCCTTGTTCCAGTTCTTTCCCCGGTTGGGAGTTTGCACAGTGTTAGTAGATCACTACGGCCGCACAAGGCTTTACATGTAAGGGCAACCCAAAAAACTGGTGCACAAGTAACCGAACAAAAAAGGTGCTGTAACCGATGGCAACCACATAATTGCTTCAGCTTTTTAAGTTCTGGGAAAAAGGTCACAAATTGCTCGCTACAGGTTACACCACCTTTATTTGCACCAGTTTTTATCATGTCTCCCATTGTTATGGAAAGACACAAAATGACGCAAAGCTGAGTATGTGAAACCTTTTTAATGACATATTAACATGAATTCCAGACTTATACATATGCAGGATAAACCTGCGAAAAAGTTAACGCGTTGTGCGCATTTTTATTCTGAATCGGTCAAAGCCGAACGCCTACTTTTAAAAGGACGCGGATTGGAAAACCAGTGTTCTTGAATGCACGGCATTGTCAGATGCGCATTAGTCATAACGCGACAACGTTTACCCATTATAATTACATATATACTATGGGTAGGTTACAAAGCACTTCTTTTTTTTTTTTTTTTTTTAAATACACGTGAAAGGGCTGTAAGACCGTTCTTTAGGCAAATCGTACAATCCACTGAATCAATGCACAAGTACAAAGCACTAACAGGACAGGAAAGGAACATTTGAGAGTAATTGAATTGGGAAAATGTCTTATTTGTAGAGATTTCAATGTAAATGTCCTTGAAGATAAGGTGTCCCTACAGACAGCTCTGTAGATAAACCCATCGCCTATCCCTGTGCGGTCACATACACAGCAATACACCCACACACTCCCGTACACATCCATATATACCTACACAGGAATAGAGCCAGAGACAGATTGGTTACATACAGCAACCCCTGGAGTGTACAGCAGTGAGATAATGTGTACACGACTCGCTCACTCCCTATAGCAATGTGTCATTATCACTGTTGTGTCACTGACCGCTGATAATAAGGATATATTGGGGTCTATGTATTACCATTGTACAGTGACAATCATACATCGCTGCATATTGCAGTCATGCATAATGAAGCACCGTTGTGAGATACCGGAGCTACTGCAGGAGCCCCAGCGAAATCCCCCTCAGCCCTAGCGCTGCTGGTGAATGGAGGAAGTGCTATGAGCATGCGCGCAGCGCTTCCACCGTGAGGGATCCAGGAAGCCGGAGAGGATCCCATAGACACTGACAGTAACATCCTGAGATGCTGATACCGCTGTGGAAGCAGATTGTCAAAGACTAATGAATCGCAGAACGGCGCAGTCCTCATATTACTGTGTTAAGAATCTTTGATTTCTCCTGCCATAAACCCTTCATAAATTGTGCGATGTCCATTCAACAGAGAAAACTGCTGTGTTCTCCGTTGTAATGGCTGATCACACTTTGATACATAGATCCATTAATGTAATAAAGCCGCAGAGCTACCTAGATACAATACTTTACTAAGGTGCCCCTACCCCTAACCAGAGCCCTGGGGTGTTACATGCAGCCAATTTCCCCAGGGCTCGGCCGGCAAGGCTCTGTAATGCCCGGGTAACACGGAGGTCGAGCTGCATGCAGTAAGTGGCCACATCACGTCACAAGGTGGACTAGCCACAGCTCCGTCCTTCGGATGGCCCCGCCCTCTCCATGGGATGACCACGCCCCTCTACAAAGCGCGCACTGACGTATAAATATCTCTTACGATGGGAAGCCGGTGCTTCCAGCACCCAGGATTGGATCCTGTTCATACATAAAATTATATTTCATATCTTGCAACCATTTAACAATGATGTATCAAAAAAAGTGACATTTCTTTGACCCTTCACTTCCACAAAAGAAACGGATATCTATTCTCTGTACGACACTCTGGAATTGGTGGCGCTATATAAATAAATGGTGATGATGATGATATCCAGCGTGACGTCATCCATCATTACAGGCTGGTACTTCACTCTATATTGAGTACCTGTTTAGCAGCCTCTTAATTCTTGAACGGCCGGCAGAAGATGGTGTCAGGGCTCTTTCAAGAGGGCGACTGGTTGTCACTGAGTGAGCCGGACCCATCACTCAAACCAAAATACAACCCTGCATTTTCACACCTGTAGAGTTAATATAAATTACACTGACCTGTGGCTCTCCAGGTGTTGTGAAACTACAAGTCCCAGCATTCCTTGCCATCTATTAGCTGGCTATCTACTGGCAAAGCATGCTGGGGCTTGTAGTTTCACATCACCTAGAGAGCCACAGGTTGGTCAGACCTGCTCTATATAATGGTCTAATGGTAATAATATGTAATCCAATATTTCATGTCATGAAGGGGGGTGAGGATAGGAATAGTACAGTCAGCAGGTGTGGGGGGCAGCGCATGTTCTGAAATAAGAGTGGGAACATGCAATGGTGGAGCTGTCTGCACCAACTACCGGCGTTTCAGAGTGCGCAGTGGGACGGGCGCTCTCTCACGTCTGCGATGGCGACAGTTCCATCACTGTCTTCTTCCACCCCCTCCTCTTTCTCCCTTATCTTAGGGCAGCACGGTGGCTTAGTGGTTAGCACTTCTGCCTTACAGCACTGGGGTCATGAGTTCAATTCCCGACCATGGCCTTATCTGTGTGGAGTTTCTCCCCGTGATTACGTGGGTTTCATCCGGGTGCTCTGGTTTCCTCCCACACTCCAAAAACATACTGGTAGGTTAATTGGCTGCTAACAAATTGACCCTAGTCTCTGTCTGTGTGTGTGTTAGGGAATTTAGACTGTAAGCTCCTATGGGGCAGGGACTGATGTGAGTTCTCTGTACAGCACTGCAGAATTAGTGGCGCTATATAAATAAATGGTGATGACGTTGATGATGATCTAAGTACTTAATACAAAGCGTATTCTTCTCCACATAAACCATTCCTCTAATATCCTTCCCCTAAAACCTCCTGTATTTCTCTTCCTCTGCACTATATCCACTGACAACATTATTCCATCTAAATGCTCTCAGGGATCTGCGGGGAAACAGAGCAGTTTCCGGGTAATTTGCCATATTACCGCCAGAGTCGGGGATGGCGGAGGGTAGGACAGGTCACCCATTGGCACGCTGCCTGACTGATACGAGGGTTCAATGAATTAAGGTCAGACACAGCCCGGAGAGAGCTGCAGAAGGGGGGGAGCCGAGGATCCACTCGGCCAGGGGATTATTTAATGCTGATTTGATTATAGCAATCATTTCGTCCACTCCTGCACAGAAGTAATCCCGGACTGGAGTTTCCAGGATCTGGATGAGCCTGCGTGGTATCACCCTGAGTAATGACCTCGGTGCCTGGTCAGCAGCAGCTGCTCCTCTGACCAGAGTCAGGCCCCAGGGAAGACGACAGGATACAGAAAACCCTGATTCAGCTCTAGGGGGAGAATTAGTGGAGCAGCCACTTAGGCTGCTGCACTTGTACTTTAATAGAGGTAACCATAGAATATGGCGTATTGAAGGCCGTCGAGTAGAACAGGCAGCAAGTTATAAGCTGGGCCCTTCTCTAATGACACACATGGTGCAACACAATCATATTAATACTTCTACGTACTTTATCTGACTACATCACTTATACATTAGTTGTTATGGAGTAAAATGTGTTTGCATATAGGAAAAGGTAGAGGAGAGAGGTCCCTATTCCTTAGCATCAGGCCTGGACAACCTGTGGCTCACCAGGTGTTGTGAAACTACAAGTCCCAGTAAACCCTTCCAGCCCTTGATCTGTTATTGGCTGGCAAAGTATGCTGGGACTTGTAGTTTCACAATGCCTGGCAAGTCACAGGTTGTCTTCTCTACATACTGTGGGGTCTATTTATGGTGAGGCCGTGAGTCTCAGTGACATATAATGAAGTACAGAGCTCCTGTGCAGACCCCTCTCCTCCTCAGTTGCTTTTTCCTCTTCACCGGCGCTCTCTAACGTTTGAGAAACTAGTTATAGGTTACCGGCTGCTTCCCAGCTACTGTGGAACTGCTGGGACTTGTAGTTCTACAACAGTTGGAGAACCCCGTGGATCAATATCTGATGAAAGGAGGCGTACATGCTCCATCACATGGCTCCTGTAAAAATACCGGAGTCTTTATATACCGCAATGTCATGTTCCCTGGTGATTCGTGCTCAGCGATATTATAGAGTAAATGAGTAAACGGTTATTTATAACAGTGTAAGCGCTGCCCCCGTGTGTCACGGTATCGGGAAGATACAACGCGGGTCGGATATCTGCGCATCCAGCAATGACTGTAGCTTTTAGTTTGCTTAAAGCTTTCAGCACAGATTAACCTAATTAGATTCTCTTTGCAACAAAGGAAGTTCCCCTCCCCCGCTGTAACTATTCCAACTACTTTAGCCATTCCCTGTAAACGCTCTCTATGGAGGTAGGTAATGTACAAATCCCAGAAACAAACAAGGGTAAGATTGTGCCATCCACGGCCTCTCTGGGGACCTGTCCTGTTCCCGCAGCTTCTCCAAGACATCCTGAGATCTGCAGAACATTCCGTGATAACAGCACAATAGCTGCATTTATATTACACCTTATTCTCGTAGAATTATTATTTACATAGCGCCAACATAATACGCACAACTCTAGAAAATGTTCTGCTCATTCCCATCAGTCCCTGATCCAGCAGAGCTTACACTCTAAATTCTCAACCATAGTAACAGATATTGTAATAAAACTAGGTATAAACCTCCTATAATAACTAGGGATGAGCGGGATCGGATTCCACTAATCCGAGCCCACCCGAACAGTGCAGATCCAGCGGGATCCGAGCACTGTTCGGGTATTTCCGGCGGCGCCCTCAATCCAAAACGAGGCTATGACATCCGAGTCTCGCGTCGGATCTCGCGAGACTCGGATGTCATAAATTCCCCGCTTGCGGCCGCCATCTTCATTTGGGCTGAGATCAGGGAAGAGGGAGGTTGTAGGGTAGTGGTGCTCCTGTGTGATCAGTCCAGTGGTGCTTTATGCTTTTGTCCTGTGCTCTGTCCTGCTGAGTCCAGTGGTGCTTTATGCTTTTGTCCTGCTGAGTCCAGTGGTGCTTTTGTCCTGTGCTCTGTCCTGCTGAGTCCAGTGGTGCTTTGGCCAGTGCTCTGTCCTGCTGAGTCCAGTGGTGCTTTGGCCAGTGCTCTGTCCTGCTGAGTCCAGTGGTGCTTTGGCCAGTGCTCTGTCCTGCTGAGTCCAGTGGTGCTTTTGTCCTGTGCTCTGTTCTGCTGAGTCCAGTGGTGCTTTGGCCAGTGCTCTGTCCTGCTGAGTCTAGTGGTGCTTTTGTCCTGTGCTTTGTTCTGCTAAGTCCATAGTAATTTTATAATTATTAAAAAAATCATAAAAAAAAATTAAAAAAATTATACAAAAATAATTAAAAAAAAATATAAAAAAATAATTTAAAAAGTATATAAAAAATTCTAGTGCAATATATTCTTGCAGTCCAGAAATATTAGTACTGCAATACCTACGTTCACTGTTCTTGCAGTCCAGAAATATTAGAACTGCAATATTTACCTACGTTCACTGTTCTTGCAGTCCAGAAATATTAGTACTGCAATATTTACCTACGTTCACTGTTCTTGCAGTCCAAAAATATTAGTACTGCTAAATTAAAATACGTTCACTGTTCTTGCAGTCCAGAAATATTAGTACCAGAGATTTAACTATAATGGAGTACAAAAATTTGGAGGATAAAGTAGGGAAAGATCAAGACCCACTTCCTCCTAATGCTGAAGCTGCTGCCACTAGTCATGACATAGACGATGAAATGCCATCAACGTCGTCTGCCAAGGGCGATGCCCAATCTCCTAGTAGAGGGCATGTAAAATCCAAAAAGCCAAAGTTCACTAAAATTAGCAAAAAAAGAAAATTGAAATCATCTGAGGAGAAACGTAAACTTGCCAATATGCCATTTACGACACGGAGTGGCAAGGAACGACTTAGGCCCTGGCCCGTGTTCATGACTAGTGGTTCAGCTTCACCCAAGGACCTAAGCCCTCCTCCTCCCCCCCTCTCTAAAAAATTTAAGAGACTTAAGCTGTCATCAACAACACAGCAAACAACTCTGCCTTCTAAAGAGATGGCATCACAAATCCCCAAGGCGAGACCACGGGTGTTGGTGGTTGGAAAGCCTGACCTTCCCACCACTGTGTGGGAAGAGGTGGCTCCTTCCACCATTTGCAGCACGCCCTCTGCATATGCTTGAAGGATCACCCACAGTCCAGTTACAGATTTGGCTAATTAAGGTGTCAATGTTGTACACCGGGAGGAGGATATTGATGTAGCTTGCGCTGAGGAGGTACTTGACGAGGAGGATGCTGATGTTATCTTAAATGAGGCACCAGGGGGGGAAACAGTTGTTGTCCATGGGATGAAAAAGCCCATCGTCATGCCTGGTCAGAAGACCAAAAAATCCACCTCTTCGATCTGGAGTTATTTTTATCCCAATCCGGACAACCAATGTATGGCCATATGTACATTATGTAAAGCTCAAATAAGCAGGGGTAAGGATCTTGGCCACCTAGGAACATCCTCCCTTATACGTCACCTGAAGAACCTTCATAATTCAGTGTTTAGTTCAGGACCTGTGGCTAGGACCGTCAGCAGTCCAGGGACACCTAAATCCCTTGGTCCTGTTGTATCCACAGCAGCAACACCCTCCTCGTCAATTTCCTCCACAATCTCCATCAGAGATAGTCCTGCAGGCCATGTCACCGGCATGACTGAGTCCTCTTCAATCCGGGATTCTTCCGGAGGATCCTGCAGCGCTACGCCTACTACTGCCGCTGCTGCTGTTGCTGCTGGGAGTCGGTCATCTTCCCAGAGGGGAAGTCGTAACAACGCTACGTCTTTCACCAAACAGTTGATCGTCCAACAGTCGTTTGCCATGAGCACGAAGTACGACAGTAGTCATCCTATGGCAAAGCGGATAACTGCGGCCGCAACAGCTATGTTGGTGTTAGACGTGCGTCCGTTGTTCGCCATCAGTGGAGTGGGATTTAGACGGTTGATAGAGGTATTGTGTCCCCGGTACCAAATCCCGTCGAGATTCCACTTCACTAGGCAGTCCAGAAATATTAGTACCAGAGATTAAACTACGTTCACTGTTCCTGATTGGTTTGTTAAAGTGCGAATGTCCTATTTCAACAACATCAGGGTGGGTGGGAGGGCACAAGGACAATTCCATCTTGCACCTCTAGCAAACTCTTGCAAACTGCCACCCTGTCTGCCACTGCAGTGCCACTCCTAGATGGGCCACGTGTTTGTGCCGCCCACTTGTGTCGCTTAGCTTAGACATCCAGCTACCTCGGTCCAACCTTTTGGACTAAAAACAATATTGTGAGATGTGAGGTGTTCAGAATAGACTGGAAATTAGTGGAAATGAATGTTATTGAGGTTAATAATAGCGTAGGAGTGAAAAAAAAACACAAAAATATGGATTTTAGCACTTTTTATGCTTTTTTAAAAAAAAATCAGAACCAAAACCTTTAGTGGGGTGTTTTGGCAAAACAAATCAGAACCCAAAACACCAAAAGTGGCCGGTGCACACCCCTAATAATAACCAGTTACCTATAGCAAGTCTTACACCTGTATTTAGTGGACGGACCAGTTTTGGATATCCTCTATCTTGTATATACGAAACGTCGCAGCCCAGGTACTTTACCTCTTCCATACAACATGATTTAGGTTTGGCTGTCAATCCTGCCCCATGATTGGATCTAGTGCCCCCTGTACCCGGACTACATGCCAGTCTCAGATATGTATGGTGACAACATCTAGGTAGATAGCAGCATACTGTCCATTTGGTCGTAAAACTCTGACATAACTGTTTGGAAAGTTTCCCCATGTAGCCGAGGAAGAAACACATATTGCAAGAGACCCTCCGGTGTAGAAACAGTCTCCCTTTCCCTGGCTGTTAGTGGCACTTCCCAGTACCCTATTGTCAAATCTAGAGTAACCAGTTACCAGTCTGCCCCCAATCTTACAATCATTTCATCCATCTGGGGCACAGGGCATCAGAATTCATTCATTACAGAATCATGTGGTCCGTCTGGTTTCAGAACCCCTACAATGGTACTTGTCCAGTCGCTATGAGACTCTGTAATTACGTCTAACTGAAGCATCTTTTGATCTCTTTATTAATATTATTATTATTCTTTATTTACAAAGCACCAACATATTGCGTAGTGCTATATATAGAGGGGCTCATGATATAAATAACATACAATGACATGGAACAGAAGGTAAAGATGGAGCTGCCCTAATGAGCTTACAATCTAAGAGCTGTGGGGAACACTTGTAGCCGGTGGTGGAGGAAGTGGGTGTGGCTACTGTAAGGCAGCGGCGTTATCACCCACCAATAATAAAGCAGCCATTGGTGACTGGCGCATCAGTGCAGCGACCGCCGGCGGTGTGATATGGTTAGAAGGAAGAGAGACTGAGGAAGGTGGAGACATGAACGATGAACCCTGTAAAAAATGTAAAGATCTTCAGATGCTGGCAACCAATTCATGGACCAGCCGGGTACCACATCTAAGGCACTAAATGGAAGCATTATAGGGGATGTGAACAAAGGCCATAATCATAGCTAGTAAATCACCAGGCTATTAGCCAACTAAGCCAGCTTATGTGTTAAGTAAGTAGGGAGACTATTCTCAATGTCATCAACCAGCCTTTTGCTTCATTCAAGCCTCCATCAGACGAGGGTCTCCACAACCATGGCTAGGAGAGCACATGGCTACTAGCCCACTGAGCCACATATGCTTTAGGTGAAGAGAAGTCATCAAACAGCCTGGTGCAACATCCACAACTTCCTGCTTTGTACTGTGGATGTTGCACCAGGATACTTAATGACATGAGATCTGCATACAGCTGGTGCCCCGGTGTCAGTGATGTGGAGGTCCTGGCCCCTGTCAGTCTCCCTGTTAGTACCTTGGATTTTGAACCAGATCTGATGATGGCATTGAGAGAAGTCTCCCTACTTGCCTAAAGCATAAGCTGGCTCAGTGGACTAGTGTCCAGTGATGGGTGAGGCCCTAGTTCAGATCCCAGTACAGGACTCCTTTTGGTAGAACCTCTCTCAAGCTCACTTGTATTCATATCTACACATAAAACTCTTTCTATCTCTCTTTCACTCTCAATATGAACTCCTGTCTCACTCTAACGTAATAGAGATGATTTCCTGCCTCGCTCTAATTTATTATAACTCTTCTAGATATAATCTCTTCTTTCTTGCTCGCTTTAATTCCACTCTAGATATGAACTCCTGTCTTACTCTGTCTTATTATAACTCCTCTAGATATAATCTTTCTCTAGCACTAATTAATTCCACTCTAGATATGAGCTCCTGTCTCACTCTATTTTATTATAACTTCATGATATAATTTCCGCTCTCTAGCTCTCTTTAATTCCTCACTAGATATGAACTCCTGCCTCGCTCTAATTTATTTAAACTCCTCTAGATATAATCTCCTCTCTCCAGCTCACTATAACGCTTTGTAGATGTAACTCCCCTCTCTCACTAGATAGCTGTAAGTCCTCTGTACATAACAATCTCTTTCTATCTCTACCTCATTATAACTCTTCTGTAGATTTTCTTAAAAATTTCTTATGACATCATGTGGACGATTTTCTTAAGTACATCATCATCATCATCAGTTATTTATACATAGTCTCATCACAAACACGTTATTAATCTGTCTATAGAGGATGAATAGGGCTTGATTAATCTGCATCTTCTCATCTTTCAGCAATATCTTAGCAAGTAACTCATTAACTGGCAGCCTAATTACTATGCATTTATGCTAATTACGGAGATACAAATGTGCATGAAACATCCTGTCAACTTTGGTAACAAATTGGTTAACGGTCCTCATATAATACTAGGATACATTAAGTGCAGGTTTCCAAGACAAACAAATGATTCCCGTACACAGCTCACGTTAGAAAACCGGAAAGAGGGTTTATTTGCTAATACAGTGGAAAAGGTTTAACAGCAATTAACCTGCCACATCCCTCTGTTGTGTAACTTGCACTAATTGCTGGGGGTAATTGCATATCTGACCTTTGTTTATTTTAAATAACTCTATGTATTTGTTTCCACATTTTACATACAAAGATACACAACTCAACACAAAAAATGGGGGGAGGACGGTGCTGCGCTCTGCCTACAACAGACCTGCCACTGATTTATTAAAATGCTTAAAAAGGAAAAGTGAAGAATGTCACCCATAGTAACCAATAAGATTCTAGCTCGTCGCACACGGCAGTGCTGAAGTCTGGGAACAGTAGGGACCCAAGGGGGGGGGGGGGGCAGCAACTGACGTGATATGGGTGGTGCTACTTAACAGAGTGAAGGAGGCTATCCCCAAGTGGATTTTAAAGAGCCACCTGTCTGCCCCCCAAACACTGTGTGTTATGAGGTCCACCTGTCACTCAATAAACAAGGTCAATGGAAATACAGCCTGCTTGGGGGTGCTGCTTCTCAAGTCCCCACCCTTGAGAGTTTGCTGTTAGTTTGGAGGAAGAGGACCCCCCGTGGAGCGAGGCTGGAGCTCCGACTCTACTAACTGAAGGTCAGACGGGAACAACCCCAGTCCTCATATTTAATTCCAATATATATATATATATACACACACATACATATATATAGTGAATTACAATATTAGGAGATAACTACAGTATTGTGGAGCTGTCTGACACCCCTTTCCCCTTCCCTTGGGGGCAGAGCTTTCCCCAATAATTTTCAAGCCAAGCTGATCTTCCCTCTGCCCCGGGCACGCTTCTATCAGAGGATGCCAGGCGCCAGTGTTCCTTGCCAACGGAGCGGTGAGGTGCCCTTACTACCTGGTGCCTCTGCCCTCACCCTGAGATCCAGTACAGGCAGCTGGTGCATTGTGATTGGTTACAGTGCAGGGGGGATTGAACTTTCTATGAATAACAACCCAATCTGAGTTTACAGTAGGTAACAGTGACCTCTGATTGGCTGTAGTACCTAACTAGCGTCCAATTCCTGATACAAGCTGAGCTATGCAGGAGGGAGCGCTGTCTGGGCAATAGGGGCCTGGCGAGGTTGTGCAGGGAGCACAATCTAGCGGAATGATGGAGCAGTATGATATGTACATGTATATCCTGGACATTCTACTGGGTGCGCTGGTCAGGTCAGTCTGTCCAAAATCAAAGTGTCTCTGGAAACTTTCCAAATGTTGGGAAATGGACTGAAATGTAAGTATGTGAAATAAACATCTTGGGCCTAATTCATTAAGGAACTTAAATTAAGTTTCTTATTTCAGTCTCCTGGACAAAACCATGTTACAATGCAAGGGGTGTAAATTAGTCTTCTGTTTTGCACATAAGTTAGATACTGACTGTTTTTTCATGTAACACACAAATACTTGATAGCTTATTTGTACACTGACATTTAAAGTTGATATTTGTGTGCTACATGAAAAAACAGTCAGTATTTAACTTATGAGCAAAACAGAAAACTAATTTACACCCCTTGCATTGTAAACATGGTTTTGTCCAGGAGACTTAAATAAGAAACTTCTAAATTTAAGTTCCTTAATGAATTAGGCCCCTTGTGTTTATCTCTCAGTCAACGATACCATAAAAATCAACAATGCATCTAATGGAGGGTGAACCATCACTTGTAACATCGTAGATCTGTCCTCTGAGGGTAAATATAAGACCACCCAGCCTAGTACACTACAGATGCCTATACACAAGGCTTGTCGCACCTCTCACAAGGCATTAAAGGGACAAGTTCTCGCCTCCGTTTATATGTAATAACGATGAAAGGAGTCATATAGTGTATATTACTCATTCACAAACGTTTATTGTAGCTTGTGAAAGGGATGAGCAGATCAATTTCAGTTACTGCCCCTGGGGTCAAAATAACTAGGAACGTCCTTGTATGTAAGGACAACGCCATAGTACAACTTCTCTGTGTGCTGAGTACAATGCTCAGTCTGTGTTTCTATCCTGTACAAGGTAACATTTATTCAGGGCATGCAACTTAGCAGCTGTTTGTAAAGCACGAGCTCCGATACCAGGAGAAATCTGATATATGGTGACAATGATCTGAATCTGTATTGATTTATTCCTGCACGTTGAGTTTTGTGTTCCTATGTCCGGGCACGAGGTGCCGAATCGGCAGGAGGGCTGTAAACATTCCCAAAGTGCAATGTCAGGATCCGGAGCCTCTTCTGGGAAGACGCAGGAGCAGCTCAGGGACTTGGGGAGCAGTGGATGTGACCCGACCCTTCCCGTCAGACTGACTGCGTGTAAATGGAGCAGTCTAATATTAGCTCACGCTCTGCATGAGGAAAATTACATCCATCACATGACAATCATCTGGGCCGGTCTCTCCGGAGCGGGGTCAGGCTGCTAAACAGGCATCTGACACGTGCACCATTCTATAGTAGTAATGCTAGAGGCACCAGTCTCGGTCATCTTACTATTATCATTATAATAAATTACACTATTACACAAACAGGCCAATGTCACTATAAAGTGCTGAGGTTTCATTCCTGCCAGAGGACATGAGCTAAATTCAGGCCGGATCATCTGCATTAGGCCATTTACTGACTGGTGCTAAAAATGGTGCTTTAGCTATTGTTGTAATAAAATTCTGCAAATGTGCGTATGGGTGGAGCCTATTGGTTTCGCTGACTCCATACAGACTCCCGGTGAGCAGTGGCGGTGCGGCAGTGTCTTCTGGATGCTGCGTGCGCCATTTACTGAACGCAGCTGTAAGACTAGCGCATTTCAAAGATGACTGACATGTGGTGTCACTGGCGTTTCCTTAGAGGAACCTGCCGGACTCTGATCCCAGTTGTGACAGGATAAGTACATTCAGGGCCTGATTCATTAAGGAAAGTAAACCAAAAAAAGGAGTAACTTTGCACCTTGGCAAAACTATGTTGTATTGGAGGGGGAGGTACATTTAACATGTAAGGACAGATTTATAGTTGGGGCAGGACGTGTCCTAGAAGAAATTTAAATTTTAGTGTAAAAATAAAAGTAAAAACATATTTGATAGTATTTATGTGCTACATTAAATAAAACAGACAGTATGTGCAAAATAATAAACTAATTTGCACCCCTTGTATTGTAACATGGTTTGTCCAGGTGAAAACAAACTCCTTTTTGTTGCGTTACTTTGCCTTAGAGCTGTAATCGCTTACGAAGCGCTAAAGTTAAGGCCTACCAACCATCCACTTAACCTCTCACCTCTTCTGGTTCTCCCCTGCCCCCTTTCTCTCTCCCCGTTGCTTCACTGGCTCCCTTTTGTGCCTGACTTTGTTTACCCTCCCTTAGGATGTAAGCTCGAATGAGCAGGGCCCTCTTCCCTCCTGTCTCCATACCTGTTCTTCTGCTCCGTCTCTACTGTATCTGCCTGCCTGGAGTTTCTGAAGTACTGGTACTGTGTGTTTATTGTCCTGTACTGTCTTACCCTGTATAGTCTACTGTTTGTACCATGTACGGCGCTGCGGAAACCTTGTGGCGCCTTACAAATAAACGATAATAATAATAATAATAAAGTTGTTCTATCTACTGGATTCCAGCCAATCAGTGGACAGTAAACGTTTTACCCCCCTATGATAATAAATCACAGTGCAAAAATGTACATAAACGTGGACGTGGGAGGTGAGCACTCCTGGCATAGACTATGTGACGTATAGCGACGTGTGGTGGGCATATGTGAAGGGTCTATATTAATAAGGGGGGGTCTGTGGTAAACATGACTCTGTAACTACGCTGACGTTACGTACAAGGAGGACTCACAAAGGAGCCACAATCCCATCTCATAGACCTGACAAATCTCATCAAACTAATGCAATTTTTAAGTGTGCGCATAAGTAGCTGCAGATTGTTGTACTGTGCCAGCATGGCGTAGAAATACCCTGTATATATTTTGGAGGGCTCTGAATAACTTAAGGGTATTCACGTATCTCAGAGATATTTTGGTTAACAGATACTGAATTATGAAACTAAGCAGCATAGTGTCACTTTCCAGGATAATCTGTCCACTAGGTGCATTGTCAATAAACATTTATATACAGACAACCCTATAACACAATGATAACAGGGCAGCAACAGGTAACCAGCATGTTATGTCACACCGTGGGGGCATCTAGAGCAGATGGGGGCAGCAGACAGCACCCCCCCCCCCCCCGCGCCCCCCACACACACACCATGTCCTAGGTAACCATTTCTCATTCCCACCTACATGACTTCTCCTGTGCCGCTACCCACTTATAGAATTCCTACCAAGCCCAACCAACCTCCCCGGCCTCTCTGACAACCCTCAAAAATCTCCACTATGAGCCACACTCGCTCCTCTTGTCACAGCTGTGCCCTCTTCCACTATCAGCTCACTCATGATCAGGGTCCTCCATAACCCTTGTTTTCATGTCTGCATTTATTTTGTCTGCCTTGTATGTCCCAGTTCACCCTACTGCGCGGCGCTGCGGAGCACTGCGACACTTTACTATTATGCTGGTAAATGGGATTGTGTAGAAGGATGGTGAGGTATGTGGTATAAATATATTGGTCATCGAAGCTGCATAACAGCCTGGTTATTGGCATAGTAACTGCCTGGTTATTGGTATAGTAACAGCCTGGTTATTGGTATAGTAACAGCCTGGTTATTGGCATAGTAACAGCCTGGTTATTGGCATAGTAACAGCCTGGTTATTGGTATAGTAACAGCCTGGTTATTGGCATAGTAACAGCCTGGTTATTGGTATAGTAATACCCTGGTTATTGGCATAGTAACATCCTAGTTATTGGTATAGTAACAGCCTGGTTATTGGCATAGTAACAGCCTGGTTATTGGCATAGTAACAGCCTGGTTATTGGTATAGTAATACCCTGGTTATTGGCATAGTAACATCCTAGTTATTGGTATAGTAACAGCCTGGTTATTGGCATAGTAACAGCCTGGTTATTGGCATATTAACAGCCTGGTTATTGGCATAGTAACAGCCTGGTTATTGGCATAGTAATACCCTGGTTATTGGTATAGTAACAGCCTGGTTATTGGCATAGTAATACCCTGGTTATTGGCATAGTAATAGCCTGGTTATTGGTATAGTAACAGCCTGGTTATTGGTATAGTAATACCCTGGTTATTGGCATAGTAACAGCCTGGTTATTGGTATAGTAATACCCTGGTTATTGGCATAGTAACAGCCTGGTTATTGGTATAGTAACAGCCTGGTTATTGGTATAGTAACAGCCTGGTTATTGGTATAGTAACAGCCTGGTTATTGGCATAGTAACAGCCTGGTTATTGGTATAGTAACAGACTGGTTATTGGCATAGTAACAGCCTGGTTATTGGCATAGTAATACCCTGGTTATTGGTATAGTAACAGCCTGGTTATTGGCATAGTAATACCCTGGTTATTGGCATAGTAACAGCCTGGTTATTGGCATAGTAACAGCCTGGTTATTGGCATAGTAATACCCTGGTTATTGGTATAGTAACAGCCTGGTTATTGGCATAGTAACAGCCTGGTTATTGGCATAGTAATACCCTGGTTATTGGTATAGTAACAGCCTGGTTATTGGCATAGTAATACCCTGGTTATTGGCATAGTAATACCCTGGTTATTGGTATAGTAACAGCCTGGTTATTGGCATAGTAATACCCTGGTTATTGGTATAGTAACAGCCTGGTTATTGGCATAGTAATACCCTGGTTATTGGTATAGTAACAGCCTGGTTATTGGCATAGTAATACCCTGGTTATTGGTATAGTAACAGCCTGGTTGTTGGCATATTAACAGCCTGGTTATTGGCATAGTAACAGCCTGGTTATTGGTATAGTAACAGACTGGTTATTGGCATAGTAACAGCCTGGTTATTGGCATAGTAATACCCTGGTTATTGGTATAGTAACAGCCTGGTTATTGGCATAGTAATACCCTGGTTATTGGCATAGTAACAGCCTGGTTATTGGCATAGTAACAGCCTGGTTATTGGTATAGTAATACCCTGGTTATTGGTATAGTAACAGCCTGGTTATTGGCATAGTAACAGCCTGGTTATTGGCATAGTAACAGCCTGGTTATTGGTATAGTAATACCCTGGTTATTGGTATAGTAACAGCCTGGTTATTGGCATAGTAACAGCCTGGTTATTGGCATAGTAACAGCCTGGTTATTGGCATAGTAACAGCCTGGTTATTGGTATAGTAACAGCCTGGTCATTGGTATAGTAACAGCCTGGTTATTGGTATAGTAATACCCTGGTTATTGGTATAGTAACAGCCTGGTTATTGGCATAGTAATACCCTGGTTATTGGCATAGTAACAGCCTGGTTATTGGTATAGTAACATCCTAGTTATTGGCATAGTAATACCCTGGTTATTGGTATAGTAACAGCCTGGTTATTGGCATAGTAATACCCTGGTTATTGGCATAGTAATACCCTGGTTATTGGCATAGTAACAGCCTGGTTATTGGCATAGTAATACCCTGGTTATTGGTATAGTAACAGCCTGGTTATTGGCATAGTAATACCCTGGTTATTGGTATAGTAACAGCCTGGTTATTGGCATAGTAACAGCCTGGTTATTGGTATAGTAACAGCCTGGTTATTGGTATAGTAACAGACTGGTTATTGGCATAGTAACAGCCTGGTTATTGGCATAGTAATACCCTGGTTATTGGTATAGTAACAGCCTGGTTATTGGCATAGTAATACCCTGGTTATTGGCATAGTAACAGCCTGGTTATTGGCATAGTAACAGCCTGGTTATTGGCATAGTAATACCCTGGTTATTGGTATAGTAACAGCCTGGTTATTGGCATAGTAACAGCCTGGTTATTGGCATAGTAATACCCTGGTTATTGGTATAGTAACAGCCTGGTTATTGGCATAGTAATACCCTGGTTATTGGCATAGTAACAGCCTGGTTATTGGCATAGTAACAGCCTGGTTATTGGCATAGTAATACCCTGGTTATTGGTATAGTAACAGCCTGGTTATTGGCATAGTAATACCCTGGTTATTGGCATAGTAATACCCTGGTTATTGGTATAGTAACAGCCTGGTTATTGGCATAGTAATACCCTGGTTATTGGTATAGTAACAGCCTGGTTATTGGCATAGTAATACCCTGGTTATTGGTATAGTAACAGCCTGGTTATTGGCATAGTAATACCCTGGTTATTGGTATAGTAACAGCCTGGTTATTGGCATATTAACAGCCTGGTTATTGGCATAGTAACAGCCTGGTTATTGGTATAGTAACAGACTGGTTATTGGCATAGTAACAGCCTGGTTATTGGCATAGTAATACCCTGGTTATTGGTATAGTAACAGCCTGGTTATTGGCATAGTAATACCCTGGTTATTGGCATAGTAACAGCCTGGTTATTGGCATAGTAACAGCCTGGTTATTGGTATAGTAATACCCTGGTTATTGGTATAGTAACAGCCTGGTTATTGGCATAGTAACAGCCTGGTTATTGGCATAGTAACAGCCTGGTTATTGGTATAGTAATACCCTGGTTATTGGTATAGTAACAGCCTGGTTATTGGCATAGTAACAGCCTGGTTATTGGCATAGTAACAGCCTGGTTATTGGCATAGTAACAGCCTGGTTATTGGTATAGTAACAGCCTGGTCATTGGTATAGTAACAGCCTGGTTATTGGTATAGTAATACCCTGGTTATTGGTATAGTAACAGCCTGGTTATTGGCATAGTAATACCCTGGTTATTGGCATAGTAACAGCCTGGTTATTGGTATAGTAACATCCTAGTTATTGGCATAGTAATACCCTGGTTATTGGTATAGTAACAGCCTGGTTATTGGCATAGTAATACCCTGGTTATTGGCATAGTAATACCCTGGTTATTGGCATAGTAACAGCCTGGTTATTGGCATAGTAATACCCTGGTTATTGGTATAGTAACAGCCTGGTTATTGGCATAGTAATACCCTGGTTATTGGTATAGTAACAGCCTGGTTATTGGCATAGTAACAGCCTGGTTATTGGCATAGTAATACCCTGGTTATTGGTATAGTAACAGCCTGTTTATTGGCATAGTAATACCCTGGTTATTGGTATAGTAACAGCCTGGTTATTGGCATAGTAACAGCCTGGTTATTGGTATAGTAATACCCTGGTTATTGGCATAGTAACAGCCTGGTTATTGGCATAGTAACAGCCTGGTTATTGGTATAGTAATACCCTGGTTATTGGTATAGTAACAGCCTGGTTATTGGCATAGTAACAGCCTGGTTATTGGCATAGTAACAGCCTGGTTATTGGCATAGTAACAGCCTGGTTATTGGTATAGTAACAGCCTGGTCATTGGTATAGTAACAGCCTGGTTATTGGTATAGTAATACCCTGGTTATTGGTATAGTAACATCCTAGTTATTGGCATAGTAATACCCTGGTTATTGGCATAGTAACAGCCTGGTTATTGGCATAGTAACAGCCTGGTTATTGGCATAGTAACAGCCTGGTTATTGGCATAGTAATACCCTGGTTATTGGTATAGTAACAGCCTGGTTATTGGCATAGTAATACCCTGGTTATTGGCATAGTAACAGCCGGGTTATTGGCATAGTAACAGCCTGGTTATTGGTATAGTAATACCCTGGTTATTGGTATAGTAACAGCCTGGTTATTGGCATAGTAATACCCTGTTTATTGGTATAGTAACAGCCTGGTTATTGGTATAGTAATACCCTGGTTATTGGCATAGTAATACCCTGGTTATTGGCATAGTAATACCCTGGTTATTGGCATAGTAACAGCCTGGTTATTGGCATAGTAACAGCCTGGTTATTGGCATAGTAACAGCCTGGTTATGGGCATAGTAATACCCTGGTTATTGGCATAGTAACAGCCTAGTTATTGGCATAGTAACAGCCTGGTTATTGGCATAGTAACAGCCTGGTTATTCGTATAGTAACTGCCTGGTTATTGGCATAGTAATACCCTGGTTATTGGCATAGTAACAGCCTGGTTATTCGTATAGTAACTGCCTGGTTATTGGCATAGTAATACCCTGGTTATTGGCATAGTAACAGCCTGGTTATTGGTATAGTAACAGCCTGGTTATTGGTATAGTAATACCCTGGTTATTGGCATAGTAACAGCCTGGTTATTGGCATAGTAATACCCTGGTTATTGGCATAGTAACAGCCTGGTTATTGGTATAGTAACAGCCTGGTTATTGGCATAGTAATACCCTGGTTATTGGCATAGTAACAGCCTAGTTATTGGCATAGTAACAGCCTGGTTATTGGCATAGTAACAGCCTGGTTATTCGTATAGTAACTGCCTGGTTATTGGCATAGTAATACCCTGGTTATTGGCATAGTAACAGCCTGGTTATTCGTATAGTAACTGCCTGGTTATTGGCATAGTAATACCCTGGTTATTGGCATAGTAACAGCCTGGTTATTGGTATAGTAACAGCCTGGTTATTGGTATAGTAATACCCTGGTTATTGGCATAGTAATACCCTGGTTATTGGCATAGTAACAGCCTGGTTATTGGTATAGTAACAGCCTGGTTATTGGTATAGTAATACCCTGGTTATTGGCATAGTAATACCCTTGTTATTGGCATAGTAATACCCTGGTTATTGGCATAGTAACAGCCTGGTTATTGGCATAGTAACAGCCTGGTTATTGGTATAGTAACAGCCTGGTTATTGGCATAGTAATACCCTGGTTATTGGCATAGTAATACCCTGGTTATTGGCATAGTAACAGCCTGGTTATTGGTATAGTAATACCCTGGTTATTGGTATAGTAACAGCCTGGTTATTGGCATAGTAATACCCTGGTTATTGGCATAGTAATACCCTGGTTATTGGCATAGTAATACCCTGGTTATTGGCATAGTAATACCCTGGTTATTGGCATAGTAACAGCCTGGTTATTGGCATAGTAACAGCCTGGTTATTGGCATAGTAATACCCTGGTTATTGGCATAGTAATACCCTTGTTATTGGCATAGTAATACCCTGGTTATTGGCATAGTAATACCCTTGTTATTGGCATAGTAAGCTGGTCCTTTCCAGCTGTATAAAATACTCAGAAAGAAAAGAAAATGACAGCGGATAAAATAATTGACAATAATGTAGGGGTTTGTTCTGCGTGAAGGACATTAAGGAACACGACACCCCACGAGGGGAGGGGAACGCTTCCTCTGGAGGTAACATTTCCTGTAATCAATAAGTTTCTCCTGCACACGGGTCCCGGTCTGCTGCCAATACCGACCAAACTCGGAGACACATCGGAAATACACAATCAATGTGAAAATCACTGACCGAGCCTGAGACTCACAGACAACAAAGTTACATTATGTACCTGACAGAGCCGTGTGTCTGCTGAATGTGCTGAGTTACCTCCGGGGGTGATGGTGGCCCAGACGGGGGCCGAGCAGTTTAATACATCACTGTGATTTATTGGGAATATGGGAGAGAGGGTCTGTAGCATGGAGAGTGGTTGGGGGGAGAGATATGTTATACATGGAGGCAGGGCCGGATTAACCATAGGGCTAACTGGGCTACAGCCCAGGGGCCTATGGCATCCAGGGGGCCCTTGAAAGTGCTCAGCAGCAGTATTGATCGGTCGGGGGTGGGGGCGCCCCCGGCGCGATCAGTGCTGCTGAGCACTTTCACTGCGGTCCTTCCCCGGCGTGCTGTAGTCTCCTTACTGAGGAGATCTCATGAGTCTCACTCTCACGAGATCTCCTCAGTAAAGAGCGTACAGCGTGCCAGAGAAGGAGGTAAGTGTCGGGGGGCGGGGGGGGCGCAGGCAGCTCGGATTATGGGGGGGAGAGGCGCGGGCAGCTCAGATCACGGGGGGGGGGGGCCCTCACGGGGGAATGGAGGCCCCCTTAGCCCAGGAGCCTCCATTCCCTTAATCCGGCCCTGCATGGAGGTGGGTAACTTGGACTGACCTGAGTACCAGCCCCCCGACTTAGTGTATTACTTTCATTATCATGGTGAATGTAATCACTGGTGGTCTATTAGTAACATGATTTGGACATAGGGCCTGGTCCCTGTTTGGGCGCAACTTGTATTATATAAAAACAATCAGCACAAAACTTGTGAGTAATTCGACCGTATTCAAATCTAAATGTATCTTAAGAGACGATTCCATCCAATCTAGGTGTAAGTACGTTACGTTGTATGTAGATACAGCAGACTGCAGTACACGCACACGCTTCTGTTCAATACAAGGTCACATCAGAACACATAAAGAAATGTAAGTTATAATATAAATTAACAACTCTGAGCAGTATAATCATTAATGAAAATATGGATTTTAAAATTATATTATTTTTTGTACATTAAATACATAAATTGTGATAGTTTTAATACGTATTGTACATACAATGCATTTATATAGTCAGACTTCTTTCCATACGCATGTTCTGAGCTATCTAGTGGCACGCATGTGTGTTATATGTAATACAGAATCTACACTGTGTCAGTCATCACTATCAGTCGCTCTTACACCGGCCCTGGAGCGGCTGCCAGTGATACCAGGAGCACCAGAGACAGAAGCGGCCGTATGTGCAGTGTAACACCCCCGGCACACCCGGACTGCACACGGCCCATATAATATGCTGACAAAGAGCCATATAATATACTGGGAGATGTGGTGTATATACTATGCTGACAAAGAGCCATATAATATACTGGGAGATGTGGTGTATATACTATGCTGACAGAGAGCCATATAATATACTGGGAGATGTAGTGTATATAATATGCTGACAGAGAGACATATAATATGCTGGGAGATGTGGTGTATATAATATGCTGACAAAGAGCCATATAATATACTGGGAGATGTGGTGTATATAATGACAAATGAGGCTGAATAGGACGAATGCACTTAAAGGGCGACAGGGTTTGTAGTAAGCTGTACAAATACCTGAAGGTGTTAACATGGGTTGGCCCGACCAATGTGTAATCCAGTGGGAGGGACCTTGATTGATATAGGAGGCTGCACTTCCTGTTCTGGTTCATTCCACAGCACAAGATCCCACCCGCCCACTCCTTTGTGTAGTATTTTCGGTTATGTTGCGGTAGGAAGGCACTGCGTTCAGCGGCTGATTTGTGGGCGCACTGGTAGTTGTCGTAGGTCACTGCCCCCCGTTGAGGCACCAGTAACTCCCTTTTTGGCCCTTCGGTGAGGAGGGTCCCTGTTCGACTCGGTGAGGGAGGGCAGAGTGAGTTTTAAAGGGGGCAGTCACTCTGACGCCAACTCAGCGCAAAAGTTATGTTGGGATTTGTTCCCCGTGGTGGTGGACGTACGGCGGTTTGCGCCAGTCCACACGTGATAGTGTTTGTCAGCTTGAGAGTTGTTTCGCAGTGCCCTTTCTCCGCCACCATAGGTCTAGTTAAAATTAAAATCATAATAAAATTTCTGGCAATTTTTAATAACTTATACAAGTCTCTGTGTGTTTATTTGCATGCAAAGGTTTAGAATTATAAGGTTGATGTAAGGTTTACGGAACATACACGGTGAGCCCTTTATATGCTGACACAGAGCCATATAATATGCTGGGAGATGTGGTGTATATAATATGCTGACAGAGAGCCATATAATATGCTGGGAGATGTGGTGTATATAATATGCTGACAAAGAGCCATATAATATACTGGGAGATGTGGTGTATATAATATGCTGACAGAGAGCCATATAATATGCTGGGAGATGTGGTGTATATAATATGCTGACAAAGAGCCATATAATATGCTGGGAGATGTGGTGTATATAATATGCTGACAGAGAGCCATATAATATACTGGGAGATGTGGTGTATATAATATGCTGACAGAGAGCCATATAATATGCTGGGAGATGTGGTGTATATAATATGCTGACAGAGAGCCATATAATATACTGGGAGATGTGGTGTATATAATATGCTGACAAAGAGCCATATAATATACTGGGAGATGTGGTGTATATACTATGCTGACAGAGAGCCATATAATATACTGGGAGATGTGGTGTATATAATATGCTGACAGAGAGCCATATAATATACTGGGAGATGTGGTGTATATAATATGCTGACAGAGAGCCATATAATATGCTGGGAGGTGTGGTGTATATAATATGCTGACAGAGAGCCATATAACATGCTGGGAGGTGTGGTGTATATAATATGCTGACAGAGAGCCATATAACATGCTGGGAGGTGTGGTGTATATATTATGCTGACAGAGAGCCATATAATATGCTGGGGAGGTGTGGTGTATATAATATGCTGACAGAGAGCCATATAATATACTGGGAGATGTGGTGTATATAATATGCTGACAGAGAGCCATATAATATACTGGGAGATGTGGTGTATATATTATGCTGACAGAGAGCCATATAACATGCTGGGAGATGTGGTGTATATAATATGCTGACAGAGAGCCATATAATATACTGGGAGATGTGGTGTATATAATATGCTGACAGAGAGCCATATAATATACTGGGAGATGTGGTGTATATATTATGCTGACAGAGAGCCATATAACATGCTAGGAGATGTGGTGTATATAATATGCTGACAGAGAGCCATATAATATACTGGGATATGTGGTGTATATAATATGCTGACAGAGAGCCATATAATATACTGGGAGATGTGGTGTATATATTATGCTGACAGAGAGCCATATAATATACTGGGAGATGTGGTGTATATAATATGCTGACAGAGAGACATATAATATGCTGGGAGGTGTGGTGTATATAATATGCTGACAGAGAGCCATATAATATGCTGGGAGATGTGGTGTATATAATATGCTGACAGAGAGCCATATAATATGCTGGGAGGTGCGGTGTATATAATATGCTGACAGAGAGCCATATAATATACTGGGAGATGTGGTGTATATAATATGCTGACAGAGAGCCATATAATATGCTGGGAGGTGCGGTGTATATAATATGCTGACAGAGAGCCATATAATATGTTGAACAATTTCTCGACTATGGATGGAAAGTTGCTTTTCAAAATTTTAGGCCATAAAAGGTCAGTAAATCTGGGGAAACTAGCACGTTGTTCCTCTCAGTACACAGCGGTGATAGCAGAAGAACGCGCTGGTAGATTTATATAAGATCCCGGGACTGTAAGCTCAACACCAGCTCTTGTGTCTGTGTTTGCTTAACGCTCGATTATCAATGCTGTTATTTGTATGCTCATTTATAATTCATACAGCCCATCTGTAAGGTTCTAGTGCAGAGAGCTGCAGGATGTATACGCTCTTCAACTTAAAGAGTATTTAAACAAATAACAGTCTGTTATGTACAACACAGAATCAAAGAGTTTGTATTTAATATGAAGAGAATCACTTGACTTTGCTTTAATAAGTTGAACATGTTAATGGATATTAATCGCTACGTCTGAAGAGACGAGACGGGGATGGGAAGGGGGCTATAGCGTAGGCAAATACAGTAAGAACAAATCACCGTCCAGCATCTATATTATACATTACACCCACAAATCACCGTCCAGCACCTATATCATACACTACACCCACAAATCACCGTCCAGCACCTATATTATACACTACACCCAAATCACCGTCCAGCATCTATATTATACACTACACCCACAAATCACCGTCCAGCATCTATATTATACACTACACCCACAAATCACCGTCCAGCATCTATATTATACACTACACCCACAAATCACCGTCCAGCATCTATATCATACACTACACCCACAAATCACCGTCCAGCACCTATATTATACACTACACCCACAAATCACCGTCCAGCACCTATATTATACACTACACCCACAAATCACCGTCCAGCATCTATATTATACACTACACCCACAAATCACCGTCCAGCACCTATATTATACACTACACCCACAAATCACCGTCCAGCACCTATATTATACACTACACCCACAAATCACCGTCCAGCACCTATATTATACACTACACCCACAAATCACCGTCCAGCACCTATATTATACACTACACCCACAAATCACCGTCCAGCACCTATATTATACACTACACCCACAAATCACCGTCTAGCACCTATATTATACACTACACCCACAAATCACCGTCCAGCATCTATATTATACACTACACCCACAAATCACCGTCCAGCACCTATATCATACACTACACCCACAAATCACCGTCCAGCATCTATATTATACACTACACCCACAAATCACCGTCCAGCACCTATATTATACACTACACCCACAAATCACTGTCCAGCACCTATATTATACACTACACCCACAAATCACTGTCCAGCATCTATATTATACACCACACTCACAAATCACCGTCCAGCATCTATATTATACACTACACCCACAAATCACTGTCCAGCCTCTATATCATACACTACACCCACAAATCACTGTCCAGCACCTATATTATACACTACACCCACAAATCACTGTCCAGCACCTATATTATACACTACACCCACAAATCACTGTCCAGCATCTATATTATACACTACACCCACAAATCACCGTCCAGCATCTATATTATACACTACACCCACAAATCACTGTCCAGCAACTATATTATACACTACACCCACAAATCACTGTCCAGCATCTATATCATACACTACACCCACAAATCACTGTCCAGCATCTATATCATACACTACACCCACAAATCACTGTCCAGCATCTATATTATACAGTACACCCACAAATCCCCGTCCAGCATCTATATCATACACTACACCCACAAATCACTGTCCAGCACCTATATCATACACTACACCCACAAATCACCGTCCAGCATCTATATCATACACTACACCCACAAATCACCGTCCAGCATCTATATCATACACTACACCCACAAATCATCGTCCAGCACCTATATTATACACTACACCCACAAATCACCGTCCAGCATCTATATTATACACTACACCCACAAATCACCGTCCAGCACCTATATTATACACTACACCCACAAATCACCGTCCAGCACCTATATTATACACTACACCCACAAATCACCATCCAGCACCTATATTATACACTACACCCACAAATCACCATCCAGCACCTATATTATACACTACACCCACAAATCACCGTCCAGCATCTATATTATACACTACACCCACAAATCACCGTCCAGCAACTATATTATACACTACACCCACAAATCACTGTCCAGCATCTATATCATACACTACACCCACAAATCACTGTCCAGCATCTATATCATACACTACACCCACAAATCACTGTCCAGCATCTATATTATACAGTACACCCACAAATCCCCGTCCAGCATCTATATCATACACTACACCCACAAATCACTGTCCAGCACCTATATCATACACTACACCCACAAATCACCGTCCAGCATCTATATCATACACTACACCCACAAATCACCGTCCAGCATCTATATCATACACTACACCCACAAATCACCGTCCAGCACCTATATTATACACTACACCCACAAATCACCGTCCAGCATCTATATTATACACTACACCCACAAATCACCGTCCAGCACCTATATTATACACTACACCCACAAATCACCGTCCAGCACCTATATTATACACTACACCCACAAATCACCATCCAGCACCTATATTATACACTACACCCACAAATCACCATCCAGCACCTATATTATACACTACACCCACAAATCACCGTCCAGCACCTATATTATACACTACATCCACAAATCACCATCCAGCACCTATATTATACACTACACCCACAAATCACCATCCAGCACCTATATTATACACTACACCCACAAATCACCGTCCATATTATACACAATTTAACCCGTGCATGATACTCATGCATTCTAGTCAAATCAAGCTACTTAAGGTGTTAAAAAAGTTCTTGTCATGCATTTGGGCCTAGCCCAGGCCTCCTCGGTGGAAGAGCGTTACTTCCCGACGCAAGCGCCCTTTTTTAACGTGGTTTTGTCCACATGTCACCACCTCATCATTTTTATCCATCACCTCATCCTTCATCTTCATCGCCACCAGATGTCTATCCAGACACAGGGATCTCTCTCAGCGGTTCTGAGTATCACACTCCTCTAGCTCTGTCACCCCCGGCAACCACCAACCACTCCCAACTGTCACCCCCGGCAACCACCAACCACTCCCAACTGTCACCCCCGGCAACCACCAACCAATCCCCACTGTCACCCCCGGCAACCACCAACCACTCCCCACTGTCACCCCTGGCAACCACCAATCACTCCCCACTGTCACCCCCGGCAACCACCAACCACTCCTAACTGTCACCCCCGGCAACCACCAACCACTCCCCACTGTCACCCCCGGCAACCACCAACCACTCCCAACTGTCACCCCTGGCAACCACCAACCACTCCCAACTGTCACTTCTCCTTCAAGAAATATATATATATTTTTTTAAAATCTTTATAAACACTTTTAACAATTAACAAATTAAATTAACAAATTAAAAACATCTTAGTATACCAAATTTCAGCCCTTTCTGAGTTTTTTTCCCACACACACTAAGAATTTAGTAGGTCAGTGTATAACTCCGCCCAGCAGGTGGCGCTGCAGCTTGGTTTTTTTTTTTCACACACACACACAGACTAACACACGCCACTAAGCTTTTATATTATAGATTACACCCACAAATCACCATCCAGCACCTATATTAAACACTACACCGACAAATCACCGTCCAGCACCTATATTATACACTACACCCACAAATCACTGTCCAACACCTATATTATACACTACAACCACAAATCACTGTCCAGCACCTATATCATACACTACACCCACAAATCACTGTCCAGCACCTATATCATACACTACCCCCACAAATCACCGTCCAGCATCTATATAATACACTACAACCACAAATCCCCGTCCAGCATCTATATTATACACTACACCCACAAATCACCGTCCAGCACCTATATCATACACTACACCCACAAATCACCGTCTAGCACCTATATCATACACTACACCCACAAATCACTGTCCAGCACCTATAACATACACTACACCCACAAATCACCGTCCAGCACCTATATCATACACTACACCCACAAATCACCGTCCAGCACCTATATTATACACTACACCCACAAATCACCGTCCAGCATCTATATTACACACTACAACCAAAAATCACCGTCCAGCACCTATATTATACACACCAACAAATCACCGTCCAGCACCTATATTATACAGTACACCCACAAATCCCCGTCTAGCACCTATATCATACACTACACCCACAAATCACCGTCCAGCAGCTATATCATACACTACACCCACAAATCACCGTCCAGCACCTATATTATACACTACAGCCACAAATCACTGTCCAGCATCTATATTATACACTACAACCACAAATCCCCGTCCAGCACCTATATCATACACTACACCCACAAATCACCGTCCAGCGCCTATATTATACAGTACACCCACAAATCACTGTCCAACACCTATATCATACAGTACACCCACAAATCACCGTCCAGCACCTATATCATACAGTACACCCACAAATCACCGTCCTGCACCTATATTATACACTACACCCACAAATCATCGTCCAGCATCTATATTATACACTACACCCACAAATCCCCATCCAGCACCTATATTATACACTACACCCACAAATCACCATCCAGCACCTATATTATACACTACACCCACAAATCACCGTCCAGCACCTATATTATACACTACACCCACAAATCACCGTCCAGCACCTATATTATACACTACACTCACAAATCACCGTCCAGCACCTATATTATACACTACACCCACAAATCACCGTCCAGCACCTATATCATACACTACACCCACAAATCACCATCCAGCACCTATATTATACACTACACTCACAAATCACCGTCCAGCACCTATATTATACACTACACCCACAAATCACCGTCCAGCACCTATATTATACACTACACCCACAAATCACCGTCCAGCACCTATATTATACACTACACTCACAAATCACCGTCCAGCACCTATATTATACACTACACCCACAAATCACCGTCCAGCACCTATATTATACACTACACTCACAAATCACTGTCCAGCACCTATATTATACACTACACCCACAAATCACCGTCCAGCACCTATATTATACACTACACCCACAAATCACCGTCCAGCACCTATATTATACACTACACCCACAAATCACCGTCCAGCGCCTATATTATACACTACACCCACAAATCACCGTCCAGCACCTATATTATACACTACACCCACAAATCACCGTCCAGCGCCTATATCATACACTACACCCACAAATCACCGTCCAGCGCCTATATCATACACTACACCCACAAATCACCGTCCAGCACCTATATCATACACTACACCCACAAATCACCGTCCAGCACCTATATTATACACTACACCCACAAATCACCGTCCAGCACCTATATTATACACTACACCCACAAATCACCGTCCAGCACCCATATTATACACTACACCCACAAATCACCGTCCAGCACCTATATCATACACTACACTCACAAATCACCGTCCAGCACCTATATTATACACTACACCCACAAATCACCGTCCAGCACCTATATTATACACTACACCCACAAATCACTGTCCAGCACCTATATTATACACTACACCCACAAATCACCATCCAGCACCTATATCATACACTACACCCACAAATCACCGTCCAGCACCCATATTATACACTACACCCACAAATCACCGTCCAGCACCTATATCATACACTACACTCACAAATCACCGCCCAGCACCTATATTATACACTACACCCACAAATCACCGTCCAGCACCCATATTATACACTACACCCACAAATCACTGTCCAGCACCTATATTATACACTACACCCACAAATCACCGTCCAGCATCTATATTATACACTACACCCACAAATCACCATCCAGCACCTATATTATACACTACACCCACAAATCACCGTCCAGCACCTATATTATACACTACACCCACAAATCACCGTCCAGCACCTATATTATACACTACACCCACAAATCACCGTCCAGCACCCATATCATACACTACACCCACAAATCACCGTCCAGCACCTATATTATACACTACACCCACAAATCACTGTCCAGCACCTATATCATACACTACACCCACAAATCACCGTCCAGCACCTATATTATACACTACACCCACAAATCACCGTCCAGCACCTATATTATACACTACACCCACAAATCACCGTCCAGCACCTATATTATACACTACACCCACAAATCACTGTCCAGCACCCATATCATACACTACACCCACAAATCACCGTCCAGCACCCATATCATACACTACACCCACAAATCACCGTCCAGCACCTATATTATAGATTACACCCACAAATCACCATCCAGCACCTATATTATACACTACACCCACAAATCACTGTCCAGCACCTATATCATACACTACACCCACAAATCACCATCCAGCACCCATATCATACACTACACCCACAAATCACCGTCCAGCACCTATATTATACACTACACCCACAAATCACCGTCCAGCACCTATATCATACACTACACCCACAAATCACCGTCCAGCACCTATATTATACACTACACCCACAAATCACCGTCCAGCACCTATATTATACACTACACCCACAAATCACTGTCCAGCATCTATATTATACACTACACCCACAAATCACCGTCCAGCACCCATATCATACACTACACCCACAAATCACCGTCCAGCATCTATATCATACACTACACCCACAAATCACTGTCCAGCACCTATATCATACACTACACCCACAAATCACCGTCCAGCACCTTTATTATACACTACACCCACAAATCACTGTCCAGCATCTATATTATACACTACACCCACAAATCACTGTCCAGCATCTATATTATACACTACACCCACAAATCACTGTCCAGCATCTATATTATACACTACACCCACAAATCACTGTCCAGCATCTATATTATACACTACACCCACAAATCACCGTCCAGCACCTTTATTATACACTACACCCACAAATCACCGTCCAGCACCTTTATTATACACTACACCCACAAATCACTGTCCAGCATCTATATTATACACTACACCCACAAATCACTGTCCAGCATCTATATTATACACTACACCCACAAATCACTGTCCAGCATCTATATTATACACTACACCCACAAATCACTGTCCAGCATCTATATTATACACTACACCCACAAATCACTGTCCAGCACCTATATCATACTTATTATACACCACAGGCCTCTGCAACAGCTCAGTGCACCTCAATCTCTGCACAGCGCACAGGTCTATGAAGCGAGATGGAGCCATCTGCGGAGGAGCAGTCTGCATTGGTGAATGGGAACAGTTTGCACTTTGTTTCAGTGCAAAATAGAGATTTCATTTTGTGTAACAGAACTTCAGAAAAGAAATAAAGTTGGGGGAGGGCACGGTTTTATGGGTGAGCCTCTTTGTATACTTTTAATGGGTCGCACTTTGCACTGCAGTGGAGAAACGCGTGTGTAAGCACAGAACGTATAACAAAGCTTCAAACATGCCCCACGTGATAATGACAGTCCCGATATCCCCTCACTCTGAATTTAAGCCACAAATCCAAAAACCTGAAACATTTTAGGCAATGAAAGTGGTGACTCTAGAGGGGTCCGGGGGATTTTTGTGTCATTTATAGTTTTGCACTATAAACCAGACAGAGGGCCGGAGCTGATGAGGAAAGTAAGGCAAAAAAAGGAGTAAATTTTCTCTTGGACAAACCATGTTACAATTCAAGGGGTGCAAATTAGTTTATTATTTTTTCATGTAGCATTCAAATACTTGATAGCTTTATTTGTACACTGACATTTAAAGTTGACCTAGGACATGCCCTTCCCCAACTATAAATCTGTCCCCACATTTTACATTTACCTCCCCCTCCAATGCAACATGGTTTTGCCCAGGTGCAAAGTTACTCCTTTTTTATGCTTTGCTCTCCTTAGTGACTCAGGACCGAGACATTTAGCGCTGCGCGTTAAGTTAGTGTCGTACCTTAAGTGTTATGTCTACAATTCACTGTCCAGCAGTTGTATCCCAGTCCAAGAACCCTCCAACTGCTGGTAGTAATATCTACGGCACAGGGATTAATATCAGACACTTAGAACCAACGTTTCTTTCTTTCTACCCCCCAAATCAGATGACCGATGACATTTGACACATAATTCTACTACTTCTGTAACAGCATCAGATACAAAGATAAATATTTCCTTTTACAGCATGTTTATCTAGTGATATTTCTTTGTCTATAAATGCAGCAGAATCATTTGGTTTGATGTGTGCAGTATATTTAGCTTCATATGTGTTTATGTAACATATGTCTGTACATATCTAATTGTCTGCTGGTAACTGACATAAAACAGTCTGTTTCGTCCCACTCACCCTCGTCCATAACCACAGAACATAAATATTCTCTCCGACACTGCGCTGAGCCTGAATATGTTTAAAAGGTACCTTCAGGCCCCCCCCCCCCCCCCCGCAAATCACTGTCTGACATCTGGAGACTTAATGCCCCCGAATCTCCTTCTGTGCAATCAGAAGGAAGAGCCAAGGAGGGGGTGCAGAGAGCGTTTCCCGGAGATACTGTTTATGTCTAAACAGCAGAATAGAGAAAGATGAGAAACATATTGAGAGGTCACAGAGTCGGTGACGTGAGCACATACTAACAAGATACGGATATACTCAGTGCTACTGATGGAAGCAGCAATCTCACATGTGCTAGATATTTCATTATCAGCAGTGTCCAAGGCCGGATCACTTCCAGCACCTCTGCGCCATGATGATGATGATGATGGAGGGTGACCGCTGAGACGTAATATTATTGGGCATCTTGGTTATTTTCAAGTTACACGCTGTGAAATCTGCCCATATGGCAGTGTGCGTCGCCATCATTAATCTCCCACAACAACTTACTGCCACCTACTTTCCATACGTTATACCACAGGCCAAGGACGAGTTGGGATCCACCGTGAGAGGGGAGAGCTGACACCAGGACGCAATCAACAAAGGTCAACAAAATGTTGTCTGGTTGCCGACCTGAATAATTTATTAGTCGCTTGTCCACTGGCAGCAGATGACAGACTAAACAATCTCTTACTATCTGTAACGTGTACCGGTGGGTCTAGGCAGTGTGGAGCCATCCTGTGCGTTACACCAATACGCGGCCCCTTAGTTCACTCTCATGTCTGCTCCCGTTGTGTGTAGACAATGTCACGCACAGAGATGGCAAAGGTCGTCTGTGCTGTCCAGTGAGCTGGAGGTCACCATAGTGTACGTAGGACATCCTACTGGAGCCAGAGGACTTCCTGGTGGCCGGTTTACATGGGGACTTGGGAGAAGTCCTACAACCTCACATCTGGGTCATCCATCTTTAGTGTTCAAAATAGAGTCTGTCTTGTTAGAGGCCTCGACGGAAGCTCACAACACAAACTCCTGGTTCCCTCGGGCACAAGTAACGGGATTTACTTGTCACACATATACGGTCATCGTTGGGGCGTCAGAAGATGACCAGAGACACAAAAGGTGATAGGATCCATCTGTGTTCCCTTATGACCAATAATCATCTTACCGACACAGGGGGGTAAAGATTATAAGCTGGGGTGTCACACTTGTGCGTAATCCGCAGCGTCAGGATGGATGAGCAGTTTCTTATCACTGACATGTGGAAATATCAAACTCTTCTGCACCAACACTAAACCTTCATTTATAATTCACCAGTCAGCTAGAATTTTATACACTTAACAGCAATCTTACAAAATCAGTAACAATCTCAGGATAAGACCCAGCGCAGAGGCTGCAGCTCAAGAACCATGACACAACCTGCAGAACCTGCAGCAGATCTGTATTCTGTACGTGGGATCATGAGATCCCTACTGTAAATTATATGGATATTAAAAGAGCTCAAGGTTGTGGATCGACTGGTTTTAAACAGATAATATATGATATAACGTACAATAGAGGGACATATTATTCCTTATAATATACAAGTATAATGAACGCTGCATTGATGACATCAGAATTCACCAATTATAAGTGATGATGTCAGAACTTACTGTTTGAGCAGATATTACATTACACACTAACATCACTTGTGTATTATATGCTGTATAACAGGATCACCCGTATACACCAGATACCTATAACTACATGCACCACAGACAAGCAGCAATATCTGGCCACAGAGGCTAATCCTGGAGATGTAATACTAGACACATTGGCCTTGTCTGGCTGTATTGTCATTTACGATGGGACAGCTGTATTTATCTATAGCCGGGACATATGGTGACACCGTCTTACTGCAGAATAATATTTAGTGAATGGCAAATGTGGGAGATCTGGAGAGGAGCAGAGACAGCTTCCAAGTGGATCTGTTGCTTTACACATAATTAGCTTCTTATCTATCCGCCAACTGGAGCCCAACTCACTCCAGATTTCATTGAGCTGAGCAGGATTGTACCTAGAAACTTGTGGGGCCAACAGCAAACAATCGGAGGGGCCACAATGTTCCTACGGACACCCTCCCCTTCTAAGTACGGACTCCGCTCAGCACCTCCTCAGAGCACTCGCATCTTCCTTTCTGCTGACCTCGGAGCACAGCAGGACCCCAGAATGGCGCACACGGCAGCTATATGGACCTAGCAACTGGGGGGCCCTCTTACACCCCCCTCTGAGAGTATTACAGAGGAGGGGTGCTCATCAACTCACCTGCGGGGCCCAACATAAGGTCAAATGTCAGCAGCTTCATTCTGATAGACAGCGTCCTGCGCTACAGTCTGCAGCGGCTGACGTCTGATAAATGACAAGTCTGGATGTGGGACAATATTTGCTATCTGCTGGTATAAGATTAATGATGCTCTGACCAAGTGGACAACCCCTAAACAAGATAGTGTCTTCAAATACTAAAAGCTAATATTTCTCCAAGAAATGTGTCTGTGCTTTTGTCTTATTAATTATTGCGACCCCAGAAATATCTTCTGTGAATCTCAGCAGCGGGTTTCAGACATATGTTTTCTAAATGCAGTTCTAGCGGGTGCGGGCGGCCTGCAGAGACATCGCAGCGCTAAGATTGCGCAAAGATAGCGGCAGTTTTCTACAGCTCGCATAATATCTTCCAAACATGCATCCAATACCACCGAACACTACCCGTCCCTCCCCTGTGACATCATCACTTGGTTATATGAGCTAGGGTTTGAATACCTGCAGAGAAGGTAACACAAAATAGAGTTTGAAATGGAGGTTTCTGTTCTGCAGAGGAATCTAACTAAACAAGTTGGATCTTCCCCACTAAAGCTCACATGTAACATGTTGTATGGTTGTTTCAGTCTAGTATTTGCCCAAAGGAAATTGTTTAAAAGTAAAATTATCCTAACAAAGTACGTCTGCGGCCCTCAGTCTGACAGACAGTCGATACATTTCCTGGGAATAACAGAAAGAAAGTGATGACGTTGAAGCTTTTCATGTGCAGAAGAACTACAACTCCCAGCGTTCTAAGCTGGACCTCTGAACTGCAGCACATTTTTTTCTATGAGAGCTTCATGTGATCATATGTCCTGGAGTGAAATCATATTTAAAAATTGATATAATGAAATAGTATAGAGTTTGGGGAGGATGGGGGTCAGCAAATAGTCTCTGCATCTAGACTGCAGGGCACCACTTCTGTGTCCGTATTCACCATCATTTTGATTACAGAGGCCGGAATAAATTGGTTTTCTGTACAGAAAGGAACATTTCCAATTCTGATGCTATTTTATAATCCCTGCTATCCTGCTGCGAGATCTACACACACGCTATGATTAGCCTCCATCCAGTAACAGGAACCGCAGATATTTTGCTTTCTGCAGAGAAAACTATGCAGTTATCACTTACACACACAGCGATCTCGGTAAAGGACCACTGAACGTAAATACACCTTGTCTTATAGAAAATAACACTGGTAACAATCACAAATGTAAAGGTTTCAACTTCTCAAAACTGAAGATATTTCCCAAGAAAGTTGGGTTTCTGGTGGAGATATTGTTACTAACCACAGCAGATCTCAAGTCATTAAATCTCTTGAAGGACGAAGGGGCTGCATCAATCTTCTGATAACAGAGCACACTAGCTTGTACTCGGCTACACGATACCAAACTTCTGAAGTTCTGGCAGTTTGTGGAGACTTAGACGTGTTCTCTTTTATAGGGGAAATTCTATTTTTGGTCTAGTCGTCCTTTAATAACATCTTTTATTAGCTTGAGAACAAATGTTACTAAAATAACAATCTCTGCCGACTGATCCCTGGGTGTAGATACCTCCTCCGTGCTGGTCCTCCATCCGAGACCACACCGGGAAACATCTACAGGTCAATTATTCACAGCAAAGGGGGACAGTCCTCTAAATAACATGACAGATCTTGACAAGTTTGTGATATAACTTCAAATACGTCTTGTTCCCCATAAAGATTTGCCTTCAATGTCTCTGGAGGTAGCTCCCCAGAACCGATGCAATCCAAGGCAGCCATTAATGTGTATAGTGGGCAGCATGGTGGCTCAGTGGTCAGCACTTCTGCCTCACAGCACTGGGGTCATGAGTTCAATTCCCAACCATGGCCTTATCTGTGTGGAGTTTGTATGTTCTCCTTGTGTTTGCATGGGTTTCCTCCGGGTGCTCCGGTTTCCTCCCACACTCCAAAAACATACTGGTAGGTTAATTGGCTGCTAACAAATTGACCTTAGTCTGTCTCCCTCTCTGTCTGTCTGTGTGTGTTAGGGGATTTAGACTGTAAGCTCCAATTGGGCAGGGACTGATGTGAATGAGTTCTCTGTACAGTGCTACGGAATTAGTGGCGCTATATAAATAAATGTTGATGATGATGATATAACGTTATAAAGCGCACGGTGGAGCAGCCATGTTGTCCTGATGTTATCAACATTTTTTTTATATTTTTGGGGGTCTACAACATACAATTGTGTGACTGACTGTGCTGGAATCACCCCCCAAACAGTTCTCACCCAGGGCAACCTGTTCGTGGCTTATCCCACCAGTGCCCGGGACAGAAGGTCACCGGTACCAGTCACGGATAAGGACAAGTAGCAGCCGGGGTAACTGTATTAGTTTGTGATCTTTCTAACAGACTTCGTCCAGTATAACAATTCCAACACCTCCCTCCTACGTCACCTCAGCTCTGTCCAACAAAACTGTCGGTGGTTATACTGTGATGTCGTCCATCTACCTATTTATCCGGATTCTCGGCTAATGTCAGGAATATTTTACAGATTCCAAAATTGTACAACAACCAATGCAAACAAACTAACGCAATATCTAAGTCATATTATAAGTTGACTATTAGCCTCCAGGTCACCCACCAGACTAAATGTGACTTTTACCAGGTTTATTCAGCCATGAGGGCACCATTATCCGGCAACAGTCACCAATCTCACCCACTGCCATCTCTCAGGCTCATCTCTCAGTAACCCGCAGCCGTCTCTCCAGCCCTTCCTCACATAACTATATCACATCCTATATAACATCTACCTTGTACATATGTCAGATATCTGACACCATACAGCTTGTTACTAGGTAGCAGATACATGCACAATCTCTAGATGCCAGCCCCAATACTCTTACAACTGGCACCAACCTGGCACTGTGCCAAAACTGGGGCACACCAACCATCTTGCACCCCTGTATCCAGCCCCCTTTCTACAACCTTTTATTACAAACAAAGCTGTACACAGGGGGGGGGGGGGGAATCAATCACAGTAAACAACCTGGAAACAAAAATGTCTTTCTCCATCATTCAGTTTGAGTTTTGTGTGTAATAAGTTGTAGATGGGACTGGTACGTTGTATAGTGGGTGTATGGGCACTTGCACATCCAGTACCAACCTCATTTCAACTGCCTCAGACTACTACAGCCGACACAACGATTCACAATCTGCGCGCCCCAACCACCCTGACACCACACACGACAAACACAACAAACCGCTTTACATGCAACAGGGATGTGGTGCCCAGAAGAATGACAATGATCATGTGTGCAGTGTGATGTCTCTGCTGTGTATAGTATGTGTCATATTGTGTATCATCCTGCAGGGCAGGCCTGTGTGTGCAGTGTGATGTCTCTGCTGTGTATAATATGTGTCATATTGTGTATCATCCTGCAGGGCAGGCCTGTGTGTGCAGTGTGATGTCTCTGCTGTGTATAGTATGTGTCATATTGTGTATCATCCTGCAGGGCAGGCCTGTGTGTGTCATGCTGTGAGTTTCCTGCTAGATGCTGTGGCGTGTGTTATGTATTGTGTTATGTGTGTATTAGATATGGTGTCATAGTGTAAGTGTTGTGTGTAGTTGATCTGATGTGTACTAGCTACAGTGTGTGTGTACCACATCTAGACTATGTAGGATTGTAGGGGAACTTTCTAGTGTGTAGAGTGTGCGCATTAGGTGTGTCACTGTGTACTATGTGCAGTGTATATTACATTCTATGTAGGGTTGTCTAGTAAGTTTGTAGCGTCATGTTGTGCGGAGCATACTGTGACAAGTGTAATATGTGAGTCATGTTGTGCTGTGACACATGTAGTGTGTGATGTTGTGTATGACACATGTAGTGTGTGATGCTGTGTATGACACATGTAGTGTGTATGACACATGTAGTGTGATGTTGTGTATGACACATGTAGTGTGTATGACACATGTAGTGTGTGATGTGTATGACACATGTAGTGTGATGTGTATGACACATGTAGTGTGTGATGTGTATGACACATGTAGTGTAATGTGTATGACACATGTAGTGTGTGATGATGTGTATGACACATGTAGTGTGATGTTGTGTATGACACATGTAGTGTGTGATGTGTATGACACATGCAGTGTTTATGACACATGTAGTGTGTGATGTTGTGTATGACACATGTAGTGTGTATGACACATGTAGTGTGTTGTGTATGACACATGTAGTGTGTATTCCTGGCACGTAGTGTGTATTCCTGCAGTCATGGGTGGGGGGCTCACACTCACCCACTCCGTATTTCTCCTCCTCAGTGGGGGTCCACATCCTCCCGACTCCCCCGATGACAGATCACTGGGTACTTCCCAGAGTCAGCGCCCGATCCTGGGTCAGATCTCCGGGTCCGGCGGGTAAATCCTCCAGCTCAGCCCGACTGATGTGCTGGGGGCCCCGGGAGAGCAGCATGTCGGGGCCCGGTGTATGGAGATAGATGGAGGCAGCAGAGAGAGAGAGAGATGTGTTCACTGATATATCCCTGAGACAGAGGAGGAGGAGCGGGGGGAGGGGGAGAGGGAGGGGGGAGCCCAAATATCATCACATGTACAGGGGGCACCCCAAATATATACCTCATGTACAGGGGGCACTCCAAATATATACCTCATGTACAGGGGGCACCCCAAATATATACCTCATGTACAGGGTGCACCCCAAATATATACCTCATGTACAGGGGGCACCCCAAATATATACCTCATGTACAGGGTGCACCCCAAATATATACCTCATGTACAGGGTGCACCCCAAATATATAGCTCATGTACAGGGGGCACTCCAAATATATACCTCATGTACAGGGGGCACCCCAAATATATACCTCATGTACAGGGTGCACCCCAAATATATACCTCATGTACAGGGGGCACCCCAAATATATACCTCATGTACAGGGTGCACCCCAAATATATACCTCATGTACAGGGGGCACCCCAAATATATAGCTCATGTACAGGGGGCACTCCAAATATATACCTCATGTACAGGGTGCACCCCAAATATATACCTCATGTACAGGGGGCACCCCAAATATATACCTCATGTACAGGGTGCACCCCAAATATATACCTCATGTACAGGGTGCACCCCAAATATATACCTCATGTACAGGGGGCACCCCAAATATATACCTCATGTACAGGGGGCACCCTAAATATATACCTCATGTACAGGGGTCACCCCAAATATATACCTCATGTACAGGGGGCACCCTAAATATATACCTCATGTACAGGGGTCACCCCAAATATATACCTCATGTACAGGGGTCACCCCAAATATATACCTCATGTACAGGGGGGCACCCCAAATATATACCTCATGTACAGGGGGCACCCCAAATATATACCTCATGTACAGGGGTCACCCCAAATATATACCTCATGTACAGGGGGCACCCCAAATATATACCTCATGTACAGGGGGCACTCCAAATATATACCTCATGTACAGGGGGCACCCCAAATATATACCTCATGTACAGGGGGCACCCCAAATATATACCTCATGTACAGGGGGCACCCCAAATATATACCTCATGTACAGGGGGCACCCCAAATATATAGCTCATGTACAGGGGGCACCCCAAATATATACCTCATGTACAGGGGGCACTCCAAATATATACCTCATGTACAGGGGGCACCCCAAATATATACCTCATGTACAGGGGGCACCCCAAATATATACCTCATGTACAGGGGGCACCCCAAATATATACCTCATGTACAGGGGGCACTCCAAATATATACCTCATGTACAGGGGGCACCTAAAATATATACCTCATGTACAGGGGGCACCCCAAATATATACCTCATGTACAGGGGTCACCCCAAATATCATCCTCGTGTACAGGGGGCACCCCAAATATCATCCTGTCATTATGTATATAGGGGTCACCCCAAATCCCCCTGCCTGCTATACAAGGGTCACCCCAGATATCATCCTCATATGTACAAGGGTCACCCCAAATATCATCCTGTCATAATATACACAGGTGTCACCCCAAATATACTCATATGTACAGGGGCACCCCAAATATTATCTTAATTATTACATGTATTTGTACCCCTCTCATTATATGTATAGGTGTCCTCTCATTATATGTATAGGTGTCTCTCTCATTATATGTACAGTTGTCCTCTCATTATATGTATAGGTGTCCTCTCATTATATGTATAGGTGTCTCTCTCATTATATGTATAGGTGTCCTCTCATAATATGTATAGTACCCCTCTCATTATATGTATAGGTGTCCTCTCATTATATGTATACTATCCCTCTCACTATAAGTATTGGCACCCTCTCAATTTATGTTTAGTACCCCTCTCATTATATGTACAGGTGTCCTCTCATTATATGTATAGGTGTCCTCTCATTATATGTTTAGTACCCCTCTCATTATATGTATAGGTGTCCTCTCATTATATGTTTAGTACCCCTCTCATTATATGTATAGGTGTTCTCTCATTATATGTACAGGTGTCCTCTCATTATATGTATATGTGTCCTCTCATTATATGTATATGTGTCCTCTCATTATATGTACAGGTGTCCTCTCATTATATGTATAGGTGTCCTCTCATTATATGTTTAGTACCCCTCTCATTATATGTACAGGTGTCCCTCATTATATGTACAGGTGTCCTCTCATTATATGTATATGTGTCCTCTCATTATATGTACAGGTGTCCTCTCATTATATGTACAGGTGTCCTCTCATTATATGTACAGGTGTCCTCTCATTATATGTATAGGTGTCCTCTCATTATATGTATATGTGTCCTCTCATTATATGTATAGGTGTTCTCTAATTATATGTATAGGTGTCCTCTCATTATATGTATAGATGTCCCTCATTATATGTATAGGTGTCCCCTCATTATATGTATAGGTGCCCTCTCATTATATGTATAGTATCCCTCTCATTATATGTATAGGTGTCCTCTCATTTTATATATATATATATATATAGTATCCCTCTCATTATATCTATTGGTACCCCCTCATTATAAGTATAGATACCCTTCTCATTATATGTATAGGTGTCCTCTCATTATATGTATAGGTCCCCCTCTCATTATATGTATAGGTGTCCTCTCATTATATGTATAGTATCCCTCTCATTATATGTATAGGTCCCCCTCTCATTATATGTATAGGTGTCCTCTCATTTTATATATATATATATATATATATATATATATATATATAGTATCCCTCTCATTATATGTATAGGTGTCCTCTTATTATATGTACAGGTGTCCCTCTAATTATATGTATAGGTGCCCTCTAATTATATGTATAGTTGTCCTCATTATATGTATAGGTGTCCTCTCATTATATGTATAGGTACCCTCTAATTATATGTATAGGTGTCCTCTCATTATATGTATAGGTACCCTCTAATTATATGTATAGGTGTCCTCTCATTATATGTATTGGTACCCTCTAATTATATGTATAGGTGTCCTCTCATTATATGTATAGGTACCCTCTAATTATATGTATAGGTCCCCCTCTCATTATATGTATAGATGTCCTCTCATTATATATATAGTATCCCTCTCATTATATGTATAGGTGTCCTCTCATTATATGTATAGGTGTCCTCTCATTATATGTATAGGTGTCCTCTCATTATATGTATAGGTGTTCTCTAATTATATGTATAGGTGTCCTCTCATTATATGTACAGGTGTCCTCTCATTATATGTATAGGTGTTCTCTAATTATATGTATAGGTGTCCTCTCATTATATGTATAGGTGTCCTCTCATTATATGTATAGGTGTTCTCTAATTATATGTATAGGTGTCCTCTCATTATATGTACAGGTGTCCTCTCATTATATGTATAGGTGTCCTCTCATTATATGTATAGATGTCCTCTCATTATATGTATAGGTACCCTCTCATTATATGTACAGGTGTCCTCTCATTATATGTATAGTATCCCTCATTATATGTATAGGTGTCCTCTCATTATATGTATAGGTGTCCTCTCATTATATGTATAGGTGTTCTCTAATTATATGTATAGGTGTCCTCTCATTATATGTATAGGTGTCCTCTAATTATATGTATAGGTGTCCTCTCATTATATGTATAGGTGTTCTCTAATTATATGTATAGGTGTTCTCTCATTATATGTATAGGTGTCCTCTCATTATATGTATAGGTGTCCTCTTATTATATGTATAGGTGTCCTCTAATTATATGTATAGGTGTTCTCTCATTATATGTATAGGTGTCCTCTCATTATATGTATAGGTGTCCTCTCATTATATGTATAGGTGTCCTCTCATTATATGTATAGGTGTTCTCTAATTATATGTATAGGTGTTCTCTCATTATATGTATAGGTGTCCTCTCATTATATGTATAGGTGTCCTCTCATTATATGTATAGGTGTCCTCTCATTATATGTATAGGTGTTCTCTAATTATATGTATAGGTGTCCTCTCATTATATGTATAGGTGTCCTCTCATTATATGTACAGGTGTCCTCTCATTATATGTATAGGTGTCCTCTCATTTTATTTATATATATATATATATATATATATATATATATATATATATATATATAGTATCCCTCTCATTATATCTATTGGTACCCCCTCATTATAAGTATAGATACCCTTCTCATTATATGTATAGGTCCCCCTTTCATTATATGTATAGGTGTCCTCTCATTATATGTATAGATACCACTCTCATTATATGTATAGGTGTCCTCTTATTATATGTATAGTACCCCTCATTATATGTATAGGTATCCTCTCATTATATGTATAGGTGTTCTCTAATTATATGTATAGGTGTTCTCTAATTATATGTATAGGTGTCCTCTCATTATATGTACAGGTGTCCTCTCATTATATGTATAGATACCACTCTCATTATATGTATAGGTGTCCTCTTATTATATGTATAGTATCCCTCATTATATGTATAGGTATCCTCTCATTATATGTATAGGTATCCTCTCATTATATGTATAGGTGTCCTCTTATTATATGTATAGGTGTCCTCTCATTATATGTATAGGTGTTCTCTCATTATATGTATAGGTGTCCTCTCATTATATGTATAGGTGTCCTCTCATTATATGTATAGGTGTTCTCTAATTATATGTATAGGTATCCTCTCATTATATGTATAGGTATCCTCTCATTCTATGTATAGGTGTTCTCTAATAATATGTATAGGTGTTCTCTATTTATATGTATAGGTGTCCTCTCATTATATGTACAGGTGTCCTCTCATTATATGTATAGATACCACTCTCATTATATGTATACGTGTCCTCTTATTATATGTATAGTATCCCTCATTATATGTATAGGTGTCCTCTCATTTTAATTCTAGTTGTCCTCTCATTATATGTATCCCCAAATATTATCCTCATTTTTCATGTACTTGTACCCCTCTTATTATATGTTTAGGCACCCCTCTGCTGGTTAGCGGGCATAGTGTATAGTGTTGGTACTGGATGCTGGGTTCCAACCTCAGAACAGCCAGATAACAGATTGGATTGGTCCAATCTGCTGGTCTCAGTTACTGTCGCAGGTAAGTAGGCGTCAAAGCAGGATCTTGAAGCAGTGATGTTTCATTAGCTCAAGCAGTCCTTATAAGGACAGTTACACGCCAGTCTATGGTACTAGCGATCTTTCCAGAAATTACAGATGGAATAATACATTACATGGTCAAACAGTGCTCTTTTTATACAGATTCTGACATTCATGTGGGCAGGGTGTAACCCAGCTCCCTGATTCCAGCTGGCACTGCAACGTCTGAGATATTACATTCAATAATTAACATCAGGATGCAATATGTTCTCTATCCTTAGCGTTAACGTATTTTTATAACTTAACAGAATTTAAACCAATCTGGGTTTTTTTAAAATTTGCTGGTTACATTATTCAGATAGGTTCTAAGATACAGGATGAAAACTGCACATGAAAGGAAGGTAACGACTTCCTGTGGTGCATTTAGACTAAAATTCCCTCCCCAATTTGCATACTGTATCAGAATGCAGTACATTTGCAATTATGTAAATTGGCACCTGCGCCAATAGAATAAATGTATGCAATAAGTTATTTATAAATGATCCAGCTACTCTATCTATCTACCTATCTATCTATCTATCTATCTATCTATCTATCTATCTATCTATCTATCTGTCTATCTATCTATCTATCTATTGTTGGAGATTACAAGATTACAAGTCCCTTAATTACTACATAAGATGTAAAAATATTACACCCCCCCATCTCCTGGGGTCTCCAGCTTTACTCCTAATATTATGCCAGCTGCAAATATTCCACCGTGTCAGCAATTCCATCAGTGATACATACTGTCCTATCCTATCAGTGATACATACTATCCTATCCCATCAGTGATACATACTGTCCTATCCCATCAGTGATACATACTATCCTATCCCATCAGTGATACATACTATTCTATCCCATCAGTGATACATACTATCCTATCCCATCAGTGATACATACCATCCTATCCCATCAGTGATACATACTGTCCTATCCCATCAGTGATACATACTGTCCTATCCCATCAGTGATACATACTGTGCTATTCCATCAGTGATACATACTGTCCTATCCCATCAGTTATACATAGTTTCCTATCCCATCAGTGATACATACTGTCCTATCCCATCAGTGATACATACTGTCCTATCCCATCAGTTATACATAGTTTCCTATCCCATCAGTTATACATAGTTTCCTATCCCATCAGTGATACATACTGTCCTATCCCATCAGTTATACATAGTTTCCTATCCCATCAGTGATACATACTGTCCTATCCCATCAGTGATACATACTGTCCTATCCCATCAGTTATACATAGTTTCCTATCCCATCAGTTATACATAGTTTCCTATCCCATCAGTGATACATACTGTCCTATCCCATCAGTGATACATACTGTCCTATCCCATCAGTGATACATACTGTCCTATCCCATCAGTGATACATACTGTCCTATCCCATCAGTGATACATATTGTCCTATCCCATCAGTGATACATACTGTCCTATCCCATCAGTGATACATACTGTGCTATTCCATCAGTGATACATACTGTCCTATCCCATCAGTTATACATAGTTTCCTATCCCATCAGTGATACATACTGTCCTATCCCATCAGTGATACATACTGTCCTATCCCATCAGTGATACATACTGTCCTATCCCATCAGTTATACATACTGTCCTATCCCATCAGTTATACATAGTTTCCTATCCCATCAGTTATACATAGTTTCCTATCCCATCAGTGATACATACTGTCCTATCCCATCAGTGATACATACTGTCATATCCCATCAGTTATACATACTGTCCTATCCCATCAGTTATACATAGTTTCCTATCCCATCAGTTATACATAGTTTCCTATCCCATCAGTGATACATACTGTCCTATCCCATCAGTGATACATACTGTCCTATCCCATCAGTGATACATACTGTCCTATCCCATCAGTGATACATACTGTCCTATCCCATCAGTGATACATACTGTCCTATCCCATCAGTGATACATACTGTCCTATCCCATCAGTGATACATACTGTCCTATCCAATCAGTGATACATACTGTCCTATCCCATCAGTGATACATACTGTCCTATCCAATCAGTGATACATACTGTCCTATCCCATCAGTGATACATACTGTCCTATCCCATCAGTTATACATACTGTCCTATCCCATCAGTGATACATACTGTCCTATCCCATCAGTGATACATACTGTCCTATCCCATCAGTTATACATACTGTCCTATCCCATCAGTGATACATACTGTCCTATCCCATCAGTGATACATACTGTCCTATCCCATCAGTGATACATACTGTCCTATCCCATCAGTGATACATACTGTCCTATCCCATCAGTGATACATACTGTCCTATCCAATCAGTGATACATACTGTCCTATCCCATCAGTGATACATACTGTCCTATCCAATCAGTGATACATACTGTCCTATCCCATCAGTGATACATACTGTCCTATCCCATCAGTGATACATACTGTCCTATCCCATCAGTGATACATACTGTCCTATCCCATCAGTGATACATACTGTCCTATCCCATCAGTTATACATACTGTCCTATCCCATCAGTGATACATACTGTCCTATCCCATCAGTGATACATACTGTCCTATCCCATCAGTGATACATACTGTCCTATCCCATCAGTGATACATACTGTCCTATCCCATCAGTGATACATAATTTCCTATCCCATCAGTGATACATACTGTCCTATCCCATCAGTGATACATACTGTCCTATCCCATCAGTGATACATACTGTCCTATCCCATCAGTGATACATACTGTCCTATCCCATCAGTGATACATAATTTCCTCTACATGAGTGAGGTTATCAAGATAACTATAATAGTTGCACTGTATGTAAATATATATTTGCATATACACTGCATATCATTGAGATATGTTCTTCTATTGGTCACATATAAAACAAGACTGTAGAGCGTCACCTTATTGTACAGACGTGTAGCTGTATTGCTGTGTTTGGATGACACCATGTGAGGTTTGTGGCACAGGAGCTATAACGAGAGCTCAGTGACATCACACACACCTTATTATACAATCCAGTGACAGGCTGGCTGATGGATCACACGGAATTCAGTAATCTTCTGTCTTATTATACAACACGTGAAGTGTTTTATACTAACGCTGAGTTTCTCCACCTATAGCTTTTGATCTTGAATCCTGCCTGATGATCCTCTTTAGTATAGGTCCTTTATTCACACATTTATATTGTATAAATGTGACATAATATTGTCATCTGGCTGAGTCAGCCTCACATTTGGATGGTTCCACAATGATAATACCTGACTGTCAGGTTGTCAGTCCTACAAGATCTGACACAACAGCTTGCAGTCTCTCCAATCATGTGCCAGCCCCTTACAGTAGGTGCCAACTTCTTCCACCAGCCGGATAATGTATTAAATCACGAAACTCTGACATGCGTTACCAATATTTTCTATAAATGTGCTCACTAGTCTCTAACATAAATTGTTACTAATTGTCTTTTGATGTCTTACAATGGCCGTCTACTTTAGTGCAGGGTACTTACTGCGATATCTATTATCTGGCGTCTGGCAGCCTCGATTACTGCATTCTCCTATCTGAGATCCCCCTGACCTATCCAGCCGATCAACGAGTGATCTCCCTCTCGCCGTCCACATCCGGCGCAGCCCTCAAATCTTTAAACTCTGTCTGAAAATCCACTTTTTTATTAGATCTAACCCTACCCCCATCCTTTACTGCTGCCCTCACTGCTGTCCATCCCCCATTCTGAGTCACACTCGCTCCTCTTGTCTCAGCTCTGCCCTTTGGAGGGAAAGATTTGGACCGGAGGTGGGTTGATCAGTATTTGGGAGGTACCCATGTTTTTGTCATATTATGTGTGAGAATGGGACTGTGACAGGATGGACGCCTATGCCCCCCTGCCTGTTGTTAGGACCCAGCTGGGCTTACTTTGCCACGGTCCCCTTTCTATCTCCCAAACTGCGCCCTCTAAGCGCAGTAGGAGGGGCTTATCATACTGCCACCATTAGACTCCTATACCGGCTCCTAGAATGTCTTTCTTCTGGGTAACTGTCACTGCTCGTGTACCCCCTGACTGCGCACCTGGGCTGGGACCCCTGACATCTTCCAGTAGATCAGGGTTGCTGTGGATGGTTCCCCCTGGTCTATCACACTGACCAGAGCTGCCGGTAGCGGGCAGAGCGTTGGTACTGGATGCTGGGTTCCAAAGGAATACTAGGATTAGACTGCACTCTGTGAGTAGAACAGAGAGAGGGACCAGCATTAGGAGAGGCATCTCCGGAAACTAGGAAGAGGAGAAGGGAGAGAGAGAGAGTGGAATATGGAAGTGTGAGGTGAGTACTTGGAGGGGGAGAGGAGAACAGCCCATCAGAACAGACCGAGGAGATAAGGTGCAATGTGAATAGAATCACAAACAGTTGGTGAATAGATGGTGTTGGAACATTTCTGGGAGAGAGAAAAACAAACTGAAATGTTGGGTGAACAGTGACGGAAAGATGGAAATAGATAAACGAGCGTCGGAGAGGAAGTCGGTGTCCTTGGTGACTGCAGGTAGAGCGTTGGGGCTGTTACCTTCTGGGATGATTCTAGTCCCGACTACTGACCGCTGCACTAAATACACAGCGAGACTGAAGCCTCATCAACAAGGAGCCGCTGTCTAATGGCTCTTATATATTATAGCCTGTGTTATATCCTACACTATCTGACACATATTGTCACCTGAGACTCGGAGCAGATCCTATTTTCATCATATAAATCAATTACAATCTGAAGATGATATCTGGAATCTGTCTGTTTTATTGTTTTTTTTTGGGGCTTTTACTCTCAGAATCTGCTGTCCAGGGTCCTGGAATGGATCGTCTCCCTATCTCATGTCTGGCTTTTATATATAACCTCATCCTTTCTGTCCATCTCTGTAATAACACTACATACTCCATGTGTACAACTGCACCAAATAATAAACCTTTACTGCCTTTACTGCAAAGAACTCTTTCCTTGATAGAACATATTGCCTGACCCACAGTCTTCCCAAATCTGATGTCATTTGTTTTCTCCATTGTTAATGATCTAACTTGAATATCCACCATCTATTAGCCATGTCAGTCTCTCCTCATATCCTCCAATTATCTACATAACCCAACGCTTGAAGAATCTCCAGGAATTTGTGAGTCGTCCGTTTCTATTCATAAACAATTTTGTCAGTCACTGAAACTCTAAATAAGTACACGCCTTTAGGTATAATTATAAATGTGGAAGGGATGACTGGTAGAGCAGTGGCTCCCTCTAGTGGCAGGGCGGCAGACAGCATTTTAATGATGGAATTTAGCTTAGTTATTATATTTTTTCTGCACGGTGATTGGGCTGTGATCTGAGCAGTGGTTCCATTTCTTCCAGATAATATGGCAGCAGAACATTCGCAAAATATCATCCAAACTTAAAAAAATTAGACTTATTCAGTGAACTGTTATTACTGGGGTGAGGGGTAATTCACAGGGGGTATATTACTACTTCTGTAGGTTCCATATGATAGTATCATGTTACTGTCTTTCTGCCATTTCATCTTGGATGTCCCCTCTTCAACTCAAACTCAATCTTTCAAAAACTGAGCTAATAATATTCCCACCCGCTATCAGCTACCTGACATTTCTATTTCTGTTGATAACATGACCATAAATCCCACCCCACAAGCTCGCTGCCTAGGTGTAATCCATGACTCACACCTATCCTTTGTTCCCCTCATCAACTCTATATTTACATCATGCTACATACATCTAAAAACATTTCCAGAATTCGCACATATCTGACACAAGACAACTCAAAAACCTTAATTCATGCACTTATCATCTCCCGCATCGACTATTGCAATTCCCTCCTTACTGGTCTTCCCAAAATCAGACTCTCACCCTTACAATCTATTCTGCACGCAGCGCCTACACTGATTTTTCTTGCAAATCGTTCTTCCTCTGCTGAGCCACTATGTCAGTCTCACATTGTTGGCCTGATTTTCAGCTAATCTTATATATAAAATTCATTGGTCTGTTTGTCTGTCTGGTTATGCATTCGGACACATCCGATTGAGATGAAGGCAACGCGAGGTGGTCCAGTTGGATCCTGCCCAGGTTTTTAGTGGGGTTAATGTCCCGGTCGGACCTCCTGTTGGTGTACACTACGCAGAACTTTTGACCGGGGAGCGTGTTCTGGACCTTTCACTAGATGGATTTGGATGACATTTAAAATAAAAAACAAAAAGGACACTGGGCAGCCACCTCATGGGTGCGTTGGAAGAGCTGCTAATTATTTTTAAAAGGTTGACAGTTGCATCCAACTCATTGGTAACTTAATAAATTGATTTAAACCCGGGCAACACGCCGGGTACTTCAGTTAGTCCAATATAAATCTCTTCTACTAACATACAAGGCCATTAACAAAATTGCACCGACATACATTTCCTCACTTGTCTCAAAATATCTCCCAGCTCGACACCTCCGTTCTGCACAAGATCTGCGTCTCTCCTCCACTCTCATCACATCCTCCCATTCTCGGTTACAGGACTTTTTTCGGGCTGCACCCACTTTGTGGAATTCCCTCCCTCGCACAGTAAGACTTTCCTCTAGTCTTCAAAACTTCAAGCGTTCTTTGAAAACACACCTCTTCAGACAAGCTTATAATATTCCTCTACCACTGTCTTAATCTCCCTAGGTTACCCTATTACCCCCCTCTACACAGCTAACACAAGACAACAACCCTCTGACCAACATTGCTGTGTGACTGATCACACAGCCCACTCAATACTTTTACTTTTGCATTCTAGCTGGACCAATGTGCAGTAGTATGATGTAGCACATGCCCTTGTGTTTCAAACTCCCATTGTCCCATAGATTATAAGCTTGTGAGCAGGGTTCTCTTACCTCTCTATCTGTATTACCCAGTATTGGGTTTTTTCACAGTTGTAAAGCACTATAGAATTTGCTGGCACTATATAAATAAATGTTGATGATGATGATGATCATCATGTATATAACAAACTGGAAATTAATATTGGTAAGCTAATAGCACCCTCTAGTGGCACATGGACAAAATGCAGCTGTTATGCACAATTGGAAATAGCTATTTCTCATGATAGCCTAGTGACGTCTCTGGGAACATTTTTTGCAGATGTGAAGTCTGCAAAATAACATTTCCTATCTAGCAAACATATAACTAAGGTTACATAGCTGAAACTCCCCCCTGACCTCGGAGTCAAATCAGACGTGTATGTACCAATGTAGATTATTTATTTTAACACCCAGTTTCCACTTTACACAGGAGGTGATATCATTATGCTCCTCATTCAGAGAGATTCCTGTAACTGAACAAGTCTTGCTGTAAATTCCTTTATTGCGAAGTCTGTGGGCACTAAAATTAGTACCACAGAGAGGAAATTTTGGGCCCTAGAGCAGGAACTTCTTGTACGCCCTGTATACAGCCTGGGGGGGGAGACTGACTGGACCAATATGAAGCTAGTAGTCCACACAGACACCTGCCCCACACTATCCTGCAGTGAGCACCGCCTGAAGGCTGCAGATCTCAGAGACCAGACTTAGGGGTCTTTATAAATACTGAGGAGTTAGCACAAGACAGTTAGTTTGGGAGGTTAAGGTGTATTTTCCTGTTTACTAAAAGTTTCATTATATTTTGATACTGTGTTTAAAGGCTCATTCTCCTGCAATATAGTGTGCTCAAACTCTTTTCACTGAGCCTCACATATTGTCTGCAGGAACTGAGCCTCGCATGTTAATTATCTGCAGGAACTGAGTCTCAGTATTAATTACCTGCAGGAATTACTTTCATTTAGGATTGCCATGTCAGCAAAGTACATCCACATACATGACACATGCAGGAACCTGCACAGTAGAAGCTGCATCATGTGATCTACATGCAGTACAGCCGTGCAGCCTGCGTGTTCCAAGCGTGTTCAGATGTATGCAGCTGATGCGGTAACATGACTGACATCTTTTTAGTTTAATCTCTAAGGTGATATTAGAGCGACTGTGTGCTTAGTTGTATGAGACAAACTGCAAGTCATATAACCATCAGATCCCGCGGCCTACACCGCTGTATAAAACACGTGTGTAGCCGGATCCATCATGTGATTTGTGTGTCATGCACAATAGCAAATTAGGAATCGGCAGAGTCGCCCTAGACTTATATCCGGGGACATTTAGCCCTTGTGGCTCCTCCGTCTCTTTATATTCAATGGGGTAATTGCAGCGGATGCTCTGTGGATGCCCTAAGCGTTGCCTCTCCCACCTTGGAGGTGGAGCCCCCCAGCCCCTCCGCTTCTTACCATGGCAGGGGGGAGGTAGGGCAGCATATTCTGCTCATACTGGGTGTGTGGCGTTTAGCTGTGACATCATAGCGACAGACTCTCAGGGTATCGCTGAAATGGAAGAGAAGCAGCCGCCAGCGCTGACATTATACCAGTGTTTTAGGCTGACCGATAGATGGGGCCAGTTAAAGTCTCTTGTCCTGGCTCCTCCAGAGATGTCCTTGGTTAGTGTTCCATCTGTTCCAGTGAGTTCCAAACTACAACCTGCATATACCTCTCAGTTACGCCTGGTATCCCTCTACCTGCCGCCACGTCCGATACCTGTGCGGGGGATAGCGGCTAGGCCCATACTGCCTTGTGGGGGTCCCTGATGAGTACCCGACCTTTGTTAGACTCCGCCCCTCTTTCCAGGGTCTGACTGTTCCCATTGTGATTCCTGATATAGTCCATAAAATAGAAGGATTGGGACTATAGCTCATATTTAGGGTCGTCCTTCTTGTCCTCCATATTTTATCACATTATTTCGCCATTTTTCCGTCACTTCTTATGCCGAGTATAACGTGGTTGTGATGTTTAATGCCCAAATAAATTGTTACTTTCATATAATGCACATTTTAGTCATTTTTTATATATATAATTTTTTCCTGATGAAATTAAGACTGCGGCTTTCAAAAAGTATGAAATGTTATTGTCTGAAAACTATAGAGAACTCTAAAAATATATATACAAAGAAATTACTTTTATAAGGACTAAAACAGGACAATATGGGACTTTTACATCCCAACGATCTTATATTAGAATATGGTGGAAAAATTCCACCAAAGAATCCTCCAGTTTATGCAACAACATTAATGAGCACAGCACTCTGAAATTCATATATAATTAAATAGATGGTCCCCGACTCCTACGTAAGACATTATTATTTTGCCGTGACTGGGAGAAGAATTTGGGACATCCTCCTGTGGCGATTTGGCTCAACATATGTAAGTAAATGCGCTTTATTCACATAGTGAAGACGTCCAACTGTAAACAAGTTCCTGAGAACACGTAGAAATCACGTCAGACGTAGTGCAGGATGCACTTATGGGAGATATGGCTCCAGCTACCATTTAATATAAAACTATAAATCTAGCTGTAACGATGCGGATTAGAGCACCAGGTCTCTCTGTGTGTCATGCACAAGACAGCAGAAATGAGGATGGAATGTGTCTTATGTTACATTTATCTCCTTATTCTACAGGAAACAGCTTTCATCCATCTCCTCGCTGTTCTCTCACTGCTACAATGTTGCACTTGGAGAACACAGGAAAACAAATCTGTCTCTGTGGGCTCATTTCGCCAATCCTAAAGAAACCACGACCTAGGCTAATCTGGCTCTAAGAGAGGACGGATGAGCCACGAGCCACAAGGCAGAGAGGGAGGATATAAGGTCAAGTCTGCACAGAGCTGGTATTACCACAAGGCAACCTAAGCAGTCACCTAGGGCACCTAAAATCTTTACTGTCACTGTGGCGCCCCCACCTATGAAGAGGCAATGGCTGGAAAGTTTTCTATGCCATCTGGTGCTCCTCTATATTGGTGACAGGCTGGCAGTGTGGTGTTGGGCTATAATGTCACAGTCTAGCGCCACACTCTCAAGAATAAAAGATGCCATCCCACCCCTCTCCACACAAGGTAAGAAGCAGGGAACAGGGGGAAGGCGGCTGGGGAGGAGGGGGCAGGATGCAAGCACCAGCCCTGGCCAGGTGAATGGCCGCTGTGTGTAGGTAAAGTAAGTATAACCTCTATAATGTGCTCCACCTCTGCAAACCACAATCAGCAACAACACTTCACCGCAGCAATCGCAGTGGGAGGAGCTGACGCGCTTCAAATGCCAAATCCAGTAAAGACTTTTATCAACAATTCAGTTCCATAAATATTTATATGTATGTACACACAGGGTATGTTATCCCAATACCCAACAGTGAAGTGTTTAAAATATACTACAGTTAAACAAAAGACCATAAAAATATCTAAGAGCCACAGAAAATCTCCGATGATCGGAGATGTGCACAGCCACGTTCTCCACCAGGATTTTGCGCAGTCCTATTGGTTGTTACAGCTAGTAGGAGGCGTAGATCCGTCACCTTGTTTCTTGCGTCGCTTGTTGAGTAATTTGTTCGTGGACGAGTTGAGATCTTTTATCTTCACTTGGTCGTAATCCACTCTCATTGTGGCCAGAGCACTCGTCATTTCCTCCTGATGAGAAAGGAGAACAATGAGTGAGGAGTGACCAGGGCAATGAGGGAGAAGGAGACAGAAGAGACAGTAGGAGAAGAGGATCAGGACTAAAATAAATGAGAGGGGCAAGAGGAACAGAGAAGAGATGGAGGTGGGAAGAGAAGAGCCGCAAAAAACGTTTAGGAGCAGAAGAAGACATAATGGACCGGTATGAGCAGGATAATGAGTAGAGAATAAATAGGAGAGATGATCAGCGAGAGAAAAGCTGGGGGTATGGACAGAAGGTCTGGGAGAGAAGATCAAGGGAAGGGTAGAGAACGTCTGGGAGCAGTGAGAGAAGATTAGTAAGAGAATATCTGAGAGCAGGGGAAAGAAGAGAAGGGAGAGAATATTTGGTAATGGGAAAAAGAGGATCTGGGAGTTGGGAGAGAATAGAGCTTGGAACAGCTGGAAGTGGGGACAGAGGAGCCGGGAGTGGGGACAGAAGACCCGGTAGTGGGGACAGAAGAGCTGGGAGTGGGGACAGAAGACCCGGGAGTGGGGACAGAAGAGCTGGGAGTGGGGACAGAAGACCCGGGAGTGGGGACAGAAGAGCTGGGAGTGGGGACAGAAGAGCTGGGAGTGAGGACAGAAGAGCTGGGAGTGGGGACAGAAGAGCTGGGAGTGAGGACAGAAGAGATGGGAGTGAGGACAGAAGAGGTGGGAGTGGGGACAGAAGAGCTGGGAGTGGGGACAGAAGACCCGGGAGTGGGCACAGAAGACCCGGGAGTGGGGACAGAAGACCCGGGAGTGGGGACAGAAGAGCTGGGAGTGGGGACAGAGGAGATGGGAGTGGGGACAGAAGAGATGGGAGTGAGGTCAGAGGAGCTGGGAGTGGGGACAGAAGACCCGGGAGTGGGGACAGAAGAGCTGGGAGTGGGGACAGAAGAGCTGGGAGTGAGGACAGAAGAGCTGGGAGTGGGGACAGAAGAGCTGGGAGTGGGGACAGAAGAGATGGGAGTGAGGACAGAAGAGATGGGAGTGAGGACAGAAGAGGTGGGAGTGGGGACAGAAGAGCTGGGAGTGGGGACAGAAGACCCGGGAGTGGGCACAGAAGACCCGGGAGTGGGGACAGAAGAGATGGGAGTGAGGTCAGAGGAGCTGGGAGTGGGGACAGAAGACCCGGGAGTGGGGACAGAAGAGCTGGGAGTGGGGACAGAAGAGCTGGGAGTGGGGACAGAAGAGCTGGGAGTGGGGACAGAAGAGGTGGGAGTAGGGACAGAAGAGATGGGAGTAAGGACAGAAGAGATGGGAGTGAGGACAGAAGAGGTGGGAGTGGGGACAGAAGATCTGGGAGTGTGGACAGAAGATCTGGGAGTGGGGACAGAAGAGCTGGGAGTGGGGACAGAGGAGATGTGAGTGGGGAAAGAAGAGTCGGGAGTGGGGACAGAAGAGCTGGGAGTGGGGACAGAAGAGCTGGGAGTGGGGACAGAAGAGTCAGGAGTGGTGACAGAGGAGAAGGGAGTGGGGACAGAAGAGATGCGAGTGAGGACAGAAGACCCGGGAGTGGGGACAGAAGAGCTATGAGTGAGGACAGAAGAGCTGGGAGTGGGGACAGAGGAGATGGGAGTGGGGACAGAAGAGATGGGAGTGAGGTCAGAGGAGCTGGGAGTGGGGACAGAAGACCCGGGAGTGGGGACAGAAGAGCTGGGAGTGGGGACAGAAGAGCTGGGAGTGAGGACAGAAGAGCTGGGAGTGGGGACAGAAGAGCTGGGAGTGGGGACAGAAGAGGTGGGAGTAGGGACAGAAGAGATGGGAGTGAGGACAGAAGAGATGGGAGTGAGAACAGAAGAGGTGGGAGTGGGGACAGAAGAGATGGGAGTGGGGACAGAAGACCCGGGAGTGGGCACAGAAGACCCGGGAGTGGGGACAGAAGAGCTGGGAGTGGGGACAGAGGAGATGTGAGTGGAGACAGAAGAGTCGGGAGTGGGGACAGAAGAGCTGGGAGTGGGGACAGAAGAGCTGGGAGTGGGGACAGAAGAGCTGGGAGTGGGGACAGAAGAGTCAGGAGTGGTAACAGAAGAGAAGGGAGTGGGGACAGAAGAGATAGGAGTGGGGACAGAAGAGATGGGAGTGGGGACAGAAGAGCTGGGAGTGGGGACAGAGGAGATGGGAGTGGGGACAGAAGAGATGGGAGTGAGGTCAGAGGAGCTGGGAGTGGGGACAGAAGACCCGGGAGTGGGGACAGAAGAGCTGGGAGTGGGGACAGAAGAGCTGGGAGTGAGGACAGAAGAGCTGGGAGTGGGGACAGAAGAGCTGGGAGTGGGGACAGAAGAGGTGGGAGTAGGGACAGAAGAGATGGGAGTGAGGACAGAAGAGATGGGAGTGAGAACAGAAGAGGTGGGAGTGGGGACAGAAGAGATGGGAGTGGGGACAGAAGACCCGGGAGTGGGCACAGAAGACCCGGGAGTGGGGACAGAAGAGCTGGGAGTGGGGACAGAGGAGATGTGAGTGGAGACAGAAGAGTCGGGAGTGGGGACAGAAGAGCTGGGAGTGGGGACAGAAGAGCTGGGAGTGGGGACAGAAGAGTCAGGAGTGGTAACAGAAGAGAAGGGAGTGGGGACAGAAGAGATAGGAGTGGGGACAGAAGAGATGGGAGTGGGGACAGAAGACCCGGGAGTGGGGACAGAAGAGCTAGGAGTGAGGACAGAAGAGCTGGGAGTGGGGACAGAGAAGATGGGAGTGGGGATAGAGGAGATGGGAGTGGGGACAGAAGAGATGGGAGTGGGGACAGAAGAGGTGGGAGTGGGGACAGAAGAGTCGGGAGTGGGGACAGAGGAGATGGGAGTGGGGACAGAAGAGGTGGGAGTGGGGACAGAAGAGGTGGGAGTGGGGACAGAAGTGTCGGGAGTGGGGACAGAGGAGATGGGAGTGGGGACAGAAGAGATGGGAGTGGGGACAGAAGAGGAGGGAGTGGGGACAGAAGACCCGGGAGTGGGGACAGAAGAGCCGGGAGTGGGGACAGAGGAGATGGGGGTGGGGACAGAGGAGATGGGAGTGGGGACAGAGGAGATGGGAGTGGGGACAGAAGAGCCGGAAGTGAGGACAGAAGAGATGGGAGTGAGGACAAAAGAGATGGGAGTGAGGACAGAAGAGATGGGAGTGGGGACAGAAGAGCTGGGAGTGGGGACAGAGGAGATGGGAGTGGGGACACAAGAGATGAGAGTGGGGACAGCAGAGCTGGGAGTGGGGACAGAAGAGATGGGAGTGGGGACAGAAGACCCGGGAGTGGTGACAGAAGAGCTGGGAGTGAGGACAGAAGAGGTGGGAGTGGGGACAGAAGAGGTGGGAGTGGGGACAGAAGATTTGGGAGTGGGGACAGAGGAGATGGGAGTGGGGACAGAGGAGATTGGAATGGGGACAGAAGAGATGGGAGTGGGGACAGAAGACCCGGGAGTGGGGACAGAAGAGCCGGGAGTGAGGACAGAAAAGATGGGAGTGAGGACAGAAAAGATGGGAGTGAGGACAGAAGAGATGGGAGTGAGGACAGAAGAGATGGGAGGATAGAGGAGCTGGGAGTGAGAGGACAGAAGATCCGGGAGTGGGGACAGAAGAGCTGGGAGTGGGGACAGAAGAGATGGGAGTGGGGACAGAAGACCCGGGAGTGGGGACAGAAGAGTCGGGAGTGAGGACAGAGGAGAAGGGAGTGAGGACAGAGGAGAAGGGAGTGAGGACAGAGGAGAAGGGAGTGAGGACAGCAGAGCTGGGAGTGAGGACAGCAGAGCTGGGAGTGGGGACAGAAGAGCCGGGAGTGAGGACAGAGGAGAAGGGAGTAAGGACAGAGGAGAAGGGAGTAAGGACAGAGGAGAAGGGAGTGAGCACAGCAGAGCTGGAAGTGAGGACAGCAGAGCTGGGAGTGAGGACAGCAGAGCTGGGAGTGGGGACAGAAGAGCCGGGAGTGAGGACAGAAGAGCCGGGAGTGAGGACAGAGGAGAAGGTAGTGAGCACAGCAGAGCTGGAAGTGAGGACAGCAGAGCTGGGAGTGGGGACAGAAGAGCCGGGAGTGAGGACAGAGGAGAAGGGAGTGAGGACAGAGGAGAAGGGAGTGAGGACAGCAGAGCTGGGAGTGAGGACAGAAGAGCTGGGAGTGAGGACAGAGGAGAAGGGAGTGAGGACAGCAGAGCTGGAAGTGAGGACAGAAGAGCCGGGAGTGGGGACAGAAGAGCCGGGAGTGGGGACAGAAGAGCCGGGAGTGGGGCAGCAGAGCTGGGAGTGGGGACAGAAGAGCTGGGAGTGGGGACAGAAGAGCCGGGAGTGGGGCAGCAGAGCTGGGAGTGGGGATAATGGATCAGGAAGACTCTGACATGAGAAAATCATGACTGGTAGAATGTGGTCAGAGGATCTACAAATCCAACATGGAAACCGACACTGCACGTGGATAATAACGTGATCCACTCACCTTGACCTCATCCCAGTGCTCTCTGTCCTCCTGCAGTACACGAGCTGTATGTAGTGGGGTCTGAGGCACCACCATAGATTGCTGTACAGGGGAAAATCATTAGCACCAAATAGCAAAGAACCAACATGTAAACTACCTTAATAAATGAGTATTTAAGGAATATAATGCTGGTTAATTGGTAAAATATTACATACAAGGACATTGCTGGTCCCAGAAAATGCAACATTAAGAAACTGAACTTTACTGTAATTTAACAGGTGATGCATTTCGTCTCCTGGCCTGTAGGGGGAGTCATGTACCTATGCCATCTATGGAAAGCTCTTCATTATAAATACATTATACCACCCACCGGCTGCAGGGCTCGCTCAGATCTATTCATATAAAGCTTTTAGCTTCTCTGTAGCCAAACAAAACTGACACACAAGGATTATGTCACATCCGATGCCGGGCAGTGAGATTGATCCCTTCTAACTCTGTTTCATCTTGTTTAGAAACATTTGTTTTCTCATCACAACTACAGTGAATATTTATATCATTGTATGGGTGACGCAGGGGGTGGAGCTCGCTGCTGCTGGGCGCCCTGTGATCTCTTGTCCTGTAGAGTACGGAAAGCAAATCCATCTGGGGCCAACTTAGTGTTCCCAGGGGAAAGACCCCCTCAAACTGATACAAATAACAGGGGGCTAAGTTGTCAATGCTCCATAACTTCCAAGGACAGTCCCAGGATCTAAAGATTTATCCCAGTAAATTATATTAAAATGTTGGCAATGATGAGAGTGATGTGTGAAAGAAACCAGGTGAGAACCAGGTGATTCAGGGCCATATAATATTCAACTTACATTATAATTGTAGTGTTAGAATCATATTGATAGTTGGATTATGTTTATTAAATACTGCACCAATTAGGCACCCCAGATCTCCGCACCCAGGGGCTGGCAAATGTTAACCTAGGGGGCAAGTGACCCAGCCCAAGCGCTATGGAACCAGCCCACGGGGCAGATGCCCTCCTGCCCCCCAGTCCACCCCGCCCCTGTCCGCAGCTGTGGTTATTTTGCAGACAAGTTGCTGCTAGATGTTGAGTCTTTATTTGCAGTCTGTAACCGCAGCCATTGGAATATATAGCGTGACGAGTCTCTTCCTCTTTCTTGTATACAGCAACTGATTTCCAGAAATAGGTTTGAGGTTGTAGAGTGTTCTTACCACCGAGAGATGTTTCGTAATCACTGAGCTGAAAAGTTTGTGCAATTTCATATTACGGTTCACATTAGGCAATCCTGACGTTTACCAGAGGGGCCGGTTTGTCTACTTTCCCTCAGTCACCTCCCCGGCCTCCGCCCTTTAACAAGATACTCTGCACTTGGCCCCCACAACTGTGCTGGGTCAGAGGAGTATTTATTGTATATCTATTACTGGGATGATGGAGAGCTGTTCTGCTGATTTCTTCAGACCTAAGAGACCAGTTAGCTGAACCCTTACACTCTCCTGTGAGTGATACAGCCGGTCTGGCCAACCTGTGGATCTCCAGGAGGTGTTGTGAAACTACAAGCCCCAGCATGCTTTGTCAGTAGATAGCAAGCCGCTGGCTGGTAATATATGCTGGGACTTGTAGTTTTCACAAGACCTGGAAAGCCACAGGTTCGCCAGGTCTGCTATATAGACTATATCTGACTCCTCATATGATACAAAGGGGGAGCAATGAGCCTGTGTCTGAGGTGAAATGAGGTGCTTGGCCCCAGGAGGCTGTATACATTGCTTTGTCTAAGTGTATGATAAAGTGTAACCAGCTGATTGTAAGGGTGATACATCTGGTGACAGATCCGGTGTACTCGCCACTGGGCTGGGAAGGCTACAACAAGATGGCTTCAGACACACTGTAATTCACAACCAGCAACATACAGATCACGTTCTGCTGAGGAGTTCAACCTACGTTTATCCACAGGTGGTTCATAAACTGAGTGATTGTCATCCGCTCCGTCGGGTCCGTCCTCAGAAGCTGCTGGATTATCTGTTTAGCTATTAGCGGACAGACAAAAAGGAGGCGATTATTAACGGCGTCTTTATGTGATTGCATCCACAGATGCGCCTATTAGGAGCGATGGTACAATGATAGTGTTAATGATAATGAGCGGTACTATCTGCCACTTCTGATTGGCAGACTGTATATTGACCCCCCCTCCTTAAATCATTAGCAGAGTTCATAGTCTTACCCAGTGTTATGAAACAGGTCTGTCTTATATATAACTGTATTCAGAGAGCAGCATCTGTGTCAGATCTCAGGCCAGTAAAGCTGGGTTCACACTAATGCAATTATTGTGCAGATCACACGATTCACAACCGGTTGGTCAGATATTGGAAGAGTGAGTACGCTGCCACCACCATCTTTTATCGCATTAAAACACATCACATCTGTTGATTCGGTTTTAGAAACTTCCTAAAAATCACGATCAGCGATAGAACAATGTCGGGCAAATATGGCAGTGTGTACACACTCACCACCAGCAGTGTAGGCAGATATCTGTACAGTGTACAGAGTCACGATCATTTCAGCAGATGGTTATGAGAGATGAAGATGACAGATCTGAAGGTAAGTTGTGTAGGTGTGTACACATGGATTGGCTCATCTGGACTTTTAGTCGTTGCTGAAATCGTTACAGAAATCTCATCTGCAGTAAGATTACATAGGTGTGTTCCCAGCTTTAGACTAAACCCCCTTTGCCTGATGATGTAACACAAAGCTGAAAACAAAGGTAAGCTAGTTAATGTTGCAGACTGCAGCTCGGTACCTTCTGCCGACACATCGTTCCACTCCGGTGCTGGGAACTCGTACTGGCCCATGCGGATTCTCTTCTTCATCCCGGGAGAGATGGCCTGGCCGGTGTTAGAATAAAAAGGGGGATAACCACAGAGCCTGGGGATAAGAACAGACATCAATACATGCTGGACTGGTAGATATGTGCAGAGGATGAATGGAGGATGGACAGGGAGGCCAGAGGCCGAGTAGACGGTCGACACATGGAGGATGAATTCAATAATGTCTATTATACTTGCAGGATATACATGATGACCCCGAGAGACCACATGTCACAGGACTTGTCGTACTTCTCTGGACCCAGGACCTCGGGAGCTGCGGAGAAGGGAACAAATTACCAATGTTATCAGGGAACGGCCATCACTCAGCTGAACCGCCTATAACCCCGGGTCTTCCAACATGGCTAGCGGGTGCCCTAATCCACCCTCCCCATCAGATGCCCCCCATAGGGATCGCCCCACACCTTGTGTGAAGTGTGTGGCAGGATGGCATCTCTCTGGGCAGAGTGACATCATAGCGCCACACTCCCAGCACATTACCAACATGGCATCAGGTAAGACGCTCCCAGCTGCTCCCATAGTCGCAACGGGCCACAGTAAGAATAAGGACATTGAATGACTCAATTGGTGTTTTAGCCTCTTACACCCAGAACGTCCCCAGTTGCACCCACCCTGGATGTCTTCACCCCCCTCCCCCTGCCCTTTACTCACCCACATAGTATGGGGTATAACACGGGGTCTGCAGGGCGTTCTGTATGGTGGTCTCTTTGGAGAAGCCGAAGTCAGTGATCTTCAGCTCAGCGTTGGTGTCCTTGGACGTGTACAGCAGATTCTCCGGCTGGGGGGATGTACAAACAATGACATAGAGTCACAAAGAAACTCACGTGTAGCCGTCATGTGACATAAACATGTATGTACTGACCTTAACATCCCTGTGAGCAATATTCAGCTCATGTAGGTGCTGTATGGCCATCCCTATGTCACGCATGATCTCTGAGGCCTCTGATGGAGGAGAGCGGATTGTGAGCCCTTAATAAACTAAACTTCACTTTCATATTTCTTCTCACATTAAACGAGTCACATTGGGGCTCATTGTCTTATATTAACCAGACACTCGTAATACACAGATAAAAGGTAATTGCAACGGTAGTGAAGGCGCCATTATCCTGCACCTCTCAAACGATCCCCACTGTGGTTGCAAGACGAGAGCACATATAGCCCGTATATATAAACATGTGATAATCCGTCTCCTCACCTCGCTCAGTGAAGGCCTGGTCTCCTCTCTGTTGGATGCGAGTGAACAGCTCCCCGCCCTGCATACTGACACACAACACAGAAGCAGAGATCAATGTATATACAATGTAAAGATCGCCCGTCTGCAGTACGACAGTGATGTCACTGCCTCTTGTACAGGAAGCCTAAATGCCAATTTCACATATGGACCATGAACACATGGCCCAGTGCTAACATGACATCCCACCAGCTCTGTTATAAAGTACCAGTTCATTTGCTTAAAGACAGCTGGAGTACAGTGTCCAAACGGGATCTACTGCAAAGCAGAGACTGCAGTCTGTTGAGCTGCTGTGACATCACTGGTTTAAATCACATCAAGTTTATCTATTGCCCTCTGTATGGATTAACCTCCTTATCACCTATAAATCCTTGTTAAATGAAGGACACTCTATGGGTGTGAAGACTTCTATTTCCTAAATATTTCTCAAGGCGAGTTTGTAGTTCTGCAATTGTGACAGCAAGAACGTTGATGGAATTCACAATACTCCAGCTGTTTCCTGTTGCTCAGCGCTGGGTAATAACATCAGGTTAAGGATTATTCAATAGATGACAGCTACAGCCCTATCTCTGGGCATCAGTCTTTCATTACTCTGCGATACATGAATCTCTGTGATTACATCAGACTTAGGCAGCCAGTGGGTGTCCAGCAGTTGTAGCACTACAAGTCTCAGCATACCCAGCCAGCCAGGAGCAGCTGAAGAGCCACCGATTATGATTTATATGACCAGGTTGCAGTTCTTGTCCCATCGCTGTGTCCCAGCCTGTTAATGACCATCCACCGTGCAGCGCTATAATTATATTATTATAATGATGTTCCCCTATGGCCGTCTTTCACTATGTACATACGTGTCATATGAAGTGGGTCACGTGTTGTCATACCATTCCATGACGATGAGCAGACATCGCTTCCCTCTGTGTATGTTCTCGTAGATGTCCAGCACGGGTACGATGTGGGGACCCCCTGACGCTCTGGTGTGGTACTCCACTTCCCGTCTGGATTTGGGGCAGTCGTGGAGAATCTGGGGGGTCACAGAGCAGGGGGTATAAACTCACATTATGGGCACATGAGGAATTAGGAAAATATTTTGATGAACATTTTAGAAATTTTGAGGAACAAAGAGGCTCAGACAATGACCTGGCAGACTGTAACCAGAGGCAGAAATGATTCAGAGAATGTCTGTGGTGTCTGTAGAGACGGATAATGATGCAATCAGTGCACGGGACGGGGGGGACCTTGTGGGGCTGCAAAAAGACTTTGTTTTTTCCCATCTCACATTTTGAAGTTACTTCCAGGAACATATTGGTGCGATCTGTAACCCTGGCCGTCCGGCACGACCACGTGTACTGGAACTAATGATGATGGTGGTGATGACTGTTACATTTGTACTTTTAATGCTTCTATTAGGTATTAAGCTATAAAGCACAGAGATGAGACGGTGAGATTTACATTCAGCGCACACAATGACTGTGCAGTCGGCCAATAGCAAACTTGGGATTGTCCCGGTCATTAGGGATAGTCTGGCAGCTAATATGAAGGTGACGCTACTAAACTGTTGATGGGGGGAGCTTTCTAATCATCATCATTTATCTATATAGCACCAACATATTCCGTAGCGCTTTACAATTGGGGACAAACACAGTAAACTAATAAACAAACTGGGTAAAGCAGACAAAGAGGTGAGAAGGCCCCGCTCGCAAGCTTACAATCTATGGGGCGTTTCTACTGTCCCACCCAGCGGATATTCAGGTGGAGACCCCCAAACAATGACAGATGGTCTGAGGGCTGGGAAGACGGAAGCGTGAAATGCGCTTGGAGGGCAATGTGCTGCAGATAAAGAAGCGCTGTAGACAGGGCTGACACTACAACTAGGCGGACCTAAGTGGTCGTCCAGAGGGCCAGGCTTTAGGGGCCACCTAAAACACTGAAGGGCCTGATTCATTAAAGAAAGGAAAGCAAAAAAATTTGTAACTTTGCAACTTGGCAAAACCATGTTACAATACAAGGGGAGCACATTAGTTTATTATTTTGCACATAAGTTAAACACTGGCTGCTTTGTAATGTAGCACAAATACATGATAGCTTTATTTTTACACTGAAATGTAAAGCTGATCTAGGACAGGTCCGACCCCAAATATAAATATGTCCCCACATTTTATATTTACCTCCCCCTCCAATGCAACATGGTTTTGCCAAGGTGCAAAGTTACTCATTTGTTTTGCTTTACTTTCTTTAACAAATCAGGCCCTGAATGCGCCACATAATGTATTTATGTTCCTTACTGTGGTGGCCGCGGACACGGAGGGGCTGCAGTAGTAGTGGGCGGAGAGTGCGGCGCAGGGTTATGATGTCACAGCCTGGCACCACACTCTGTCTTCACGTTCCACACAAGCATACCTCCCAACGTCCCGGTTCAGGCAGGATAGTCCTGATTTGAGGGCTCTGAACAGGGCCGGATTAAGGGAAGGGAGGCCCCCAGGCTAAGGGTTCTGTGAGCTCCCCCCCTCCCCCCGTGAGCTTACCTCCTTCCGTTGTTCCACTCGCTGTAGTGCTTCCGCGGTGCACAATAATCTCCTTACTAAGGAGATCTCGTGAGAGTGAGACTATGAGTCATTGTCTCACTCTCAAGAGATCTCCTCAGTAAGGAGATTACTGCTCACCGCATAAGTACTACAGTGACAGCAGGCAGCTAACAGCATAACATTTGCTGTTAGCTGCCAGCCATTCTCCTTGAACAGACGACAGTCGGAGCCGGGGGCAGGGATGCCCCCAACCCGATGAATGCTGACGGGCCCCCCAGCTGCCCGAGGCCCCTGGGCTGTAGCCCCATTAGCCCTATTGTTAATCCAGCTCTGGCTCAGCCTCTGACCCGCTATCCCAATCAGTATTGTCCCGCATGGTAGGTACACCTCATTCTCTGCTGCTCTGCACTGCTGGACGGACGCCGCCTGCACTGCTGTGTGTGAGGTGTTTGGAGAGGAGGACATTAGGGATCAGTCTAGCACTTCAGGGGTGTGGCCACGCCCCCATTATGTCATGGCCACACCCCCTGTACCCATGTTAGATACCCAAATATTAGGAGGCATCATCATCATCATCATTTATTTATATAGCGCCAGCAAATTCCGCAGCGCTTTACAATGAGGAATGCACCAGGTCAGAAGTGCGTGCAGGGAGGGGATACCTGACGAAGCCGGGGTGTCTGACGGGGAAGGCGCCTGGTGGGGAGGTACCAGATTGGTGGGGGGGTCTAGGGTGCCGGTCCCAGCACTAACTCTGGGTCAGCACTTTTTCCTGTTTGTAAATAAGCCTCAATGAGAATAAACAAGGATGGGTGAATTTCTTTCTGCATCTATAGAAGCAGATGCGCTGTTGTATACAAAGGACAATGCAAAAAACGTATTAATGTATTAATGTACAGAATAAACAGCATTATATAACCATGTGTACAGAACACGTTTGTCCTTTGTCTCATTTCATAAGCGACAGACCCGTCCTCCTCTGCTGTTGACGAGAATCTGCCTCACACTGTTGCTATGCAAACAATTACTGGAATTGCTTTTAAAGTGATTTAATGGCACCTATAAAGCAGGATTACCGCAGGTACATTCTCTGCATGTGTAGGTTGTATATAACGATTCTGTGCTTCAGTAAACAAGTAACATCCCCCAATGACTTATATTTCTGTAGCCCAGAGGCTGTTTTATTAGGTGAAAATAACTAGTAAACTAATATTACAATTCCCTTTATCAGTGGACGTCGTTTATAGCTCAGCTGCTAACACCGCCATTGGCTCCTTAAATGGGCGCGTTACAGAGTCCGTCTGATTAGGTGAAGAATGGGTAATTCCTGACTGACTATAAGGACTATTTGTAGATATATTTACATCAATTACATTGTTAGGTGCCAATTAATCCTTATATTACGGTTTGTTTACATTTATCTTATGACAGAATCTGGTTGGATTACGTCAATGCTTATTTTGTCGGCAAACTTGGGCTGAAGACGATGAATTTACGAAGTAACGTCAGTAATGTACCCACAGAAATCGTATTTCATCCCTCAATTCCTCAGCCATCGTGTCGTTATTCTACAAACTTAGTAAAAGTAGATGAACCCAACCCCCCCCCCCCCAAAAAAATGTATAATTCTCAAATGAAAAATGTGCATCTCTATTCTACTAGCCGACATCTTATGTTGGAAATACAGGACTTCCTTTTAGTTTATAGTACAATGTGTTTTAAACCATAGCACAACATCGCTGCTGAGTTTTATGTACTGCTGGAGGTACTGTACATTATAAGGGTATTACAAGTCATGTGGGAGCTCCGGGGCCGTATATAAGTGCTCGGCTTGCGGCTTCGCACGGTACATGGTCAGATAACCCCCTCGATCACACTTATGGATCAGCAGGTATTTTGGGCAGGTCCCAGTTACTAATCTGCCTTTATTAACGGCTGTGAATGCCGAGGGGACGTGTGAAATACAACAGGCAGCCGACAATAATACAGAACATTGAGTCTGTCCTTATGCTGTACGATGAAGGTGATTACCATCCCCCTGCGCCCTTGTCACAGGATAATGATTAAGTCATTGACACAAGCTGCTTGTTAGATAAAACGTAATCAAGTGTGATTCAAAAAAATTATAATGCTGAACCTGGGCTCCTATCACTTCTACAGCACCAGCGTTATTCCCTCAGTCGTGGTTAATTGGAACAGAAAAGACCTGTAGATATATTTATGAAATTAATACTTATTGAGCGATAAAAAATGAGTTATCACCACAGTTTAACATTATATTCTGCAGAGTAACTACAGCTACTGATCGCTGAAGCCTTCGTTCCGCTGTGCTCGGTACGCGCGGGGCCCCAACGCGGAACCAGAATCACTGGTAGCATAAAAAAAAAGTATATAAAAGCTTTTATATATAAAGATATGTGGTAGATATAATATATAACCTTTATTATATCTAGCGTTATGTCTTTTCTGTGATGGGACGATATTCTCATTCATTTTAAAAAAGATTAAGGGGTAAATGTATCAAGCTGGGAGTTTCCGCCGCGTTTGCAAAGTGGAGATGTTGTCTATAGCAACCAATCAGATTCTAGCTGTAATTCTGTAGAATGTCCTAAATACATGATAACTAGAATCTGATTGGTTGCTATAGGCTACATCTACACTTTTCAAACCCGGCGGAATCTCGAAGCTTGATACATTTACCCCACAGAGTGAAAAAACAAATGGCAAATAATTATTTTAGTCCTCTCTTTCTGAGATTTGGTTAATAGAACAGGTACAAGCGCTACAAGTACTACCTGCATCTGCGATGCTTGATAAATAGACTCCACCTTACAGTATTGGGAAGCCTGTGACGGCGAGAGCTGGCGACTTGGTGAAAGGGATCACTGATCATCATTGTCATCTATTTATATAGCGCCACTAAAACTCCACACAGATAAGGCCATGGAATCTAAATCATGACCCCAGTGCTGTGAGGCAGAAGTGCTAACCACTGAGCCACCATGCTGCCAATACATATATATATATACAGTACATAGGAACGCTGGGAAAAACCCTTCGATAAATCTATCACAGAGTTCCGGCTGAATGATATAAATTTGGGAATTGGTGCTCTCTGATTGGACGCCATTACGCAAGGGGCGGACACCATTTCATCCAACCAGAAGAGTCTCAGAGAACACACAACATAATAAACAGGCACTAACCCTGGCAGCCTGGTAATGAATGCTGGACAGCTGCTAATTCTTCCATAGCCGGATCACCCATTAGGCTACCTAGGCTCCCACCTAAGGCCCCATGGGAACTGAGGGGCCCAGATTATCCGAACCCATTTATGTTTTGTTTTTTTTAAAAAAATGGATGTGGCTCCAACCAGTATGTTGCCTATGGGCCCCATTAGGTCTTAATCCAGCTCCCAGCTCCTCCCACCACTAGTGGGTAACATGACACGAGGAGAGGGGTGGGGTTCTGGGTGTGGCTGACAGGGATGGGGGGAGGGGGGTCCTTGTTACCTGAACCTGAGAGTGGCCTTATGCAGATTATAGCGCTACGCACAGCATGTAATAAGCCTCAGAGACAGACGGACCTTGTACAGGGAGCTTACACTTATTATGAGGACATATTACTATGCTATTTCTAGGGGTTCACTAACTGCTTTAAAATAATAATAAGAACAGTTGTGTAAAAGCAGAATTTAACCATTTTCATCTCATTTAGCTTTTATAATAATACAAAAAAGACAATTTATGTAAAATTGCAACAAAGGAAACGTTCTATCTGATCCCCTCACAAGCCCAACCTGTGACTGATTCTGGATTACAGAGACCCCGGCACTGACTGTCTCCCCCTGTAATAAGATCCCGGGGTATAACAGGGGCACAAATCTGGGAGACGTTGTATGAACCACCTCGGGGTGAGTGGGGGCGGGGGGCAGCTCATAATCACTTTCTTTTTAAAGATCAGAAGTCATCAGGGTGAGAGGGGTATGTGCGTCTGTCACAAGCCACCCGGCTCTGGTTACGGCAGTAAAATATCCCCAGCCCCCTCCTCCAGCTACAGCACAGAGATCCCAGAAACTGTTACGTGGGCATCGTCTGCCCAGGTCCTACACATCAGGGACCGTCGCTGGGCAGAACCTGCACCAACCGGCCCCTCGTACCTCAACCAGGGCACTGGCACGTTACGCCCACTGGAGGAGCCGCTTCACCGGCTGAACTGATATTCATGTTCACTAGTAACTAGTCACTGAGGCGTGAGGCACGTCATGTCTCGGTGATGTCACTAATTCCTAGTGAATCGATAGGCTGCAGTCATGAAATGCCTCGTGCCTCAGTGATGTCACTAGTTTATAGCCTGTAATCTTATGAAAAAATGGTTCAGCCCTATACACTATAAACGACCCCCCCCCATTGCCAAACCATAGATAACAATAACATTTACATATACTGAGGTGGAACATTACCCCGTATATTGGCCACTGAGGGATGAAGTAATGACAGCGCTGATTAGTGACATCACAACTTTGTAGACCTCAGACCCCAGGTAGGCTCTCCAGCTGTTGGGGAACTACAAGAACCAGCATGCCCTACCAGCCAATAAGCATTGAACACAGTGTGTAAATCACTGGAAAACATCAGTTAATGACCATTATTTACATATCTACTTCCTCTTATGTCACCTTCTGTCTCCTGCACTTATCAGCACCTCCTGATGTCTGCAACTCCAGGCGCAGGTTGTTAATACTGCTTATAGTGTGTACTTTGTACCTATAGTGTCCCATGGTTCTGTTTATAATGCTAGTGACAGCTATTGCTACTATTATATATATATAGATAGACATCTTTACCGTTGGCCTCTATGCTACTAATACATATATATATATATATATATATATATATATATACACACACACACACATATATGGGCTCTTCATGAAATACACTTAGTCAGCCAGCTTTTGGGGAGCAGCATCCCATAAGAATTAATTACACACTTGTCTGTGTCTGCCCTGAGCACAGACCTGTCCCCTATAGCTGTAACATTATGCATCGTTCAGCATAAATCCTCCTGCACCAAATAACCGGCTCTGGGTCATAGTAACCGCTCCCTACGACCTGTTTGCTGCATGCCGGGATACCTCCTGTCCTTATGGAGTCACATTCCTGAGCAGGAGAGTAACACACCCTCAATCATAACACAATCCGGCTTCCACCCTCACTGACTCACGGCCACAGCCGGCTACCTCCACATATTATGTAATATAAAGTTACCTCGTGCAGGTACACGTGACGTGCAGGTGTACAGTGCACGCTACGGCTCTCCAGCTGTCGGCCATGCTGGGACTGGTAGTTCCACACCATTCTATCACTGCAGTCTTCTATTGCACATCGTTCAGATGACCTATTACCCTCATCCGCTATTGTTACTGAATGTTGTTTACAATCAGATAGTAAGTTAGAAGCTACCCCCAGAACTGCACCTTGGCAAAGCCATGCTGCACCGCAGGGGGGCAAATTTAAAATGCGCGTACAGGATTAGATTTAAGAGGGGACACGTCCTGGGTCAACTACAGTGTAAAAATAAAGCCGCCCAGTATTTGTGTGCTACGTGTAAGGAGCCAGAATATTCCCTGCTTGTAAATAAGATTGTTGTATAGTAACAAGGTGTGTTCAGGTCCATCTTCTACTAACCCTAAATGTATCCAGCGATCTGACCCTCATTACAGGACAGTTAGGAGGCAATTGGGGTTAAAGTTAAAGGGATATATTTACTAAACTGAGTGTTTGAAAAAGTGGAGATGTTGCCTATAGCAACCAATCACATTCTAGCTGTCATTTTGTAGCATGTACTAAATAAATGAAAGCTAGAATCTGATTGGTTGCTAAAGGCAACATCTCCACTTTTTCAAACATGCAGTTTAGTAAATATATGGAGAGATGAGAATAATATTAGAAGAGGAAAATAAAGTATAGACCATAAAAGTATCACATATCTGGGGCCGGAGTGTGGGAGGGAAGGTAACGGGTAAGTAAAGAGTACAATTTAAATTAAGAAAGTGAATATGAAGTAGTCAATCAGTAAAGGAACAATTAAGCCCAACAATCAATTTGTTACCTGAAATGTGCCACAGTTTATATATGTGTGTGTGTATATATATATATATATATATATATATATATATATATTTATATAAACTTCTACATAAATTACTTTAAAGTAGACGTTTCATTAATACATAGTTCATGAAACAATAGTGACAGAAGTCACCTTTCTTTTTAAACTGCTAGAATCCAGCTGGACCTGTCTCCTCCACTATATGAGATAAATAATATACTGAGCCGCATGGCGTCCTCCCTCCGCCCCACCTGGGCCCCTGATACGCAGAGCCAGCTCTTACCCATCTTATTATAAGATTCTTATATCTCATCTCCGAGCCTCTTGTTCTATAAAGGAGAACTCCGACTGACACTACTTATATCGTTACCAGGTAGAAGGGAGAGGACCAGAGGAATCACCACTGGGCTCCACAGCGAGCAGCCGTTATATTATTCTGTTATTCTCATGAATATTCTTATTGTCTCCTCCATGTGCCGGTGATAACTTGTTGCTCCGCTGTTAGAGCAACATTGTTACATCTTAGAGGAACATTGTTACATGTTATGGTCCATTAAGCTTTCACAGAGGATGTCTTATAAAAGAGCTACTAATTAAATTCATACACAGGTGAGTTCCTGAAATGTATTTACTCTGATATTGGGGCGTAGAAAATATTTATGTCCCCCCCCCCCCCACCCCAATCAGAGCCCCGTAATACAGAACCGACCTTAATGACGGTGAGTGGACGACCCATCAGAAATGTAGGGGATTAGTCCTCCCATTAGTAACACCCCCAAGGACCTGGTTTTGGGCTGTAAGAAGAATGGGGGGAACCTGGGGACAAACAGCTGCACAGAGATCCCAGGTGGTAGAACACCAGTTGTACACAGGAATTAAGGGACTTATTTGTTAAATAAACAATTATCTTGTGGTTTCATACTTTATCTCCACTTACTGTGGTCATAAAATATGTCTCATTTCTGCTATTTAACATAATTTCGTCACCGTGGCAGCTGAGTACAGCGCTGTGGAAGCAGTGGCGCTATATAAATAGATGATGATGATGAGTATCGCTATAAGGATTACTTATCGCTATGAAGCCCCCGTTCTGCACTATTGACCAAGCGCAGGGGCGCAGGGCTGGGAGCGTAGGTGGAGCTTCTGGTTCCGCAGGTAGCACAAACAAAATGTTTAATAAATATAAAACATTAAAAAAAATCTATTCCATTAAAAATATAGTGGTAAACATGATATATATTATATTTACCTTCCTCCCCCCCAAAAGAAATATTATTTTTGGGGGGACAGGGCAATGCATATTTCATCAGTAAATGATCTCTGTTCAGTCCCCTCTGTCTGATCCCGCCATCCTCAGATGACATAATAACAGGACAGGTATCACAGCAATACAAATATATAGGGCTAGATTTACTAAGCTGCGGGTTTAAAAAAGTGGGGATGTTGCCTATAGCAACCAATCAGATTCTAGCTTTCATTTATTTAGTACCTTCTACAAAATGATAGCTAGAATCTGATTGGTTGCTATAGGCAACATCCCCACTTTTTCAAAATTGCAGCTTAGTAAATCTAGCCCATAGTCTCTTTCCTGTGCAAAGTCCTCGTGATACATAGCGCTGGCGTTAACCCCCTATATACATATATATATATAGGGCGAAGCAAAATAAATCCTGTGAATTTTTGTTGAATCCCCCCCTCTATATTCCATCATGATCTTAGCTTTGTCTCACATATCTTCTGTTATGAGAAGCTCCTGAGGTATATATGTGTGAATGATATCAGTTGTATATGGTATCATGTATCTCACAGAGGACATGAGACACTGAATTTATCTTACACACCACAGGTCCTCTCTGTAGGAACAGTCCATCTATAGGTAAATTGCCAAAGATCATAAGTATTTCCCCGACAAATCATTTCACCACATACAGACCTGGGTTTGGGCTAATTAGATGATAAATAAGGGTGACAGCTCAGCCCCAGACCATAAAACATCTGTGTTTAGTTTCCATGTCAAATTCCTGACATATTGATTTACTGACTCGTTGTCACCTCCTGCAGGTCATAGATAGTCATCGTCTAGGAATCGTGCGGCCTGGTCACACAGTAATGGAGCGACTTTATCACTACTGTCTGCGACAACGAGCAGAGAGACACAGCACCCCTCCCCCCAAACTGATAATCACACTGTACCCTCACATCCATGCCCTGTACCCTCCGGAGGCTGGCACTCACACTGTACCCCGATATAAAGCTGGCACTGTACCCCCGGAGGCTGGCACTCACACTGTACCCCGATATAAAGCTGGCACTGTACCCTCCGGAGGCTGGCACTCACACTGTACCCCGATATAAAGCTGGCACTGTACCCCCGGAGGCTGGCACTCACACTGCCCACCTGTACAGCCCCCCCCCCCAGTTGCCTCTGCCCCCAGTACAGGGTACCTGAGCTGCCCCTGCCACCAGTACAGGGTACCTGAGCTGCCCCTGCCCCCCAGTAACAGAGCACTTGAGCTGCCCCTGCCACCAGTACAGGGTACCTGAGCTGCCCTGGCACACCCGCTGCCAGCCTGTGCCATACCTTCAGCGCACACTTCTGCCCGGAGTCCCTGCGGTAACACTCCAGCACTTTGCCATTGATGCCCAGGCCGAGCACCTGCTTGGACACCTTGTAGTCATCAGTGATGGCATGGCGCTTGATCTCCTGCTTGGTGCCCTGTGCCAGGCTCGGGGGGCAGTCAGTGGTCATCTCCTGCACATTGGCATTCTCCTCCATGGTGCCCCCTCAGGACTCAGCCCCCAGTCTCATGGCCGCAGCTCGGTGCTAAAGTCCTGGAAGCTTGTGACAGAGACACCCACAGTAATTCTGTGCTGCCACCAGGGGGGGCGGAGACTGGCAGAGGGGGAGGGGCTTCTGATTAACCTCTTCCATTCCAGCAATCACTGATTGCTAGGATACACACATCACACTTCTACATATCTGTATAGTTACCGAGTACACACTGCAGGGATCAGGACAGAGATACAATGTATATATCTCATAGAAATAGAATGAGGCACTTTCTCAGCACAGTAATAGTGTTACAGTGATACAATGTTACAGACAGTGATACAATGTTACAGACAGTGAGTGATACAATGTTACAGACAGGAATGCATGTTACAGTGATATAATGTTACAGACCATGTTACATACAGTGATACATGTTACAGACAGTGATAAAATGTTACAGACCATGTTACATACAGTGATACATGTTAAGGACAGTGATAAAATGTTACAGACAGCGAGTAATACATGTTACAGACCATGTTACAATGTGACAATGTTACACACAGTGATACAATGGTACAGACCATGTTACAGTGATACAATGTTACAGACAGCGATACATTGTTACAGACAGGGATACATTGTTACAGACAGGGATACATTGTTACAGCCCATGTTACAGTGATACAATGTTACAGACAGTGATACAATGTTACAGGCCATGTTACAGTGATACAATGTTAGGCTAGTTACATACTCCAGAAAATTTCGCCCGATGCAACATTTTTAACGATTTTACCAACGACAGAAAAAAAAGTCCCGATCAGCTGGCGATTCCTGTGTACACACTGTACATGTTTTACAAGATTTTACCATCAGATCTGTGCTTCTCATCTGTCATAACCATCGGCTGAAAAGATGGTGACTCTGTAAACTCCATAGAGATCTATGGACATTGCTGGTCCTGAGTGTGTACACACTGCAGGATTGGAGCATCGTTTCATCACTGAACAAGATTTTTAGTCCAGTTTACACATTGAATGGAACGATAATCGTTCATTGTTGGAGTATACACACTGATTCGATATCGGTCCGCACGGTCGTTTATCGTGTGATTGCCCTGCAGTGTGTACCCAGCCTTACAGACCATGTCACAATGTTACAGACAGTGATACAGTGTTACAGACAATGTCACAATGTTACAAACAGTGATACAGTGTTACAGACAATGTTACAGACAGTGATACAGTGTTACAGACCCTGTCACAATGTTACAGACAGTGATACAGTGTTACAGACAATGTTACAGACAGTGATATACAGTGTTACAGACCATGTTACAGACAGTGATACAGTGTTACAGACAATGTGACAATGTTACAGACCATGTCACAATGTTACAGACAGTGATACAGTGTTACAGACCATGTCACAATGTTACAGACAATGTTAGAGACAGTGATACAGACAATGTGACAATGTTACAGACACTGATACAGTGTTACAGACAATGATACAGACAGTGATACAGTGTTACAGACATGTCACAATGTTACAGACAGTGATACAGTGTTACAGACAATGTTACAGACAGTGATACAGTGTTACAGACCATGTCACAATGTTACAGACAGTGATATACAGTGTTACAGACCATGTTACAGACAGTGATACAGTGTTACAGACAATGTGACAATGTTACAGACAGTGATACAGTGTTACAGACAATGTGACAATGTTACAGACAGTGATACTGGATGTTCTGTAGGATATTAGGACAAAATGACTCTTGATGAGTGAGTGAGGGGCTGTACTGAGGATCCATGCAATGTAAGTAACAAACATAAAAGTCATTGTAATATTATTAAATGTAAACCTATATTATATATTTGCTAAATTTGAATTGCCTATAAGACATCTATCAGTTTTCCATATGTCCTACTTCTGTCTTAGAATCTCCGATGTTACACAATCCCTAATGTATTTCAATAGCCCATTTCCCATCACAACAACTACCCAGATATAGTACTGTGTGTGGTCTTATTGCTGTACAGTAGTTTTGTTGTTTTTTTGTGTATTTACTGCAAGTGTTCAGTATAGGAATATAGGTGCTAATTGTCCCTAATGTCCACATTTCAAAGCTCTGTCCCTACAGTTGTCCCTATTTTTCAATATTTACCAAATTCCCTTTATAATCCATTTTTCCTGCTTGTTAGATGCAATTCTCACCACCCGATTTAATTCTCCCGGATGTAAGTTATTAATAGATAAATAAAATGCAATAAGTACAATGTAATATAATTTATTACATATGACACAATGGGAGTACTGCAGCCGCGCGGTTCTCGCAGACTGTATCGGCAGTGATGCGTTTAGATGTAACAGTGCCGCGTGGAAACCAAACACCACAAAGGACACAAGTCTCTGCTACAATATAAATAACATATTCCACAACCGACAAATGATAAATCTGCTTTTCCTCTAACATGTTCCTTATTAAGTATCTGCATATCTTATATTGTACATCCTCTCATGGGCCTGAGTCATTAAGGAAAGTAAGGCAAAAAAAGGAGTAAATGTTCTTTGGGACAAATCATTTTACACTATAATGGGTGCAAATTAGTTTATAATCTAGCACACAAATACTTGATAACTTTATTTTTACACAGAAAATTTAAAGTTGATCTAGGACATGCCCTACCCCAACTATAAATCTGTCCCTACATTTTATATTTACCTCCCCCTCCAATGCAACATGGTTTTGCCCAGGTGCAAAGTTACTCCTTTTTAATGCTTTACTCTCCTTAATGACTCAGGCCCATTCTGTTTATATGGTCTAATAGTGATTTCTTATACAGTACATTTTATACATATTGTGAAGACCGGTATTTGTTATTTATATATTAATGTGCAAATATTTATATTTTTGTGGATAGTAGTTACTATTATCTTATGCAGAGCTCCCAATGTTGTTTTATATTTTTATGTCATTAAGATATATTTTGCTAAATTGTTTCTTTTAGTAATGAGTTCTATACAGTAGTAATAAATATTGAGTATTTAACTATAAAGAACTTTATCCTGTTTAATGCTCTTTTTTAAGATTGCATTAATGTATATAAATGTTTATTTTGTTATTTTAGTAGCACTACAATAATTCTTTATTCTTTATTTTAGGATGTCAGTTACTCGGTGGTATTTCATGATTTAGTGTCACAAAGTTTACACAATAGTGTTGGGCAGGGGTGGAGTCGGGACTGATAAAGGGGATATTCCAAGGGGCAGATTCAATTACCCGCGAGGTGCTGCCGGATATCACTTCGACGTTTGCCTGTGCACCTTGCCGGTTAATACGGTACAGAAATCTCCGCTCACTTATCCTCATATCTCTATGGGACGCAACAGAAAATGAGCAGTGATCTCTGTAGACACATCACGTCCCCTGTGTCACACTGAATCTGTCCCTAAACTGTGCTACACAGCAGCAGCTACACAGGTGGGGAGAGATCCAGGTATACTGCGAGCCGTACTCAGCCTGACAGAGAACACAGAGGGACGGATGTAGACTTAAATGTATAACTGCGACTTTTGTGTACATGTGTTAATGTGTCCGTCGTCGTCATTAGCTCAGAGACTTGCACCAGGTCTATAGGACAGAAATACACCTCCAGAAAGACGTCTATTAAAGATACTTGTAAGTAAAATCAGACGTATCTCTAATGAGTATAGTCGGCTTGTCTCATTCTCAGGGAGCTGCGAGCAAAAAGCCGGCGTTGAGTCTACCGTAATAACGGTAATAATGCACAGTAAAAGTAACGCGGCCAATTGAATTCCCCCTCTGAGACCCTTATAAATGGTATAATCCCAGTGTGAGGAGGGGGTGGATCACCCCTATACTGCTCACAAAATTAACCCCTTCCTCAAATGTCAGAGCCCCCTCCCTGCCACACGTGTACATACATGTAGGACTGGGTATGTTTGCTCAGATAAGGGAAGTCGCTTTTTCAAGTTAACATTTCACATTACTGCGCAGATGAGATCTGTCATGGAAAGGCCGCTGCGTGCAGCCGTGTTACATGTTACACGCTACATACGTGGTCCTCACAAATTGCTTCTATGCTTTTTTTCTCACATTTTATTTGTAGTTCGGTGTTTATAGACTTTTCCCTCATTTTACGCTTTTCAAAAATCAACACCAATTTTTTCCTCGTCCCTTGAAAAACATCAAAGGGTTTTACTGTAACGGCGACTGCCTACATATTATATATCACCCTGTCACTGTGCGGTGCGCCCAACACGTAGCAACAGTCGGCAACATTTCTGTTTACACTAAAAACAGCATTTGGTACTTGTTTTTATAATGTTTTTTCCTTGTAACTGACCAATATGAAAGTTTATAAGGCCATGCGTTGGGTGTAAATATACACGTTTCCGTACTACACACATGACTTCTTCAGATTCCCAGATACGCTTCCTAGGAGCGAGATCTTTGCGGGTACCGTAAATCTGGTGTAAAGATACATGGTGATGATGATGGGGACACCATCAGCGCTGTCCAGCCATCTCTGATTGGCTGATTGCGCACTGACCCCTCCGGCTGAGACTCCATTCATTAGTATCCCGGTTATATTACATCAAGTCGCTGTTGTCTATTCAGAATTTTTTATTTGTAATTTCCATTTGGACTACAGCAGGGAAGAAGATTCTCATTGGATTTAAACAATGGACGTTGGGGTGATTTTATTTTATTTATTTGGAAAATGTAACTTTATGAGAGATCATTACATTATACTGAGTAGGAATAGGGTAATGCGACATATACTGACTCCTACAAGCTGCAGCTCTGCGCTATTGTTAGCAGTAAGTGCACATTTATACGTCTAATACATAAATGCGGCTGTGGTTTTAGTTGGACATATCTCCAGATAAACGTGATTAAATACACACATGTAAGTCTGCAATTTTTATGATGGAGCTTTCAATCCCACGCGCTCTCTGTGGGTGTCCAAATCAGACATTGATCAACTCCTGTGTGGCCAGATTAACTGTGATATCAGTTTCTGATTGGAGTTATGTACAGGACCAGCGAGTATGGGCTGGTGCCTGCTGTGTATCTAATAGTGGGGTCCTGGGCTGGGGGTCACATGCATTTTTTTCATTTGAAACCTTCCTAATAGGCTGCTGAGTTGAGTCTTGACCCCCCCCTCCCGGGCTAAAATTTACCAGCTTTCCCCTCGTCCTGGGAGAGGGCAAGTATTAGAGTTCCCTGAGAGGCCAATAGGAAATTTCTGCTCCAGAAAAGGGTGATGCAATGATGTCACCCTGTGGTTCATGGGCCACAAGATGGGCATAAAAGACTTACAAATAAGTTCCTTTCAGCAAAAGGCGTGGCGTTTGTGGCATGTGCGACTATGATTCACCATATTCATACTCCATGTAACATACAACCCAAGGAAATGGTTGAGTGAAACGCGTTGAGCAGCAGTCTGCGTAATGCGTTGAGAAGCAGTCAGTGAAATCATCAACATCATCATCAACATTTATTTATATAGCGCCAGCAAATTCAGTAGCGCTTTACAATTGGGAACAAACATTAATAAGACAATACTGGGTAATACATACAGACAGAGGTAAGAGACCCCTGCTCGAAAGCTTACAATCTATAGGACAATGGGAGTTAGAAACACAAGGGCATGTGCTACATCATATTGCACAATGGACCAGCTAGAATGCAAAGGTAAAAGTACTGAGTGTGCTGTGTGTGGCAATGTTGGTCAGAAGGTTGTTGTCTTGCGTTAGCAGTGTAGAGGGTGGTAATAGGGTAATCTAGGGAAATTAAGTTGATGGTTGAGGAATATCATAACCTTGTCTGAAGAGGTGGGTTTTCAGTGAACGCTTGAAGGTTTGAAGACTAGAGGAAAGTCTTACTGTGCATGGGATGGAATTCCACAAAATAGGTGCAGCCCTGGAAAAAATCCTGTAACCGAGAATGGGAGGATGTGATGAGAGTGGAGGAGAGACGTAGATCTTGTGCAGAACGGAGGTGCCGAGTCGGGAGATATTTCGAGACAAGTGAGGAGATGTATGTCGATGCAATTTTGTTGATGGCCTTGTATGTTAGTAGAAGAATTTTATATTGGATTCGTTGAAATACAGGCAGCCAATGTAAAGACTGACAGAGTGGCTCAGCAGAGGAGTAACGGTTTGTAAGGAAAATCAGTCTAGCCGCTGTGTGCAAAATAGATTGTAGGGGTTCAAGTCTGACTTTGGGAAGACCAGTAAGGAGGGAATTGCAATAGTCGATGCAGGAGATGATGAGTGCATGAATTAATGTTTTTGCAGTGTCTTGTGTCAGATATGTGTGTATTCTGGAAATGTTCTTTAGGTGTATGTAACATTATTTAGATATAGAGTTGATGTGGGGAATAAACGACAGTTGTGAATCAAGGATTACACGTAGGCAACGAGCTTGCCGGGTGGGATTTATGGTCATGTTATCGACAGAAATAGAAATGTCAGGCAGGAAGCTTCTGTTCTTGGGTGGGAATATTATTAATTCAGTTTTTGAAAGATTGAGTTTGAGTTGGCGAGAAGACATCCAAGATGAAATGGCAGAAAGACAGTCAGTAACGTGAGACAACACAGATGGTGAGAGATCAGGAGAGGATAGACAGATTTGTGTATCATCCGCATAGAGATGATACTGAAATCCAAAGGAGCTTATTAGTTTTCCAAGAGAAGTGGTGTATATAGAGAATAGCAGAGGACCTAGGACTGAGCCTTGTGGAACTCCAACTGATAAAGGAAGCAGAGCAGAGGTGGATCCAGAGAAATTAACTCTGAAAGAGCGATTAGATAGGTAGGATGAGAACCAGGGAGGCAGTCTGTGAACTACATTGATCAGCAATCAGTGAAACGTGTTAATCAGCAGTCAGTGAAACGCGTTGAACAGCAGGCAGCACTTATAACTCTTACATATGTTTTCTGTGCTCACCAGTTGGACAGCCCTGAATTAGGATATTACTGAGTGGAATCTCAGTCTTTGTTTCAGAGATTTTCATATCTGTACATAGACGTTCTCTTTGGCTTCTTATGGGAAACTTCTCTTAATTGCCATCTGTTTGTGGATGAATGTTTTAAAACTATGGGATATGCTGCTGTCTCCCATGTATATTATGTTTATTAGCCACTGAGGTGCTCGTGTGATCGGTGAGAAACATTATAACTTTTTCCTAAATTCTTGCACTTTTTGGGATGACTGTGTAAGGTGACAAAATGTCCCTAAAGTTATTCTGTGGTTAGAGCGACTGTCCTCATAGTTTGGGTGACAATCAGCTAGTTAATGTGTCATATAATAGAATATATAATCGAAGGGTCCTATTCTAGGGTCTGGCTGACACTATTATAAGGGCTCTTAGAGTTTGACACCAATCCACAAAGTACTGATACATTGGTCTAGGACTGAGATTGCTCTGTGGAAAACCAGAGAAGACCTTTAATGAGGAAACACAAAGTCTCAAGCAGCACATTTTGGGGTGCATCAAAATTAAGGGAATTCAAGATGGAAATATAGAAATTATTGGTATTTAATTTGTTGCCAGATCTGATGATGCTTAAAAATCACACAATTTGTATTTCAAGGTAGATACAACTTATATAAAGATGTTTCTGGTGGTTGGTATAAGGGATAGGATCCATGTCAGTTCCGGCAGTAGAGTAGCCGGACTGACCCGTACTAGATAGAAGCTGGGGATTTTGCAGGAGGGAATCTGGTTTGGGGACCAGAACATCCTCTCTAGAAGCACAATGACCACGCAGTGGAATACGCTGATACCCCGAGCCTCACATAAATGTTCCCCCATTCATACAATGACCAGTCGTGCTGGTTATTAATCACCTAGCTCCTGACTCTGAGTAGAACCTTCTATTAGACTAAATAGAGCAAATATGCACCAGAACAAACCATGTTGCAGAAATCACATATATTGTTATATAACTATTTATACTGATTAAAAATAAGGACCGTGGGGAATTCTTTATTAATGGTATCACAAACAAACCAGTGTTAGGCTGTAGTTTATTGGGAAGCAATGCCCACTAACAACCTGTAGGTGGCAGGAGTGCTTAGAAATATGCTTTGCTGCAAATGGTTAAACAGTTGCAGATGAGATGCAGATCGCCACAAACACTAAGTGTAACCAAACATTATACAGTTTACAGATTACAGAAACTGCAGCATCCTATCACATCTATCACATAATCTGACACATTTATCATACAATCACAATGAAAGATAAGCCCAACAATGTAAATGTTCATATAAGAAGCTGAGGGCAAGGTGCATTGATCATGCATGACGTATCCCACATCCTGTGCTGGTCTGAAGGTTGAGCCCCCCCATCCCCCACATGAAGCACCTGCAGCTTTATTATATGTCTCGAGGTAATATCTGATATAGGGATGTTTGTGAGGTTTTCCCATGATGTCATAATGGTTTAATTAGGCCTAGGCCCATATGGTAACTTCAAAATCCAGCTTGGGTCAAATGACTGAAATTATGCTAATATAGGACAAAAAGCTATAATGGAAAAGCATAGGATGTTAGTTATAGTGACATTGATCATGCCCTATATGTGAAATCCACCAATATGTATAGAGTATTTATGTTACCCCATCACTATTTAGTGAGGGATGCAAAATATTTACCTTACTAAGCAGCTTTTTAAAATATCACCTGTCCGTAAAGAGATGGGACAGATTGCATGCTGGGCAGATTTATTTAAGTATAAACTCCTCTGTTACTTCATGTACATGATTTGCCCAGTTTACTTTCCTATAAATGTTTAATCGAGATTTCATTTAAATTTTAAAAAATAAAACAATAAAACAAAAACAAAAATATTCTGCCAGTGCAGTCCCTAACTATCCTAAACTTTGCTGAATATTCCTGAATATTTGTCTTTGCAAAACTTCTCGGAGAGAAATGTCTCCTTGACCACAAAGCTGACAATCTATTTCATTCTTTCAGCAAGGCAGGAGATTCCTCACTTTCACTGTGAAGTAAGATATAAATAAAATGTCTCAGCCTTGTATAGTGGATAATAGTGTTGTATCTATTCCCAGCTGTCCACGTTTTCTGTGCAGCCTTTATGTTGTGCAGAGTGTGAGTGACAGGTGGCAGATGTCACAGGGCTGACATTTGTCATCCACATCCATGTCTGCACCGTACAGACTACAGCAAAGATCACAAACCACTAGAGCTGGACAGCCCCATCTCTGGCTCCCCGGGTTATGAACGTCCAGTTTCTGTTTCCAGAGTCAGCAGACTTTGGGCAAGACCTGTCTAGAAACTGATTGCCCTAGTCCTGAAGAAGTCGTGGGAGATTTCCCTTAATCGACCAGCCACCGACTACTTTCATATAAATAAAAGGTACATGTATCAATGTTTATTGTCACAATGTAACAAAGTTCTAAAATTAGTAAGAAAAAAATGGTTCTTGGCTGCTTAGATAAGAAATAGTAATCCCAGAATTACCAACATTCCAAAACATTTTCCAGCAACACAAGAGCAGAGCTGGTGCCTGGCGCAGGCTACAAGTTACTGTCTCCCTGGACCCAGGAACATCATTGTGACAGGATGCACCACCTATGCCATCCTCTCTGTTGTTGCTGGGAACCGGCTGGGCTTGTCTTGCTACCGTCCCCTTTTCTTTATCCTAAATCTATCCGCAGTTGGAGGAGCTTATACTGCTTCCACCACTGGACTCCTTGCTGACATCCAGAACCGGGTTCCTTCTGGGTAACTGTTGCTGCTAGGGTACCCCCTTGCTGGTGCACCTGGGCTGGTACTCATGACCTCTTCCGTGGGCAGCACGGTGGCTCAGTGGTTAGTACTTCTGCCTCCAGCACTGGGGTCATGAGTTAGATTCCCGACCATGGCCTTATATGTGTGGAGTTTGTATGTTCCCCCCGTGTTTGTGTGGGTTTCCTCCGGGTGCTCTGGTTTCCTCCCACACTCCAAAAACATACTGGTAGGTTAATTGGCTGCTATCAAAATTGACCCTAGTCTCTCTCTTTCTGTCTGTGTGTATATTAGGGAATTTAGACTGTAAGCTCCAATGGGGCAGGGACTGATGTGAATGTGTTCTCTGTACAGCGCTGCGGAATTAGTGGCGCTATATAAATAAATGGTGATGATGATGATGATAGATCAGGGTTGCTGTGGATGGATCCTCCCTGGCCTATCACACTGGCCAGAGCTGCTGGGTAGCGGGCAGAGCGGTGGTAACAGAAAGCTGGGTCCAAACCTCAATACAGTCGGGAACGGATTAGAGTTGGGTCTAATCTGTAGGACACAGGTATTCCAGCAGGGAAGAAGTTGTTAAGCAGGTCTTTGAAGTAAGTGATGTTTATTTAGCTCCATTGTCCTAACAAGGACACTGGTTAAAGTTACCAGTGAAACAATAATGATACATTCAGTACAAACCAGTGCTGTTTTATACAGTGTTGAACACAGCCCCGCAGGGGGTAAAACAGCCCTCAGAAGTCTGAGTTATTTTTAGTATCAGAATGCTATGTGTTTCCCCAAACATGGTTTTAAATGCAGTTTATACTTAACAAAATTTGCAGTAATCTGTAATATCCTAAATCACATTGATCAGAGATTTCCTTTCACTTTAACCCGGATAAAGGTAATGGCTCCCTGCCGGACCTTTGGACCCCGAGGGGGTATAATCAGTTGGGGTAGGATAGTCTATAGTGAAGACTCACCCAAGGATCTGGAGGGCAGAAAGATTTTATAGGATAAATCATATCAGATCCATGGAGATCACACACATATCATTCAGTATCGTCATTTCTGGCCCTGCCCCAACAGTTACTGTAACTGGTTGGAGTTTGTGGACTATAATTTGGAACTTTGGAACAAGTTAATCTTTTTTTGGAGACTTCAAAAGCAGTTTTATGGGCCACGTGATAGGTGACCAGGCCTAGAGGAAGAGGGACTATATCTCACATATGACGCTTTCTAATGTCTGAGGCCTTTGTGGTTTATATGGCAAATACCATAGAAGATTCTCTAGAGTTTTATATGATAGAGAAACAGATTTTAGAAAACTTTCTATCATCAAATGGCCAAATAAAGTTTAAACTAATCCGAGAATAGATTCTGTAGGTGGGGAAACAAAACAGGGAAGTTTGTAGTTAATAAGACCAGACTGCAAAGAAGAAAACAACAGGTTTAATAATCAATGAGCGAAAGTTACACATCTACTTTATATATTATGACAAATCTTCATTCTTTACATGAAAACTTATACACAGCTCAGACAATAGCACTTAATACCGATTATTACTGGACAAAGCTAAAAATCCCAAGTTATCATATTGTGAAAGTCTAAGGGTTAAATTTACCAAGCTGTGAGTTTACGGCTGTTTTCAAAAGTGGAGATTCTAGTTATCATTTATTTAGTACATTCTACAGAATGACAGCTAGAATCTAACTGGTTGCTATAGGCAACATATCCACTTTTCACTTCCAACCTATTGATCCGCTCCTTTAGTGTTTCTACCTCTGGCACATCCTCCCCTCCACTCCCACTATCTGTTGGGGTCCCACAAGGCTCTGTTCTTGGCCCTTTACTTTTTTCATTATACACCTCTTCTCTTGGGGCACTAATTCGCTCATTCAGCCTCCAATACCTCCTCTACGCTGATGACACCCAAATCTATATCTATTCCCCTGACCTCTCTCCTTATGTACTATCTTGTGTAACCAACTGTCTGCTATCTCCACATGGATGTCCCAACGCTACCTAAAGCTCAACATGTCCAAAACAGAGCTTATTATCTTCCCTCCAGCCAGAGTCACCACCTGCCCTCAGTTCTCCCTCACTGTCAGTAACACCACAATTTCCTCAGTCTCCCAATCCCGCTGCCTTGGTGTCACACGTTACTCCGCCCTCTGCTTTATTCCTCACATCCAGACTCTCTCCCAGTCCTGTCAACTCCACCTTAAAATCATTGCCAGAATATGCCCTTTTCTTACTCAACATGTTATCAAAACTCTTATCCATTCTCTCATCATCTCCCGTCTTGATTATTGTAACCTCCTGCTATCTGGCATTCCTGACACCCATATATCCACACTTCAATTCATCCTAAATGCTGCTGCAAGACTGATCTTCCTCTATCACCGCTCCACATCTGCTGCACCACTCTGCAAATCCCTACACTGGCTCCCTGTGTCCTCCAGAATCAAATTCAAATTACTCACCCTTACCTACAAAGCCCTCAACAACACCACCCTGAATACATCTCAAATCTCCTATCATAATACTCTCACTCCCGCCCTCTTAGATCTACCTCTGACCTGCGCCTTGTCTCGTCTCTGGTAACCACCTCTCACTCCCGTCTACAAGACTTCTCCTGTGCTGCTCCCCACTTATGGAATTCCCTACCACGCCCAATCAGACTTTCCCACAGCCCTCAAATCTTTAGATACTCTTTGAAAGCCCATCTATTTTTTTAGAGGTGACTTTTTCCTCGATAACACTACTCACACTAATACACCCTCACAACTGTCTTAATCTCCACTCTGAGCCACACTCGCTCCTCTTGTTTCAGCTGTGCCCTCTTCCACTTAGAATGTAAGTTCTCTAATGAGCAGGGTCCTCTATACCCTTTGTTTTCGTGTTTATTTTGTCTGCCTTGTATTATATATGTCCCTGTGTTATGTATGTACTATTTTATGTATGTACTGTTTTATGTGTGTCCATGTTTTATGTATGTACTGTTTCCCTACTGTACGGCGTTGCGGAGCACTGTGGCGCCTTACAAATCTATGAAAATAATAATAACAATATCATCTACCCAGAGAGACGCACTTAATGCAGATATAAGTGGTACTGCAGTCAGATCGAGTCCTGGTGGTTTCAGCACTGAGTATTTTAACATTTTTGAATTGAATATTCTATCGTATTCTCTTCCCTATTCCAACAATTACACAAAGATACAATGACTTTTCTGATATTTAGTGATCCTGGCACCACCTTTATATCGAACCCCAGAATGCATTTCTTCTTATAGGCCGATAACACTATTAAACAAAGATTTACAAATTGAATAAGTATTAACTTACCCCTCGTCAGCTGGGATTTACACCCGTTAGACGTCCTGTAAGTGTCGCAGATACTCACCACCCCCTATTACAGCTGTGCACAATATTACATTCATAGCATTCTGTACAGAACATGGGGACGGCTCTAACCGCAGCAGCTGCCATCAGATCTACAACTCATCTGTTGTTAAGTTTGGTGCCAAAATACCTTTACGCAAATTCTAACATCTACATTTGTGCTCTGCACTCACAAAGTAACGCAGGTGTAACTGCGCTACTGTATAAACCCAGGGAATGTTAGTTCCATAGACTGCAATATATGTTAAGCCAAACAACTCACACCAAAGTCTTCTCCGACTGGCCTAACATCAGGGGCGGGCTGGGCCAGGGGGCAGTGGGGCATCGCCCCCCCCCCCCCCCCCCCCCGGGCCGCTCAGTCTAACCTCTGTTGTTGTTTATCTGTTACCCCAAAGGCGATATGAGGTTGGGTTGCCAGAATCAAGTTCATGTTACGAATGTCACTCAGCGACTACCACTTATAGGGGCAGAGTCAATTCAGCACAATGTGACGCAATGTATCTCCGCAGAGACAAACTGCATTAGAGTATATATTTAAATCTCTGCTCATTTTCCCTCGCGTCCACAGAGATCTAAGGGGTAAATGAGCGGAGATTTCTGTACCGCATCAGCCATGTCCAGCGGCACCTCGCGGCTAATTGCCCCATAGTGTCTATTGTCCACTATCATGAAACAATGATTTAGACCAGGGGTAGGCAACCTGCGGCTCTCCAGGTGTTGTGAAACTACAAATCCCAGCATGCTTTGCCAGTATATAACCAGCAGATTGGTGGCAAGGCATGCTGGGATTTGTAGTTTCACAACACCTGGAGAGCCACAGGTTGCCTACCCCTGATTTAGACAGTTGCAATAATTGTTTCTATTTATCTATTACACTTTGTTGCTCTGTCCCCCGAGTGGGAGGTATTGGGGGTGATTACTGCACCCTCGCACTTTACTAGGGGGAGTAGAATTTTTTTATTATTGGCAGTTGCTACAAAGTGCTTAAAAATAACTTACTTTGTCTTTAGAATGGACAAGGTGGAAGAGATACGTCCCACGGCTGTTTCTGAGTTTTACTAATATGCTCTTAAGTTTGAAATTTACTGACGCTTTTAAAGTAGCTGTTGGTATGAAACCAGGTGACTTCTGAAGGATCCTCTCAGGTGCGTTAGATACTGCAGATCATTAGTCTGTTCTCATTCATATTTATGTAGCAAACGAATCTGATACATAATATCCTCTGGGATATCTGTGATCTATTGAGCAGCAAAAAAGCAGGAGTTTCTTTTAATTAGGTGCACTCAATCCTCTGCAATTAACCTTTGATTTGAACAAGTATAAGTACCCGCTTTAAAACATAACTTTTATTGTCATAATTTTTAAAAGCGAAATATAAGGTAAAATTGTGTTCCTAAATAAAAATTGTGGTTAAAATGATCTGGATGCACATAAATTATACCTATATGGGTTTATAATATAGACCATATGGTAAGGAGGTTGTAATCTGGCAAACCTGCATATATAATCAAGGAGTAGTTGTATAGATGCCCTACAGCCCCATAGAGCTATTATAGCGAGTCTATGGTATCTATTGAATTAAACTTGAAATGGTCTAATAGCCATTACACTCCTGGATAATACTGGCATACTGCAGAAAATTCACACCACTTGCATTCTTCTATATAGTTTAAGAGTTCTATTGTCACTCACACTATTTGTATCTTATATATCCAGCCTGAAATAACGGCACCCTGCTATCCTGGATATAATGGTTTATGGGGTGTGAATTGCTACCTGCCTAGTAGTCCCCTTCTAACTCTGGGTATATAGGGGTATAAACTGCATTTGCCAATTCCTCCTTATATTTAGTTATATCATGTGCATCCAGCTGTAACGCCAATGCGCGTTTCGCTGTCTTGCTTAATCGAGGCAAGCAGACAGGATGCACTAACACTTCTTATATAGTGTCAGTTCCGTATGAACAAGCTTACGTCACTGCTATAAAATCTATTTACTATTGGGTAACCATCTTGAGTGGCAGTGACATCTTCCTATGGGGGAGTATTATAACTCCTCCCATCGATTCTCATTGGTAACTTATCAATCCGGGTTTGAATGGAAGTAAATGAGACTTATTAGCCTAAATACTATATTGTGTCGTGTCTCACATAAACTAGTAAGTATGATTTTAGATATTACATTTTCCCATTCTATATTAGACTTGAACTTGATCTACTCAGGAATTGTAAAATGTAGAAAGTTATTCATTGCGAATTGTGCGTAAGGTAATTATTCATTATTTTGCTATTTTAATAATAATATTTATTGTAATAAAAATATATTATAAAAAAATTAAAATAGTTGTTTGGGGATTTAAATGCTTAATATAATATAATATTATATTATATTATCATTATAATACAATGAGTTTTGTTACTCAATTCTCCTCCTCCTAAAACGAGGCATCAAAATGTAGGAAAAATGCAGATATATAATAAAAATAAAATGTGTTTTATTACTATGAACTTTGCAGACATATAAGTGGGTTCATCTCTGACTAGGTGTCGATTGACACTAACTGACATTTCACACATTCTCCTGTGTAATTCAGTAGAATGACTTGTCAGCCTCATCTCAGCTCTATATATACCATGAAATACAGAAGTTACAAGTACTGGTGGAAATGGTGATACAAACCATTGTAATATATTATCATGGTAACATCATTGATACGATACAATGCAGTGCGGATTCTCTGACAAACACCACTAGAGGGAGACAAATGGCTGGAAATGTTTCTTGGTCTTTACAATGTCACAATGTCATTATGATTATTATTATGAACATAGCGCCAACATACTCTGCAGCGTTTTACAATTGGAAACAAACTCCATAATAAAACAAGCAGAGGTAAGAGGGCTCTGCTCACAGGCAACCAGTGTCACATTCATTAGTGTCCCCTTAACTCCCCATGGGGTATATTTAAGAAAGCACGGTAGTGCACTTACCGTGTAAATTAGGCCACAATGTGCTCTCTGCAAATTTATTAAAGGTGCATCGCAGCAGATATCATGGATATCTGCTGCTTTGCACTCCTGATCGTTTTTTGCGAGCAGTCACCATTCAACAGAATGGTGACTGCTCCTGGCCGCAATCTAACAAGTCCCGAAAAAATCTTTTTTTCGGGAACTTGTTGTGTTAATGTACCAGCTGAAGCTGGCGTACATCATAGGAAATGCTGGTAAAACTTCTGTTCTTCGATATGTCCAGCTCTGCTCCGGAGAGCAGAAACAGCAGTTTTTCGGAACTGTTCCATTTTTCATAAATTTGAGAAATACATCAATCCTTATCCGTGCGATAAGGATTGATAAGTATTTCTCGTTTTGCCCGATAAATGATAAATGTGCCCCTATGTGTCACATTCATTAGTGTCCCCTCCACTCTCTGTGTCACATTCATTAGTGTCCCCTCCACTCCCCATGTGTCACATTCATTAGTGTCCCCTCCACTCTCTGTCACATTCATTAGTGTCCCCTCCACTCCCCATGTGTCACACTCATTAGTGTCCCCTCAACTTCCCATGTGTCACATTCATTAGTGTCCCCTCCACTCTGTCACATTCATTAGTGTCCCCTCCACTCTGTGTCACATTCATTAGTGTCCCCTCCACTCCCCATGTGTCACACTCATTAGTGTCCCCTCCACTCCCCATGTGTCACATTCATTAGTGTCCCCTCCACTCTCTGTCACATTCATTAGTGTCCCCTCCACATGTGTCACACTCATTAGTGTCCCCTCAACTTCCCATGTGTCCCCTCAACTTCCCACATGTCACATTCATTAGTGTCCCCTCAACTCCCCATGTGTCACATTCATTAGTGTCCCCTTCACTATCTGTCACATTCATTAGTGTCCCCTCAGATCTGTGTCAGTCATTAGTGTCCCCTCCACTCCCTGTGTCACATTCATAAGTGTCCCCTCAGATCTGTGTCACAGTCATTAGTGTCCCCTTAGATCTGTCAGAGCTGCATGTATATATGACTGAAACTTTGCAGTGGGGCCCTTAAATGTCTAGTTAATGCCTCTGGCACATTGGAATTAGGGCTAGTGGAACACAGGAAGCCCAGTAAGTATGGGAGGAGGGCGCCGTGCCAGTCGCCTGCTGTGACAGGATGGACCTCCTATGCCACCCTACTGTTGTTGCTGGGGATCGCCTTCACACAGTCCCTTCTTTCTCCCAAATGCGCCCTCTAACCGCAGTAGGAGGGGCTTATGCTGCTGCCACCACTGGACTCCTTAGCGGCGTCCAGAACCGCGTCCTTCTGGGTAACTGTCGGTTAGTGTACCCCCTCACTGGGCACCTGGGCTGGTACTCCTGCCCTCTTCCTTTAGATCAGGGTTGCTGTGGATGGTCACCCCTGGCCTATCACACTGGCCAGAGCTGCAGGTAGCAGGCAGAGCGATGGTACTGGATGCTGGGTCCAAACCTCAGAACAGCCGGATAACGGGTTGGATTGGTCACAAGAATTACAGCAGGTAAGAAGGCGTCAAAGCAGGATCTTGAAGCAGTGATGTTTTATTAGCTCAGGAAGTCCTAATAAGGACTGAAATGAATTTCCTCTTCTGGCACTGTCTTAGAAATAAATACATTTCCTATACAAGTGCATCACAATATGATAAAAATCAGAACATTTGTACTGTGCTAATAATTTAAACATATTTATACAATAAGTAATTGATAAGTGATCCAGCCACACCTGCGTTGAGAAAATATTTATTTTTCATGTTACCGACTTTCTGCTGTCACAGTCTGTGTGTTACAGTTACTGTCTGTGTATGATAGTCCATCATATTTCACATTCTGCAGGATGACAAGTTCTATGTAACAACGATCTCATGCTGCTATCTTCTCACTTGTCTCAAAATATCTCCCAACTAGACACCTCCGTTCTGCACAAGATCTGTGTCTCTCTTCCACTCTCATCACATCCTCCCATTCCCGGTTACAGGACTTTTTCCGGGCTGCACCCACTTTGTGGAATTCCCTCCCTCGCACAGTAAGACTTTCCTCTAGTCTTCAAGCCTGCAAGTGTTCTCTGAATACCCAACTATTCAGACAAGTTTATAGTATTCCTCAACCACCATCTTAATCTCCCCTATTACCACCCTCTACACAGCTAACACAAGACAACAACCCTCTGACTAACATTGCCACACACAGCCCACTCAGTACTTTTAGCTTTGCATTCTAGCTGGTCCAATGTGCAATATGATGTAGCACGTGCCCTTGTGTATCAAACTCCCATTGTCCTATAGATTGTAAGCTTGTGAGCAGGGTTCTCTTATCTCTCTGTCTGTACGTATTACCCAGTATTGTTTTATTAATGTTTGTTCCTAATTGTAAAGCACTATATAAATGATGATGATGATGATGATGATGATTGGAGGCTTGATATTGTAAAGGATCTCGGTGGAAGCTGGCTGTAAAGTTCCACTCTCTGCAGACAGGTGGAGCTGTTGTCTCTGTATTACAGTACAGCAGTTTGCTCCGCCCACTCGTAATTTGAAATATATAGAGAAATATACCCGTATGGGCTCTTCGTGTGGGCACAAACTCCACGGTGACTTTGTATATCCTTATTTACAGTAATATTCTATTGTATGTCCGTGTGCCGTAGCGTGTCTTGCATGAAATAGCTCCACACATGGCTGGAACGGACAGTACCAGAGCCTGATTATCCAATAGTCTGACCAGGCTGCAGCCTAGGGCGCTAGGGTTTAGGGGGTGCAAAATGGTGTCAGGGAGAGGTATAAACTGAAATTGGGGAGGGGAGGTGAATTTTAGTCTGGGGGACAAGACTCCACCCTTCAGCCTATTAGGAACATTTTAATGGAAAAAAACGCAAGTGGCCCAGCCCAAGCTAGCCCAGGATGGGACTAGCCCCCCCTGCCCCTGATAACAGCCCTCTCCCCCAGTAGCACCTGTTCCTGCCTCTTATCTGCTATAGTTCTGATTGCAATAATAACAATTAGTGACACTTCCAGTATCTCAGCAGATAAACACCCAGCTGCTTCCACTACCGTCCTACAGGAACGGTCCCATCGTGGAGGGATCCTGGGGCACAGTCATAGGAAACTCCCGGTGCCCGTCCTGCAGTTGTTGATGACACAGGACACTGATGTGTCTCCCAGTCTGACCCCAGCAGCTGTGTCTGTCTGCAGACAGCTTGGTATCAGACTCCCAGAAATACGCATTGGGATCAGGTCAGTATGATATTCCGAGCAATGTATAGATGTCAGCACCTCTTCCTCGATCCGCCCCTGCACGTCATCCCTCACAGTCCCACTCAGACATCATCATATGCCCACACCAGTGTTATACAACCTGCTGCCCTCCAGTGGTGGAACTACAAAGCCCAGCTTACCAGGCATGCTGCGGCTTGTAGTTCCACAACAGAAGGACAACAGGTTGTGTAATGCTAATCTGCTTGTGATTAGCCTAAATTGTGCCCTCATCAAGATCTATTAACATGCTGCCTGGCAGGTGCCATTAGGGCCAATCGGATGGCAAAGCCCATTCACTGTGAGTCACTCAGCCTCTGTCCTGTGAGGATGAGCACCAGAGTCCTGAGTGGTGGAGAAAACAGATGGGTCACAGTAATCCAGGTATTGGGACCGGCCCTAGGCAGAAGCCCAGGTCACCTAGTGGGTGAGCGCTCCCAGGTTGTGATACCAACCTAAAGGTTGGCAACAGCTCATTCAGACGAGCGTATGCTCACACTGCGCCTGAAACGAAATTCAGCTCGAGGAAGCTGCTCTGAAAACCATACAGATATTAGGACCACTGATCCCGGTACCTGCTCCCCTCCGCTTGTCAGATAACATCTATGTGTGACGCTCATATCAACAGCCAAGGACTCCAGGACGATCATTTCCCACTGTGTCAGCAGCGTGACCACATTTTCTGAGCACATCTGAAAGAGTCTGAAATGTAACAGCAGCTAAAAAAATGAATAACACAGTTTGGAAACCACCCCGATATCAATGAGAGAATGTGACAAACACAGAATAAATATCTCCTTTAACCTCATGTTTTCTTCATCATTCGGAATATAGATAGTAAAACAGCCCTGGATTCATGTGCGATGTCTGACACTCGGCTCAGCGAGCGACGTCTCCCCAGAACATGGATTAATAAGGGCTGTAGGGACCGGTTATAGGGAGCTATAAGTGGAAGAGATGAAGGAAAGTAAACTGACCATGATTAATTGTATACAATCCCCTATTAATAGCCCCCGGCTCCCCCCCTTATGCCCAGATTCGGTGCTCGTTCCACGGCCTGACATAGCAGAGCTAATGAGAAAGGATGAAAAGATGGAAACTTATTACTATATTATTAGTAGGTGACATTAATTGAATACTTTTTTTTTCTGTGCGTTCTTTAGAGACTTCATATTCCACATATGTATTGGACGTATCCTGCAGTGTCTGTTACAGCAGAGCGGACCTAGACATGTATTCATCACCAGATGTATCTTTACGTCCACTCCTTGTTGAATTCGGATGTGCGTATTTCCACCATATGTGCCTTTTCAACACACAATACGTTGATTTTGCGTCCCTGAATGAATCAGGCCCTAGGAAAGGAATGTGTTTGCAGTGTTCTTAGAGCTCCGACGCTCCCTACATGCCCGAAATAAGTCACCTGTAGGTAATGTGGAACTGTGTGCAGAACCTAAATAAAATGAGGAATTTATTATTGGGAAAGATGATTAACAAGCACTGCTGGTAGTAGCTTACATAGCTGTACGATGAATATATACTGATGTGCACAATACACAGACATGTCCACGACATATTCTATATGCGATATCTCGCCACGCAAACTAAAACATACAAATTTTTGTTGCCAGTTATTTTTCTATTATCCATTTTCGGCTTGCGGAACCCCTGACACTACCAGGCAGAACCTTGGGGCTCCGAGGAACCCAGTTTGAGAAGTCCTGGATAAAAACAAGGTTGGTGGACACTGGCCAGGGGCTATAAACCTTTGTTAACTTGCTAATTTTTACTGATTGTTATGTAAATCCAAATATAAATAAGGGAAGGGTTTGTTACAGCGCGGTCGGTCGTCCGTCAGCCTGATTCTTAACCAATTCCAGCAGCAGAATGTCTGAGACACAATGAGCCTAAGTCATTAAGGAAAGTAAACAAAAAAAAATGAGTAACTTTGCACCTTGGCAAAACCATGTTGCATTGGACGGGGAGGTAAATTTAAAATGTAATGATAGATTTATAGTTGGGGTAGAGCATGTCCTAGATCAACTGTAAATGTCAGTGTAAAAATAAAGCTATCAAGTATTTGTGTGCTACATGAAAAAAACAACCAGTATTTATCTTATGTGCAAAACAATAAACTAATGTGCACCCCTTGTATTGTAACATGGTTTTGCCTAGGAGAAAACGTACTCCTTTTTTTTGCCTTACTTTCCTTAATGAACGAGGCCCATCGTATCCTAGTGTTCAGCGAATGATAACTACCTCACCGGCAATGAACTTTAATTAGTTTTTCTTTTTAATTGCTGGTCCTGCTTCGTCTGTTAGATCTCAACGGGAAACAATTGTATTAATTTACAGTTATTTTTATTGTGTTTGGCTATGAATGAAAACACTACAGGCAACAATTTAGTAAATCCCGTCACCGCTTAGAATTTAGCGCCGTCTCGCTCCACGTCAGCTATGATAGCGTCTGACATCACTCCCAGCTGTGACCAAGAGCAAGAAGGGTTCAGGGGTATCCTAAGCATTTTAAGGGCTCTCTCCATTCAACAGAGGTACAGCTCAATTCTTTCCTCCTCCGGTTTAAATAAACCTTTGTGAAATCTGCTTGTTACCCAGATATTTCCATACCCTGTGTATCCAACTCACGCAAGATGTACAACAATAAAGCCACCAGTCTCAATGTAATGTCATTTAACGTCTATGACCCTTGTGAAGACAGTATCACTGTATCTATTTGTTCCTGTTGATATGTAGACAGTAAACAGTCATATGCTAATGATAAAAATAAACTTCATATGATATATAAATGCAACACGCAGACGATTGTAGATAAACATGCCCAAATTATAAAAGAGGACTCTATTGTGTAACTTAATGTAGCACGGAGCAGGAAAAATAATGTGTCTTATCTCTCTCACATGCAAACAACGTCCCACGGTGTAAGCACTGTGGGGACATGACATCGGACGCACGGGTAACGGAAATCAGCCAAATACTACATGTCATTTTTCTGGTGCAAATTGGAAATTGAAGACAGACATGTTTGCTTGCTATTCATTATAGCATCTTTTCTGCACCAGTTTCCATCAACGCCACCCTGGGTGTTGGGGATCTATAATGTTGTGATCTTTCTTTATGCAAAGAAACCCCGGACAGTTGTAATTCATATAAACAATGGATGAGATGAGTGTCGTTCCAGAATGTCCGGTAAATGCGAGTTTGGCTTCAGATCTGGTGACTGAGGATGTGACATACAGATCATTATTAATCTTTATTTATAGGATGCCACAAGGTATCTGCTTCGGCGCACAGAGTACAGACAGTATCATCATTTATTTAGGGGACGCCACAGATTTCGTTGCTCCGCACAGTCAGCAATAGACAAACATTATACAAATACATATTGGAGCGAGAGAACAAACAAAGCAGAAGACACAACTTGGAACATAAAGAAAGAGAGGACTTTGATTGTGAGAGCTAACGCTCTAGAGGGGCGAGGAAACACACACAGACAGTGGGGGTGGTGGGAAGCGAGTGGAAGGGGCAGGTGGGACATGCGGGGGGGCTGTCTAAGGATGAGGTGGGGTAAGCAGAGGTCAGTTTTGAAGGGAGCACTGAAGGACTGGAGGTTTGGTCAGGGAGATCCAAAGGTGGGGGGTATAGAGGCCCAGTGGAAGAGGACCGTCGGGGGGGAGGTTAGACAAGATGCCGCAATCAGGCCAGACTGCAGTGAGAGGGGGCGGATGCGTGACAGGCTGGGCAAAGAGGAGGAGATTGCAATAATCAAGGTGGGAGATGACAAGAGCGGGTGATGGTCTTGATGGGATCCAGAGGAAAGGATGATGCTCATCAAACATTGGGCGACCACACATGCTCTGTGGATGGGGGGTAATGTCATCCTGGAAGACACCCCTCCCATCAGGAAAGAGATGGTGTAACCTGGTGGTAGAACATGCTGCAGAACTTCTGACCTCATTATGGTCTCCACTGCCCGGTGGTCCATTGTCTGTATTAATACAAGTCTTCAAATAATATCATAACAAATCAGTAATAGAATGAGAAAATTGTGTGGACACCTCATTTAGTCTAGCTACATCTGTGAATTTATTAAAAGAGTAAGATTGTCAAACTATTTGCACAGTTTCTGGCCACAGATTGAACCATTTGGGGCCTTGGTTGATCCATTTGGACCAGACAGTATTTGTACTGGGCTAACACCCTATCCCTTACTGATAGTATAACCTCGGGTACAATGTGTTACTACGGACTGGAGGCCCAAACAGCCGACCTTAGGTTGATTTGGGCCCTATAGAGAATTTTTTAAACAGGATTCGGAGTTTGCATACTTGTCCCAGATATTCTGGAAGTAATTTACATATCCAACAAATTTTCTTTAAGAAACCCAGAATATTCTGTAATCATTTAGTGAGAGCTAAACATAATGGTGACTCTGTTGAGACAATATTTTGGTTTAATTATAGGTCAGCTAGACTTGGCCAGATGGACCAATGACCAGAGCATTGTTAGGTAGGACCCAGAATCTAGACTATGAGATGATCGCCCACTGACTGTGTGGGTCTTTTTGGGACCTTAATTTAATTTACAGCCCCCACCAATGTGAATTACACCACTTTTTAGTAATCCTCTGCTTTTTCCCAGAATGTTTCACCACCATTAGTTAAACTGGAAATTGGTTTGGTTCTAATATGACAAGGAGGCTTAGAAGTATATCGGAGGATTACTAACAATGTTTGCAGGCCACATGGTTTGGTGAAGAAATGCTTAGATACATCCATGACCTCCTGAGGTTGCAATTGTGCTTATTTCATAAAGGCGCCTAGCCCTGTTCTCATTGTGGAACAATGCTTTGTTACAGCATGACCGTGTTATTTAAGATGTCCATAGTGTATCAATGATAATAAAAATTAGGATCCATTGGATAATCAACCACTCTCCTTATTCGGACATATGGCCAAGTCTTCACGGAAGATTCTAAGAACGTAATAAAATCTTCTGTAACGGACGACGCTCCCAACATTCCGACCAACGTAGACGTCCGGCTGATCTGATGGATGTTGTCCATTCTGAGTGTAAATCCTGCTATAGGATAAGTTGGAGAACAGGGTTCATCTTTCTGCCTGGGCTTATTTAGGACATTATTGGCCCATTTATCGGCCTATCTAACCAGAGCGCCTTAATGTGTGTTACCTTCCTCCACATCACCAGAGTAGTCCTCACATAATGCAAAAAAGGTCTGGTGGATCTTCAGAAATAACAAAATAACAGACCATTTAAATGCAGATCAGCAAAGGCAAACTTGCCTTTACAAGCCATCGCTGCTTTACATTTTCACTGTAAAGTCGCCGAATTGCAGAAATCGGAGGATCATACATTTACCCCCAGGGACAATATGCCCCCCCAGGTTGGCGAAGATGGGCCCAGGTCTCTCCTTTACATCTGATTGGATTCTGTCCAATGCTCATTTGTTTCTTAACTGGTCCAGAAGTTACGATTTGACCATTATTTTCCTTTCAGGGTTTTTTGTTAAATAAAATTTTATTGAGATTTTGCATAATAAAACAGAGTGAGAAGGGGATACACCAAAAAATAGTTGGGCGCAAGGGAGTAAGGGAAGAACATCACATACAATACCATTAAAAACATATTTTTGTAGAAACCACAAAACAGAAAAAGAAAGAAAGATTTTATGGATAAGATCCGAGACCTCACACCAAAAGGGCAAAATTTTGGGGCAGCTCCACCAAACGCAGGACAGGGTACCGCTCTGGCTGCAGTTTTGCCAGTAGAAATCCAAAGATGTCGGATAAATTGCCTTCAGCCTGGAGGGGACTAGGTACCTTCGAAACAACAGCTTGTACAAGTTTTCTTTAATCCGGGTGCAGATTGAAGATTTAGCTCCAGCTTCCTGGATTTTTCTTCCACTCCTCTATTTCCAGAGTCTCAGCCATGTCCCAGCGCAGTTCGTGTGGATCTTTGTCGGGCTCGTTATGTTACATCAGAAGTGCGTAAAAAGTAGATATGAGGCCTCTAATGGAAGGTACAACAGGACGTGTATTCACCGATCTGAGTGTTATAGAGGTGCCGCATATGAAGATATTGATAGAAATTGGAGGGCGGGGGGTTAAGGCGATCACGGAGCTCAGGGAAAAGGCCCATCGGGATTATGTCAGGGAGGAATTTAAAGTTATGTTTTGTCCGGGATGTAAAAGGCTTAGAATTGAGAAATGATGGATTGTTCCAAACTGGAAACATTCTCTTCAGATTATTAATAAGCTTGAGAGTTCGAGTGCAGTATCCACACACTGAGAGAGAGAGGCGTATAGTGTGTGTGTGGGGGGGAGGGCTGTGACGGGAAGGCTGGTCCTTAGGGCCCAGCCAGTATAGAGTGTAAGGGGATAACATCTGAAGAAGATCTGCTTCTGTATCCACCCATAGTCTGGTGAGCTAGAACGGCCTGCAGAAGATGAGCCAACAGTATTTTTGAATTCAGGCCACTTTCAGCAAGGCGGTACAAGACCTTCTGGTGAACCCTGGGACGTCCTCTTGACCAGACAAAGTGGCAGATAATGGACTGTCTGTCTTTGAGGACATAGAAGGGACATGGACCGGCAGGGTCTGGAACAAATAAAGTCATCTGGGGAAGATGTTCATCTTCACGGCTGCGACTCTGCCGACCCATGAAATAAATGGGGAGTTCCAGGAGCGTGGGTCCCGTTGTAAAGAAGTAATTAATGAGGTGATATTAGCTGCAAATAACTTGTCACAGTGAGTGCTGAGATTAATCCCCAGATATTTAATTTGGTGCCAGCTAAATTTAAAGGTGTCTTGTAAGTGCTGTAGGATGTTAGGAGGGAAATTAAGGGCGAGGGCCTCAGTTATGTCCGAGTTTATCCTATAGTTTGATAGCGAGCTTTAATATCTAATTACGAACATCAGGGATGGTATTGAGATATTGGGATTTGTTAGAGTAAGCAGGACATTGTCCGCGTAGATAATGGTTTTAGATGTCCATGTACCAGTGGAAATACCGGAGATATTTTGGTTGCTTCTAATTCTGGCTGCGAGGGGCTCCATCAAAAGGGCAAAGAGAAGACGGTATTTTCTTTTCAGTTTATTAACTTTTGTTATGTATTATTGTGTACTATTTATAAGTAAATGGCACTGTAAAATTAAGGTTTTGCCCAGAATGTATTGGACAAAAAAAAATAAAAATGATGAGTAAGTTAAAGTTGTGTTCACTCTGCAAAGGTCAAATGACAGGACAGCAACACACACTCAATATATTGGACAACATTATTAATAGTATAACACAACCAAATACCAATCTTTGGCTAATGTAGGGACACTTAGTCCCATCCCTCCTTTTCTCCAGTAACTACCCCCCCACATTTACTTGTTCATTTAGATTCCTTGAGGAGATGTAAGGTACAATACCTCCTGGATGGGATTCCTGGACAGAGTCGAGATGACCATCCTCATAATGCCCTATACGCCCTGTAGGTCGTGGAGGCAAGAAATAAATGCTTTGGGAGGCTTCAAAGATCAAGTGATAAATTAGAGGGAATCATAGAACCAGGTTAAATAAGAACTTGATCTACAGAGATTTTCTCAACAGTGTCTTGGTCCTACCTAACCCGAACCCCTACTTGGTGGACTCCAACATCATCCAACCAACCCACTGAAACTTGTAAATAAGAACATGGATATTCCCAATTACTCTGAGAGTTCTCTTCTGGACCTCTCACCCCAACCCTACCATAGTCCACAACTCTACAGATGTGGTATAAATATAATAAGAACTCTAATCTCATGTCTTCTACTTTCCCAGCGCAACCGGCGTTTAATAACTTGGAATTCCCTGATCTCCTCCCTGGCTTAGACAATAGCTTCATTCGGTATAACCTGTAGACAGGTACCACTAGTGGGGAACTTGGGAGAGAATCAGGGTTTACATCTCAAAACTTACTACAATTTTAGGAATATCCCTGTAACTTGAAACAAAATATTGGGTAGATCCACCTGGAAGTAGTCCGTTGTCTTCTCCAGAAACATTATTTGAGCTCAGATGTTAATATAACCCATCCTGTACTCCCGAATTATTAACATAATTCATCAGAAACCAACTACAGCTTGGGAGGCTGGGGGCTTGTGATCCCTCACCTGTATCGTAACATTCTACGGTCAGTTCCCGGATATCCTAGATAGAAGAGAATATTTCAATTGTCAGGAACACTAAGAACATTTTAATGAACTGTGTACTTAAGGAGGAGTCTGGAACGGTGAGTTCCTCGATAACAAGCGGCCGACGCTTATGCCACAAAGATGTCGCTGAGCTATGTAAATATGTACAAGTTGTTCTCAACAAGTCCTCGGTAACCAAACCGACAACAGGAAACTGTACATAGAGCAATATAGAATGTAATAAACACAGGAAGCTTTAGAATATGCACAAAAGTTGTGTGTAAGATGTATAATGTCATGATTCACATGAGAACTGCAGATAATGTCAACATTATCCCTGCCAAATATTGACAGGGATACAGTTAAACATAATAGTGGATTTAATCTAATTATGTGCAAGGTATAAATGGTTATGGTTAGATGTGATAAACTGCATTATATAATTTGTACGGTCCAGAAGCTGCTATGCAGTCAGCATTGAAAACTGGGACATTTATTGTTAAATGTCTTAATAACCTGCACTAATAACTGGAATAAGAACTATTATGATGAAGAATGGGGGGGGTGGCTATAGCATTGGCATGTGGGGTTCACATTTAATAATTTAGGGTATATTCCCCACAAAGGGCCGTAACTAGGGCTGTGCGATAGGGATGACCACCCAGGGCGCAACGCTGAAGGGGGGCGCAGTTTATGAATATTTTAGTTTCATTTGGTTAAAATTGAGGACTAGGGGGGTGGCATTTTTGTTTCTCACGCTAAAATTTTAAGTTATGGCTCGGCCCCCCCCCCCCAAAATGCCTAAGCATTACATGACCGTGCCCAGCAATATATAACATCTGATAGTTGAGGGTCATTCAAGTGTTCATTAAACTACATTAAAAACACCAGTGATGCAAATAACCGATATCCTACGGGGGACTATTGTATTGTATACTACAAATAACAATATTCGCATTAGAAGCAGCTGACCGGGAACAGAGACCACAATAGGTTGGCTGATCCCAGCAGGAGAACGTGCGTTTATATCGCGCTGCAGAACGCACACGAACATCAGACGCATCACAATCCCCGCAGCGCAGGTTCTGTGAATGGATGGACGCTGTGTCTTCCATGTACTGGGGGGGTCAGAGCTGAGACAACTTCCGCTGTTTGTCAGCTATATATAGCCCGACATACCGATGTAACCACGTAATAACACGTTCATCTGGCTGCACGGTGAGCGGAGGAGGAATGTCCGCTGGAATGTCTGGAATCGCTCCCAAATCGCTGAAGATGGAAAAGCAAATAAGCACCTACATTAACCCTTCAGGGACCCATCACATTAGGCACGAACCAGGCAGGCTTAACCCATGCACTGCTGGGGAGCAATGCATCCCTGGTTGTATGAGCTCTGTGCCATGCTAATGCAAAGCTATATGCAATGCCCTGTTCCATGCAATGCCCTGTGCCATGCTGCATGCAATGCTATAAGCAATGCTCTGTGCCATGCAGTGCCCTGTCCCATAACTCCCTGTGCCATGCAATGCTCTGCCTGTGCCATACTGCATGTAATGCTCTGTGCCCTGCTATAAGCAATACCCTATGCCATAATTCCCTGTATCATGCAATAAGCAATACCCTGTTTCATGTTGCATGCAATGCCCTGTGCTATAACTCCTTGTGCCATGCTGCATGCAATGCTATAAGTAATGCTCAGTGCCATGCAATGCCCTGTGCTATAACTTCCTGTGCCATGCTGCATGCAATGCTCTGTGCCATAATTCCCTGTACCATGCTGCATGCAAGTATGCCATACTCTGTGCCCAGAGAACCTCCTTTGCCGGCTGCCGTCTTTCCTCCCATTCTGCAGCTCGCAGTTCTTATTACCCCCACTTCTGAGGACAGTCAGACACCCTAAGCTCCACCCAGGGACTAGAGCAGACTCAGGGCCACGCCCCCTCCAGCCTCCTCCTATTGGTGGATTTACATTGTTCCACCCAGTTTTCCTGGAAAGTTCTTGGAAATGTATTAGGTTTAGTTGTGCTGTTCTAGCAGGCAGCTCACAGACACACACCCTGCACAGCTATATATAGAGCCAGCACAGTGCACTGAGACCAGGAGCCTTCATCATCCCCAGCTTGTCTCTTGGAGAGACCCCCATGCCTTTCCGCTCCTCCTGGACGGATATGATCCTGTGTGTGAGAGGGTAAGAGACTGGGGTGTCAGATAGGTTTCAGTAATTGGGTTGTTTTGGGGAGAATGATTGTACGCCACGTTCCCTGGAATGTTACTGGAAAACATGAATATCCTATTATAATACCATATATATTCATGTGCTGTGGATTAGTGAGTGTGTATCTGAGTTTTCAGTAGGGCATTTCCTCCAGATGATTATGTTTCATGTTTTCTCTCTCTCTCTCCTTACACCTGTATATAACATGTCACTGTCTGTGTTCAGTCCACAGAGCCTCCTGGCAGAACAGCGGGTTTGTGGACCTTCTTCCTGTGTGGGGGTCCCTGGATTTGCTGCAACACAAGTCATGCATCCCCTGGACTCTCCAACATGTCCCTCTCAGCCGCCTAACACGCCAGAGGTGCCCACAAGGACGGCGGACCCCCAGGTGCCTCCTCCCCCCCCTGCCCAGAACAGAATCCGGGACCCAGAGGAGGATCTTCTATGTATCGCTAAGACTTTCTGCTATCTGAGGGAATCCGGTAAGACCCCCCTATAAGATTACTGCTTTCATATTCTTGTAAATGCCAACGTGGATGCACCGTTTACGTGCAGTTCGCATATTCCAAGAAAACAGATTCCACGGCTCTTTTTTTAAGTACTAAACGTTATGATTAGTGTTTTAGGAATTTGTTGAATCTAATTTTATTAACACAAGTATAAGGAAGGTATATCTATATCCTAAATACTGGTTTCAAACCCGAATACCCCACATAAGATACAATTAAAATCAGTGACGTTGGAGTTTAAGTTGGCAATCACTAGATCCACAACACATATAATGAAAGTGTCTCATGTTATTAAGGTGATGAACCCACTGGCATTATGATTATACATTCAACTGCGTTGCGTTATTTTGACTGCTTCTTGTTCCATTTAAGTTCACCCCATGTGCAGCAAACGTACGTTCATCGCAAGGGAGGCACAAAGCAAACGCAGTCATTGTGCAAACGCCCTAAGTGCATGACATTTTTTATTCCACGGACAAAAAAAAATCTCCTATAAGTTGGAAAATGGGAACCCCCCCCCCCCCCCCTCTTATCTAAGGACTCGGTGCTCATCTCAGTGCCTGAAATACCGTCAAGGGGTTCAACTTAAATCTTTTATAAACATATAAAAAATAACAACATTTCTTAGTGAAGAATAGAACACACAGAATTAATCAGAGATGTTAAAGCATTTAAATGCAAACGGAGCGGTGTAGCTTAAATGTTCTCAGATCATGGGATACACAGTGTAGACAATCACAATTTAGGGGGCACAGGTAAGCCTTAACCATCACACGGGGGGTACGTTTAAAAAAACATAACATAAATAAAAAATTTAAACTAAAGTCTAGTACTGTACTCTAGATTAGTAAATGTCCATTAAAGTTAGTTGTCCAAGACACACATATGAACCAATTCGCAGATGGCGTGTAGATCATTTTATGTACATACATGAACTATGTATGATAGGTTTAACGTTTATAATAATGTGTTGGGCGGTAACTGTAATACTGATTACGAGCAGGGACGGTGATCGGTAATACGCAGTTAGCAGGTCCCTCGTACATGGAATTTTCCACTTTAAAGTCTGTTAGTCTCATCTGTGAGTGAATGTTATTAATTATTTAACATATATTTTTGGTGTTCAGTTTTACCCAGCAGGAATAATGATCAGGAGGTCACTAATCACACAATTAATGTATATCTAATAAAATAAGGGGCCAAATTCACAAAAGTAAATGTGTTGTTTTTTTTTAATAAAAACATTTAACTCCGTATAGTATAAAGTAATTTCTAAGATCGAGTGGTCATAAAACCGTTACCTCCACAATGATCAGATACAGAGTTGAGTAGATTTGTTTCTAAACTGTTAACGTTCTATCATTATTGATGGCTAAATTTGGAGCGAATTATACCAAATTCACAAAGTGTGTTTGCAGTCATTTATTAAGGCAAATTTAAGACAGATCTGTGTATCTGGCTCCAGATCTTTCAGTATCGCGCAGTCATCATCCAGTTAACCCTTAGACTTTGGAATGTTAGATGTTTCCTGCAGCGTTGGTTCTGGGGCGAGTGCAGAGTTGGATTGCTGAGATGAAATTAGAGAATAATTCTGTAGTTTTATTTTTGTCGATGTCCCTAAATGTCATGTTGTTTCCCGTCCCGTCAGGTTGGTACTGGGGGTCTATAACCGCCACGGAGGCCAAACAGAAGCTACAGAAGATGCCAGAAGGGTTTTTCCTCGTGCGAGATAGCACTCACCCTAGTTACCTCTTCACTTTGTCCGTCAGGACGAACCGCGGCCCCACAAACGTTCGCATCGAATATTCGGACAGTCTTTTCCGACTGGACTCTAACTGGCTGTCCAAGCCACGTATACTGTCGTTCTCCGATGTTGTCAGCTTGGTACAGTATTACGTCTCCACTTGCAACCCCGACAGCTGTAAGGAGACGTCCAGCCCGTTGCCGCCTGCGACGCCCGCCCTTAAAGAACCGGAGGCGGTACACCTCAAGCTCCTACAACCAGTGCACCGGAGTGGAGAGAGCCCAAGTCTGCAGCACCTGTGCAGACTGCAGATAAACCGGAGCCTTGCGCCAGGCTCGGAGATGATGGAGCTGCCTCTGCCCAGGAGGATGGTAGAGTACCTGCAGAGGTACCCGTTTAAGCTCTGATTGTTACAGAGCAGGACTGTCTATCAATCACACTTCCTAACTAGGGTGCACAATGCCATATGTCCAACAATGTATATACTCACCATATTTATTATAATTCCTACACCCAACTTTTTCTAGGGTTTTATATTCACTCAAAGAATAATATTTGCTCCTTAACCATCGGACTTCTCCAGGCAGGAAACACGGAACTGTCCCATCGTTTGCTAATGATCGTACTACCATAGTGATGGGTGTCTGGGTGAGGGAGCTCGTTGTGTAGGGAATCGGATGATGTATTTATCAGACAATCGGATTTTGATACAAAGAAACGAGACCTGAAAAAGTAGAAAGACGGAATTGTCCAAAGCAACTTTTCCCCGGACACGGACGCTGGCTGGTTGCCCTGAATCCACGGCTAGGATAACACTGTCTGCGGCAGGATGGTGCAGAGCATCGCAGCACTTCAGTAGTTACATGCTGCCATTATCTTTGGGGTAGACTATCTGCCAATAAATAGGATTTTATATTAATCTTGTTGTCGTGTGGTTATCTCGGGGCCTCAGACGTCAGTCATTCACCACATCTCCTGTGACCTCACAGACGTCAGTCATTCACCACATCTCCTGTGACATCACAGACGTCAGTCATTCACATCTCCTGTGACCTCACAGACGTCAGTCATTCACCACATCTCCTGTGACCTCACAGACGTCAGTCATTCACCACATCTCCTGTGACCTCACAGACGTCAGTCATTCACCACATCTCCTGTGACCTCACAGACGTCAGTCATTCACCACATCTCCTGTGACCTCACAGACGTCAGTCATTCACCACATCTCCTGTGACCTCACAGACGTCAGTCATTCACCACATCTCCTGTGACCTCACAGACGTC